>JANEYF010002084.1:0-138540 GCA_029963845.1 Rhamnusium bicolor | reverse complement strand
CATTGAATTGTGACTCATTGGTTTCTTCTGGTTCGTTTTGATCATACCTTGGATTAGTCGGGTTAATATCAAAAAGGTTATTTGGTGAGCTCGATCATTATTAAAAGGGCTATCGTAAGAATATACTCGGGGTGTAATATCGGCTTCATTGAAATTGAGATTAGTTTTAATAAAGGATATGCTTGACATGGGTGTTGGTTTGTATGATGTGTTTGAGTGATTCTTTGGTGTACCGAAGGCTTGTTGATTAGTGGGGTAGTTATGCTTAACCGGCATTGAGTTTCCGGGCTGCATGGATTTATTTTGCCAACAGGACTGATGAGGCTGATGTTGAGATTGTTGGAAATGTTGATATGGTCGGGATTGTTGAAATTGTTGGTATTGTTGGTATGGTGGACGGGATTGTTGGAATTGCTGGTATGATGGGCGAGATTGTTGGAATTGTTGATTTGGTCGGGGTTGTTGAAATTGTTGGTATTGTTGGTATTGTTGGTATGGTGGGCGAGATTGTTGAAATTGTGGATTTGGAGTTGTTATTTTTATGTGTAGGTTGTTCAATGGTTCGTTTATAATGCTGAAATTGTTCCTCTTTGGTAATGAACATAACTGCATCTTCTAAGTTATCTATTTCTTTCGTTCGTACCATTTGTTGAAAATTATAAGGAAGGTTTCTAACATAAGTATCTAAACTAAGTTTTTGAAAAACTGAACTCAAGGCTTCTTTTACTGCACGAGAGTCTGGGTGTTTTCTCAATTTGGACATTAACAATGATTGACATTGTAAAATTCGATTACTAAAATTAACTAAGGATTCACGTCTTGAATCGTAATGTAAATGAATTAAATCTTGTTGCAAAGTATCTAAATCGCGAGGATCACCAAAAGTTTGGAGGAGGATTTGTTTCATACTTGCCCAAGAATTTACTTCTAATCTAGTAGAGACATTAATTCTAGCTTGACCTTGCAATTTATTTTTAATTGCTCGCAAAAGAAATTTGTTCTGCACTTCATTATCTGCAGCGTAATTTGTGATTAATTCATCACTAGCATCAATAAAATCATTTAGTAAAGATGGATTACCATCAAAGTTTGGTATCACATCAATAAACATTTTAAGTAATTGATATTGTATATTTGGACTTGGAGTCGACATTGTATTTTCAAATTAGTAATAACTTGCAAAAATAAAATAAAATAATAATAAAATAAAGGTTAATCTAACTATAAAACTACTCGAATTATTGATATGCGTTCAATAAGTTCGATTTGGATATACTTTCCAAGGGTTTACGGTTTATCGATATACAGTCGATAAATTCGGAGAGACAAAAATATGTATGCACTTGAATTATATCAAGGAGAGGATAAGAAAGAAGACTCACAGACTTACCAATGACTTGAACTGGGTCGATTCTTGGTCCTGGTTCCTTGTGTTAGTGTCTTAATGACTGAAGTCAATCAATGGATGCGAATTCTGGATTCTGGTCCAAAGGGCACTATCCTGCCGACTGCGCCAATTACGTGTTCTACTTAGCGGACGTTTGGAATTAAACGATGCACTAAATTAGAATACTTGTTTATTGATATAAGTTACTAGCACAAATTATAAATTAGCTCTGGCGATGAGGAATCCGGATTTCATATTTATAGGATTCCTTATCGTTCACAAATACGTCAATCATTTACAAACAATCGTTTACAAATACGTGAATGATTAAGACCTTGGATGTAACAATAGCTATCATGCATAAATAACATAATGATATCAAAAAATATACAGGACCGGGATGAGGTCACACGTGTAACTTACATGATGCCCATAAAAACATCACACCAACAACAATCCAAAATTTGAAGAAAAGGATAATAAATGCTTTTTTGAAAAATCACTCCAATTTTATGAACAGTAAAAGCCTCATTCTAAAGACGCATAAATATGTGTGTTGGTCAAAACGGGCAATATATGGAGCATTTTTTATAATAACTTCTCTTGAATTACAAAAAAAATAATTTTTATTGCTGAGTTTTGCAATTATTATTCAATAATGGTTACAAATAGCCATAGGGATGTACGTACAAAACATGTTCGTTTCTCAATTCTACATCACATCGTCCAAAAATATACAGAATGTTCCATTTAAAAAAATTGAGAAAATTCAGGTCAAACAGTTGTAAATTTAAAAATTATTTTTGGTCACCCTGTATACTTTTAGGAAGTGAAAACGGCTGAGTATCATCACACAGATGTCTCATAATTGATACTCACTTATTTTTTCTTAAAATCGATAATTGTGACTGATTTTTTTTAATACACACGTGTAAATGGAATAATTTCAACAAAAAAAAAATCATTACATCTAAGTAGTTGGGGGGAGTCAATAATAATACATGAGTAGAAGGAGGTCACAAAGAGGTTTCAAAAAATGTTCTGACATACGTGGCATTCCATTTTAAAAAAAATGTTAGTTGACCCTGTAGAATCTTCTTGGCTCACTCTCTATATTCGAAAATTGGTATAGACTTTTTGTCTAGTTTATTTGTGTTTTTAAATCACGTTCCTGCTTGACATTTCGAAGTCAGACGCACTATTGCCCCACCCTGCTTTTCTCAAAATCATCGAAAGGCGAAGCCACAACTAATATTTAAAAGAAAATAAAAGAAAACTGACATTCACATAGATATAAAAAACAGTTAAATAATTATAAAATTAAAAATATGACTTTGAGCTAATCTTATGTAGTTAAATTTAATGTAATTTTTATTCCAGGTATTATAAGAATGTATATCACTTCCAAGATAATATTGATGTAGCTCTTTCTAACAAGGAGAAGACACTAATAGATATATACAGATGAAAAGGTTCAGATTTTAAACTCCTTAACTTCTCCTGACCATCCTCTCTAAAACTAGAGTGAATGGCATTTTGCTGCGTACTGTTTAGAAAATATTCAGTCAGTGAGTGCCGAGTGGCCACAAGTAATTATGGTATAGCTTAATGTCGAAGAAAGAGGCTGAAATAAGCTACTTTTCTACTTGCAAGAGTACTACATATAGAAGATTTGTTAATAAATGTAATGTTTTAGTAAATTTTTTAGCCACAAAATCTACATGATGTTCCCAAGTAATTAGAGCATCTAAATATATTCCAAGAAGTTTTGCAAACTCCGCATTTTGTGTGCCTTCTAATTATGATATGAAATTTTTTTTTCGGTATTAAATAAAAGATTATCGGCCGTGTTTCAATTTTGAAAGTCTAATGCTTTATTAGCTATGTTATCTAGAAGACAGTTCAGGGTTTTTTTAGTTATTATTGTGGTATCATCGGCATATAATAAAATCAAACAACTTAAATTGGAGTAAATTAGGTCATTTATATGAGTAATAATTAACACCGGACCAAGTGTCGCTCCCTGTGGTACCCCATGTGTTATTAAAACCATTGTAACAGTATAAACTTATTACAACTAAATCTTTTTGTAAATTAATGGGATTATCCGTAAATAAATAAATAAATAAAACTATAAAACTAATATCTAATGATATAATGTGTAAAATACATACAGTTAAAAAATTTATACATATAATATTTATTTTCAAATCCGTTCACAATATTATGAATTAATTCTAAACAACTGGAGGAGTTGAACGCCCTTTTCTGAAACCAAACTCATTTTCAGTTAGCAGGTCATTCTTTTAAAAGTATTCGCAAATTTGCTTTTTGATGATATCGAATATTTAAGTGTAATGTTTGTATTGTTAAATGATCTTTTACTATGTGATTTATTTCTGGTAACTCTTCAATAACATTCGGTACATATATCCTTAAATATTTCCTACCAAAGTTTCACCATTTAAAATGTATGAGTTACAAATAAAAAATTGAAAATTATCCCCATAAACGAGACACCCGTGAACATTTTTCTTAAGTTTCTTTTTTCACGGCTGTAGCCTCTTTAAGGAGCGGTTAAAAGTATACATTTATAAGATAATTTCTCTTTAAATTTCATTTTTCTTTGGTTTATTCAAGTTCTGATGTTTATTGAGCGAATGGTTTTAGAATTAGGTATCATGGTTCTTGATATATTAAATCCTTAGTTTTAAATTTTTATGGAATTTATTTTGTCATCACTCATCACAGATGCGACGCACGGTGAAGATTTTCAACTTTTTCAGTGCTTACTAAAATACAATTAATAACTATAAACGTTATGTACAAAAAAGTTTTAAACAAAATCCCAAAATAGTGGTACATTTTTAATTATGCGTTTTGTGCAACACCAATAAAATTATATTCCTCACATAAAAAATATGAAACTTTTCTGAATGAAATGCAACAAAAAAAAATTCCATCGCATTTGTCACATTTCTAAAAACAACGAACCAAATTACCTTCAGGAAATGTATTTTGTTAATATCCAGCTCTTTACTCTTCTTTTTCCAATCTGTATAATCTGTTTCGCAAGCGCTCCAGTTTTTTTATTGGTATTATTATCGTTATTTATCTGCAAAGTACAATTTCCGTAGCACATAATACGCTTAGAGCTTTTCAGTGAGATATCGTAGAAGTAATTAAAATCCTGCAAAAGCAGGTATACAAATAAGTATGATAACGTTGGGTCATTGTTGTAGTAGACAGACAATCAGTATGAAAAAAACAACACGGGACTAAATAAAACAAAGCATCTGCTATCAGCGCAAGTTTTTGTCTCTGTAAGTCAGAGGATAATGGCAAGGAAAAGATAGGAATGTGCAAAAACAAAATATAACGTTACAGCTGCTTTTTGTATTATGTTAAAAGATATATTCCTTTTTCAAATATATAGGGTTGCTTAGCGGCGTGCGTCGCAAACGTTATTTGAGCTCGCTTGACGTATTGCGCTTAAACAAATTCCTTGCGTTATTTAATATAAACAAATCTTTATAAAATATTCTGAGACTGAAAATCACTTTCTCACAATTTTAAAACTTTGCTTCCAAAGAGAAATAAATTAAATCGGCGAGGTACTAATTTTTAAAATAAATCAACCAATAACTTATCCTGTAAATTATTAAAATCGATTAGAAACATTTACCATTAATAAATGCTTTCAACTTAGATTGAAATTAAACTAAATTCAATTAAACTATGTTCCCCTTACTTAGCTTCAGCGAGCGGGTGTTAAATGTAAACACAATAATAATTGATTTTTCATCAAGTGTTTATTTAAACAAATACTCAATGCGACCTCCATTCTGTTCAATACACATTTGTATTCTTGTGAAAAACGACCTATTTACTGTTCATAATAATTCAATTGAAATTGTGCTGTTGTGCTGAAAGCATCTATTATTATATGTTGTTTCATATTCTGTGCAGTAGTTACAGGGCTCTGCTACGCAATATATCTAATGTACTTGCCGAGAAACCCATTTTCGTCAAGTCTGGCGATACAGGTGACCAACTGATCGGACCTCTACTAATTCTTAATTCAAGAAATCTAGTTCGAAATATGCTGGAGTAGTTGCGTTGGAACCACATATTTTCCATTAGAATTGGAGAAAGGTTTTGCAGTTGAGGCAAGTTATTTTGCAAAAAAAATACAAATATTCAGGTGTTCATTAAAAAATTTACGTCCAATCACAAAATCACCCACAATACCTCCTTAAACTTTACAGTCTATTGCCATTGTCTATCGACTGGTCTTATAATTCGCGAGTTTTTCATATTATAATGATGAAAATTATATGGGCTACCACTTTGTGTGAAAGTCAACTCTTCGGCAAACAATAGTTGAAAAAGTAAGGAATTGCTTTGTCCATTTACAAACCCTGCTCACAAACTCTCATTCTAATCCCCAAATCCTTGTGCAAAAAATACGATTTTTTGGTAATTTAGACAATTATGCTTAATACATTCCCAAACATAGTTAATACTCGTTTAAGAGTAAAAACTAGACAAAATACAAGTAATGACCTATAGAAAACACAATCCAAAACATCAAAAAGGATTAATGAAACTAGTGTTCATCGAATAGGAGTATCATCAGCATTCAGTATCAAAGTGATGACGAAGGTGGCAAGAAGAACTACGAAATTGTTATATATTTTTCTATTTACGTTCAAACAAATAAAAAAACTACCAAACTAAATAAAAACTTGGTATAAAACCGATGTCATAAATCGAAAACAACAAACGGCAAAAATATGCAAATTACAAAAAATGTATCCGAATAAAATAGATGTGTCTAAGGATTGAGACAGATTTACTACAGAATTTCGGAAAAGTAAAAAAGGAAAAGATTATTATAAATATTAAGATTTATGTTACTGTATTTCTCCGTAAAATATAGTATAGTGTTAAACGTCATTAAAACAGAAATATTAATAGTTTTTTGAACAATGATACAGCTCGTTATAAATCTTATTTTCGAGATTAACTAATTTTTTTAATTATAAACAGGTAATACAACCGTATCCCAAAAAGGACATTGAGGTACCTTTTACGGAAGAGGGCTACGCATTAAGAGATAACGGACATACATCCCAGTATGCTAGGATTAATTTCCACATTAGAAAAGAGCTCCACTCCTCAACTACGGAACGAACTCAAAATTCAGAGCTGAGAAGCAAGTATCTTTACTGCTCGACTACAAGATTGGCATTTATTACACTAAAAGCCTTCAAAACTAGAAGTAATTTATTTTTATTATACTATCTCCCATAAATTTAAATTATGGACCTCGTAGGCACAATTTACGGACAGTAGATTCTCATTCACACTTGTTTGTCAATTTATTTTGTTCCACTTATAATTAAGATAAAACTACGTACATACGTTTTACGATTCTTTTCTCATAATGATTTACTTGTGCTGTCATCTCAGTTAGCATTAAGATAAATCGAGAAGTTAAAACTATAAACTACTTAAATAAATTTAGAATACTTGGATTACTAATTAAAAGACAAATCAATATTGCCTATAAAAATTCATAGTCTGTCTGTCGTTGGTTTTAGATAGGGAGTTATTTCAAAACACAAACCAAGTTTACACTAGAGCCTGCTGTCTGCGGCCTGTGGTCAACTGATCGGGTATAGGAGCAGAATTATTTTGCTCTCACAATCAGAGGCAAAAGGTTGTCAACAGTTGAAGTAACTTCTACTAGGTGGGCAAGTTGTGTTGAACATGTTTTTAAAAGCGGAGAATAAATTGCATGGCTTGGCCGAAATCATAGAAAATTTTGTTATAATTTTCATAGTTAATACGGGATCTTCTAATGAATATTTCAGTTTAAATGAAGAAAATTTATAAGATTCTTTAAATTATATATTTTATTATCTATAATTTAAACGATATTTGATAATTTCGACTTTTATCTATGATTTTAGAGAAAACTAATTTATTCTGCTATTTGCAATTCATAGTGCAATTTGGGTTTCACCGAACTTTTATATTTTTAGTAACACAATAACTATTCACACTATATCTTTTTACATATCCTGATTAAATTATTTTAATTTTTGGTAGTTAGCGCCACTACAAAATTGCATTATTCTTAAAACGGCGATGGACTAATATGGTATTTACAAAATAGTAATAAATACTAGAAATAACACCTATAAAGTCGATATCCTCTCATATTTATTTAATTGAAGATTAAATAAAAAATGCCCCTACACACCTTTTAATGATTTATAAATTTGTATCATACTAAAAGAAACGATTAAGCTTTCATTGAACTACATCGAACTACACTTAACCTCTATAGCTCCTACGCGTATATTTACAAACATAAATGGGCAAACCTCTTCAAGTTGTATTGACTATATGGTTTCAAATGTTCCTGTTAAATATCTAAATCTCGAATCGCATAATCCAAATATAGCTGACCATCTCGCGCTTATCTTAAATGTAACCAATGCTAATATTGAAAAAGATGCGACCATCACTAACTTTAATAAACGTTCTTTAAATGAAAACAATATCAAAAACTTTATTTTTGAGTTAAACAGACAAGATTGGGGAGATATATATTCTACTGATTTAAATTGCTCTTTTGACGCATTCGTTCATACCGTTGTGTGGTGTTACAACATAAGTTGCCCGATCAAAAAAGGTAACAATAAAAAATTATAACAAAAATTTAAAGAAGGAATGGTTAACGAATGAATTAATTCTTCAAAGTGAATATGTAAAAAATCTTTACTGGCTTATGACTAATAGTAATTCTGGGGAACTAAAAAGTCTGTACAATCAACAAAAAAATTCTATACAAAAACAATATAAAAACAGCTAAGCAAAATTATTACAGAAACAAAATAAGTAACGCAACTAATAAAACCAAAAAAACTTGGGACATTATAAATACTAAGCTGGGAAGAAAAGAGGTCAAAAACAATGCCATAATTTTACGCAATGGACACGAGAAAATTTCGGAAAAGAAACAAATAGCTAACATGTTTGCGAACTACTTTTCCACAAATGTGCAAATTATGCTAAGTCAGCACTTCGGCTCTAATTTAAACTTACCATGCAGTACGTCAAGTTATAAGGAGCATTCAATATATTTTGCACCAATTACTCCGGAGGAAATAAACGATACTATAGGAAAACTGAAAAATAAACCATCTGCTGGCTTTGATGATATAACAGTAAACATACTAAATATCATCAAAGAAACTATAATACCCCATTTAGTTCATCTCTTTAATATGTCAATCAGCCATGGTTGCTTTCCTGACATATTTAAACTTGCTAAGGTAGTACGAATATTAAGAAAGGGTCATCTGAGGAAATCGAAAACTACAGACAAATTTCCATATTAAGCACAGTTTCCAAGTTATTTGAGAGAATTGTATACGATAGAATCGTATCCTATAGTAATAAATACAACATTTTTACTGCTTTTCAACATGGTTTTACAGCCGGCAGATCAACAGAGACGGCAACTTGTCATTTATTGAATCATGTATACACCTGTTTAGACAATGGCAAGTACGTCGTGTCAATAATGTTTGATCTGTCAAAAGCTTTTGATATTGTGAACAATGACTTTCTAGAACAAAAGCTCTACAGTATTGGAATAAGAGGTAATCTATTAGCCTGGATTAAAAGTTACATGGAAGGGAGGTCGTTAAATGTCCAAATTAGCCACGTGGAATCAGACACATATTACACGACGCTTGGAGTACCGCAAGGTTCGGTTTTAGGGCCATTACTTTTTATGCTTTATATCAACAATTTGCCAAATATGGTAACCACCGGTCATCTAACAATGTTTGCTGATGATATAACAGTAACTTTATCGGCAAATACTGTAGATGAACTCCAAACACGCATTGACGAAACATTCCAAGAAGTCAGTGCTTGGGCGCAGAGAGATAAGTTGATTTTGAACGAGAGTAAAACAGTTATTATAAACTTCGGATTGCGTAAACATTTGCCACAAGGTTTAATATTACATGACCATATTACACTGTCTCAAACCACAAAATTGCTTGGTACTCATCTAGATAGTAAATTATTATGGAGCAAACACATCGATCATGTATGTAGCCAACTTAATAAGGCCTACTCGGGCCTACTTTGCCTTATTACAAATGAGAAGTACCCTAGATGAGGCAGAATTATTAAATATCTACTACGCTCTTGCTTATTCGCATATTTCTTACAATATTATTGCTTGAGGTTGTTCAAGGGATAGGGACAGAGTCTTTGTTAGTCAAAAAAGACTTATTAGGCTTATATACAAAATGAATTACAATGACAGCTGCAAAGATATGTTTAAGAACAAAAAAATATTAACTACACCATGTATATTTATATTGAAATGTCTATTATATACAAAGAAAAATATGGAATTATTTACCCAAAGAAAAAACTGTCATTCGTATAGTACAAGACATGGGGACCTACTTAGTATACCTGCACATCACACCTCAAACTATAAACATTCTCCTCATTATAATTGTATTCTGCTTTTCAATAGTTTACCGGTTGAACTTAGACACATGAAAAACTACAATAAATACAAAGTTGAGGTCAAGAATATATTGCTTAAAGGAGGGTTTTATAGTATACAGGACTTTTTAAATAGAGAACCCTGAGGCTGTTTTACTGATTTTCCTAATTTTATAGATTTATTGACTTAATTTATTTTATTGATTTTATTAATTTTATTGAGTGTGTATGTATGTATGTGTGTATATATGTGTATATATGTATACATGTATGTACGTATATATGTGTATATATGTGTATGTATGTGTAAATATGTATATTAGCCTTTTCCATCTTTGTTAGTTGATTGTCGTTATTTATATTTGTCAGTTAAAACTTTGTATGTGTTTTATATATTGTACATATTTTTTATTTATACATTATTATAAGAATTTATACTTATATTTTACATCATGCAATTCTCTACGTGACTTACCATATATACAATTGTATCTGAAATGGTGAATAAATATTATTATTATTATTATTATTATTGAGATTGCCTACTAGTAAAGGATTTTTACCAAATAAATGGAAATCCCTCTTGAGATCGTCATGCATACCAATCGTAGATCGGCTTCTGGTTTTTGCCTTCATCAGTACGAAGTAGTAGTATCTATCTGAAAACAGACTACAAATTAGTCGGATTCAACTCCATCTACCAGTATCAATCGCAATGTAATATATATTGGAAAACGCTCATCAAGCAAAAATTACTAATAAACGTACAATAAAAATTATAATACCAAAGTATTCCAACAGAGGGTAAAAGTAAATTTATTTATTTGAAGATTAAATAAAAATACCACCACACACTTCTTAATTTATAAATTTGTATCAAACTATGATTTGTGTCATACTATGACACAAATTTATAAATCATTAAGAAGTGTGAGAGGCTTATGACTTGGATAAATATAAATATTGTTTCTAGTATTTATTACTATTTTGTAAATTAACTTTTACCCTCTCTGTTGGAATACTTTGGTATTATAATTTGTATTATACCTTTATTAGTAATATGGTATTCATGGTAAAATTCATCAAAACATTATACCTACCTGTGCACAAAGTAAATTTGGATGTACCATCGTACAAATGACAAAAGAACCTCGTATATTAGAAAGATTTTTCACCGGAGAAAGAGTCAACTGACGGTGACTGATTCGAATTAAAACTAGGGTGTGTGACTGTGTAAACGTACTTAATATTCATTGTACTGAGAATGCATTTTCACCTTCAACAATCATATTAATCAAATGGTTGAATCAGCATCTAGAATAGTAGGCTTTCTTGTCAAAATTTGAAGTTAATATTATAAAACTGTTACACAGTATGTGAATTAAAATATTAAACATGGGTCTCTTAAATTGTAACGTTGCAATGTAAACCAGAGGCAGACAATCCGTCGCTGGTTAGCGAATTGATTTTTCATCTAGTTGTCGTGCGATCATCAGTGCACACTGTGGGCGATACGAGGTAAAATTTCAATATTCCTGCAGTGTATTGTCTAATACTTTAATACATATAGTGTATATAATAGTTATAAGAAGCGAATTTGAATATAGAGTCATTATCTAATTTCCCATATACCAAAATTTAATAGCAAAATTGAGCCAGTTCAACAAAAATGTCTAAAATATATGTTTTTCAAATGCAGTGACTTTTATTCACAGCAAGGTATACAAGTCGATAACAATACACTGCTTAAGATGTTTGATTTAAAATCTCAGAGATTTAGAAGCGATTGTACTGTTTTACCCTTTCCTTTATAATTTAACCAATTATAATGTTGAAGATGGGGGCAATCCTCCTTTTATACAAATTAAACTTGCTAGTTCCTAGGTTTGAGTCCCTTCAAAACTACTTTTACTGTAATATTGTAGAAATGCTATGACAAAGTCGCCAAACTACTTGTGTGATACGTGCAACACCATTTCTTACTTATGAGACGTTCACTATAACTTTTTTTATTATAATTCATACAATTTTATTATCATTGATTTTATTATAATTGATACAATTGATAATATATAGCAACCACAATTTGTAAATTTACTGTACTAGTGACCTATTAGTATACCCAGAAAGAAATAGTTAAACAAAAACAATTCTCTCAGTAAAGGAAATGTATTTCAGTAATTTTTTATAGCACTCTTTATCTATAATGGGTTCAGTGTTCCACACACTCCGAGGAAGCAGTAAAAGAGTAATTAATTTAATCTTCCATTTAGGTTAACTTTTCATTCTACCGAATACTGTACAAGATCAATAATAAATCGGCTGAGTGGTTAATTCCGAAAAGTATTTCTTATAAGAACTTGAAAGGGAGGCGGAGTTCAATGATGCATGCAGTTTTAATGTACAAATGAAATATGTGTTAAGGAATTAATCTTTTGTTGGCTTATGTTTAATGAGAATCTTTCTTGAAAAGTGTTTCAGAAGGATCCACCTCAGTTTTCAATATTAATTAAAAACTAGATTTCACCTTCAAAGCTTTTTATCTTCTCTATTAACTTTGAGAGGCAGTAAACGAGAGATCCTTTATAGCGAAATATAAATAAAGCCGCTAAGTGCGTTGTCAGTATTTGATCGGGAAACTTTGCTGAACTTATTCTAACATTACTAAACTTAATATACCCATTTTTGAAGTGGGAAAACATTGACGCACACCTAATGTGCGTTTCCTCAATCTAGTTGACATCATCAGGATACGATTAAAACTAAACTTATGCTAAGAGAGTGGCCTATTTATAACTAAAATATTTTCTCAGTTCGATGAAAAAAATCCAAGATATGAATTGGCAGAGCATTGTGAGCGATTGTCGATTGTGTTATTACTATTTAGCAACTTTGTTGCAAAAATCACTGCAGAACTGGTGGATTTTCATGATAATATAAATATATTTTCATATGAAAAATTATCTTTAAACTCAATTTTTTCGTGTCCGCTCTATAATTTACAACAAGAAGGTTTGTGGATAATTTGGACATAAAATAACAACTACTTTATTATTTTTTTCCTTTATTCCTTTATTAAACATAATACATATAAATTATCTACATTAATATGAGGGTAGCACCTAAGCCAGAAAAGGTTTGTTTTGTGCTAATATCTTTCAATTGGAATATTTAAATACTAACATATTTTTATTATTAAACATTACATATTTGCAAAGAAATACATAAAATTGCTACTATTTATCTACAGACAGGTTTCTACATTTAATATATGTCTTCATCAGAATCTACAATGAATGTAATACAAGTTATTTATTGACTTAAGACAGCGTCAAAAATATACTTACCAATATAGCCAGATATTTTTACACCATAACACGGTTTCGTCAAGATCAGATAATTCATATAACATTTTAAAAAACAATTCAACAATGTATATACAAGTCAATAAATAACTTGTTTTACATTCATTGTAGATTCTGATGAAGGCATATATTAAATGCAGAAACCGGTCAATGCGGATAAATAGTAGTTGTTATTTTATATCCAAATTACCCACAAACCTTCTTGTTAAAATTATATTTCTTTATTTAATTGAATATTGTTAAAAGTACAGAGATGGTGTTTAGGCTAATATTTTCTAGGCCAATTACTGGGAATCTAAAAACGATATTAAATTTTTATAAAAATATGTATCAAAATGTAATCACTTAGAGGACATAATCACTGGTATAGATACGATATTTTGATATACAGTTTCACTTAAATGAATAGTTTTTAAATTAAAGCTGAACTTAATACCAAAAATATCCCATAAGTTTTATAAACACATTGAAACAATTTAATCTAGTAGGCTTTTGTTATTAATTTAATAAATATCATGAAACATCACAATATTCAAACTGAGATAAACATGATATTTTATATAATTCACTGTAAATAGGAAGATGTTCCGACAGTACTTAAAACAAGTTAGAAGGTGCCAAAATGTACAAAAAAATGTATAGGAGAGAGGGTGGTCCGTTGGGACGTTTCGTGCATTTTCTTATTCTGAAATCGCTATTTATTATGAAATAATAATATCAAATTTACAGTATTCATAGAGCCCGAATCCTATAGATGAATTTTATATTTTTATTTTAAAAATGCAATTCAAATATTCCATTGTGCTCACCTACGGGGATTTATATAGACAGAGTTGTTGAGGTTCATGTGGACATATGCACATAATGCAAATCAAATACACGAATACATGAAAATACCGTTTCTATTATTCTTAAACACATAAATATACAAACATAATTAAAAGTTAAAGAAAAATCAAGATTAAACATTTGCTATAAAATATCTATACAAAACTTTTTGATTAAGCTTGCACGAGTTGTCGTGCTTATGTTTTTGGGCTTTTGGGCTTCGAGAGCCTAATTTTGATTTGCTTGATACCTACAAGATCTTCATCAATCACCATTGGGAATATGAAACCATGACTTCGTGGTCGAGTGGTAAGGACATTTGTCTCTTACTCTGGAGTCCCGGGTTCGATCCCCGGTCAAGGACCTAGGATTGTTTCTAAATTTGTAGCCATCTCCCACACAAGGTACCTACAGATACCTTCAGGGATACGGGGGGTTGGATTACCTGTGGTGTTTTAATTTAATGACCCTCTTTTTTCAAAATTTTCAAAAATCTTTAAATGTCTTTTTTTTATCATCGTCCCTTCTATCCTGTTCTGAAAGATCTTTTCAGTGGTATCGGTAAGAATTCTCGAATTTCCTAGTTTCCTTCGATTTTTTTATAATACTTCTCCTCTGTGCTTTGGGGTATGGTCGTATGCCTGAAGTGACTAAATGGGACAAAAATGATACTGTTTTCTCTACAAACAATAGTTCAAACTAGTATGACTTTCATGATTGTATATTACGATTAAAATCAGATCATCTTTGGTATATTTGGTAAATTTTTGTATATGTTTTAAGACATCCAAAAATAAAGACGAAATCATCCATCATGTTTTATTAACGAATGCTAGACTACTAACAGGTGCAGTAGTTGCACATTTAAGAAACACCGATTTATATCTGATTCTTGGAAAAATGTAGACAAGAGGCACGATATTACTCACTGCATTAATAATCGCGCAAAATGTCACCAGTTCACCTCGCTCTGTCGCCACTATTTGAACTTTTTCATTCCAGTTCCAGTAATGACTTTGGGTGCTTGCACAATGATTAGAACTGCCGTTTCCTCGAAGCTATACAATATTTCGGGTGCTGGTTTATAATTGTGCAAGACAGTTTGCAAGTTATCAAAAAACTGGTTTTGTTCATTTCAATTGCGTTGGCCATTCTTGTATTTTCGGTATTTCCGTAAAGTTAGAATGGGAAATATCTTCATGAAAGATTTCACCTAATCTCTACCTGCCTTTTTCTCCTTATTCCAACTAGTTGGATATTTCAAAGTAATCTATTTAGCATCTTGAAATGGTAATTTTTTGCTTGTAAGATAAATCCATAATTAATTTTGGACCTTTGTAAAACATATTCGCATAATAATTGTTCTTATAATGCGTTAAATATTTGTTATGTGGTGTACCTAGATTGGAAAGACCATTCAAACAGACTTAACTAATTTCTTCCTTCTTCTGGTAATTGATTTTTTCAGCCTGAGTATTGATTTTCTCACCTAT
Organism: Rhamnusium bicolor; assembly: GCA_029963845.1. Taxonomy (NCBI): domain Eukaryota; kingdom Metazoa; phylum Arthropoda; class Insecta; order Coleoptera; family Cerambycidae; genus Rhamnusium; species Rhamnusium bicolor. The sequence continues at coordinate 122,917 of JANEYF010002084.1, read as the reverse complement.
TGAATTATATTCATTAGACGACTCCGTCGCTTACAAATTAGCTTTGCCTATTTCTACATTATTCCTTTCCGTTCTTCGTTTTTTATGTTCCTTTAATATGTTTTCCAATGTAGATTTCTTTACGTTACAGGTTATTGCCAGATTTCTTACAGACAACTCTTCAATGCATCCTTAATCGCGTAGCTAATGTCTTTCTTCGGAGGAGAATACGATTCGTCATCCTCATATATTTATTTTGCTAAGTCTTATTATTTTACATGACTGGGGTACTTTGAAGTAGCGACCAAAAGTGATCCCTTTTTTGTCTCAAAGTGAATCACCTGCTCATTGTAAGCAAAATATTTTACTGAAAATTTTAGATTGTTTACCTAATAATCAACCAACACAAGTACCTAAAATTAAGCTCAATATTTTATCTGTTTAATAATTTATCGGTTTCGAAAGATTTGATACATATAAAAAACTTATCCACCTACCAATTTAAAATGAAGTTTTTACAAAAATCATAATTATCCACAAAACACAACGAAAATATCCAATCGATTAGTCCAGCGGCATAAAACTGTTTGACAATGTCGAGTATAGTGCTGATATCTAACACAAAAAATATGTTGTAATATGACGCGAAAATTCAAAATGTCCCATTGTGCCCCTCGTCTCAATATACCCTCTTTCCCTTTGTAAGTGGTATACGATTTCATATCAGAAAATTAAAAAATAACCATAATATTTTTAGTACGACTATTAACGAAAACAACAATGTAAATAACACTATTGAAAATCAAATTTAAAGCAGAAAAAATTAAATCAATTTTTTGAATTTTTATCCGTTTCTGTAAATGCACATTTATGCACACCTATTTAATACATTAAAGCGAGACATTTTAAGTACCTCGATTTAATTGTTAACACCGACTGACCAACAATATTTATTTAATTACATTTTCGACTATTTCAACAATTGCTAAAATTATTTAAAGTAATTGTTTGATTAGTGCATAATTAACTTCTAGTTCAATTATCAAAGCAATTAAATTTTCCGTTACCGGAAAATTATAATAATTAATTGAATACTTCATTACTCGATTTTTCAAATATAAAACTGAAACGTATATTCGATTTTTAAATGTATACAATTCCCCGTTTTAGTTATTACTTCCTCACCCTTCAAAGTGAGGAAGGTATGTATTCGTGAAAAAATTTTCGTAAATTTTTATTACATTTCTGGACGAATCCAGACGAATTATGACGATACACAAAATTTCAGACAGAAAAAAATGTGTGTGTGTTTTTGAGATAAAGCTTTCAAATTTGGTATACACATTCTAGAGGTCAAGGAAGAGATTAAGTTCGTTGATGAGCAAAATCGATCTCCCGGGGTCTACCGGGCTCCAACATTTCTATTTATAACTTTACAAAAAAATTTATTCGTGATGAAAGATTATAAATCAGATCTGTTATACAAACCCATTATAATATTGTGTTCAAATGTTTAAATGAAGCTATAAATTAAAATGTTGTAAACATTTTGGCAACACCATAAAATTTGAATTTTGATTGACACTTCTTAAAATTTGAAATGTCTAAAAAAATATTAGTGACATTCTTCCAATGTGACTTTTTTGAAACGTCAAAAATTACTTACTCCATATATACAATACTGCTCAGTGGCTTAGTGCTTACAAATTAGGCTTGAGACCAAAGGGTCCCAGGTTCGAATCCTGGCTAAGGCATGGATGAATAGGGGCGTTTTCAAAATTACGAGACGGTAGCACAGTTTGCTAGAGCGTTGTTGTGTGGCAGAATATGGCCAGAGACTGTTTATATTTTCTGAGTTCGAGTCTCAGCTGCGGCATTTGGCAAATGTTGCAGGGAATGGTTGTTGTAAGTGTGTTTGTCCTGGTTGAGTGGTGAAATAGCAATGTGCAGGACGTTAAAATAAAAAAAATACTGTGCACTATGGAAATTTTGTTTTTGTAATGAAAATATAGTTACTCTAATGCGCTATACTTGTATATATGCATAGTGGATGTTCTTAAATATTTCTTTCAAGAGAGAAAAAAAAAGTGCTGTTCTAACCCTCAAAAATCTCGCATTTATGTTCATGAGCATACGGGTCAAGCAGTATGCCATGACTCTTTCACGAAGGTTGCACAAGAGTTATTGTTTTTATGACGTCATAACTAATGTAGTCCATTGCTTACAAACTCTCATGTTTGTCTTTCTCCAGGCTTTAATACTGTACTAATTTTTCTATAAATTTGAAGACATCTTACGATGCATATCTTCAATCTGAGTAACGTAATCAATACATTTTTTCACCCTGCTTTGAATTTCTGCCACATTCATCAAAAATCATAAACTTATCTAATTTTTCTGTTCTATTGTATTGGATATAGGACAATATTACTTTCTTTTTCACAGGTAAATAGCTCATAAATAATTTGTCAGGATATGATTTTAAGAATCATGAAGCATATCTAAAATAATGCTATAATTTAAAAACTACTCATTTAAAGATAATATGCGTAACACAAAAAGACTAATGTATTAATTATTATATTATTGTAGTAATAGAATATCTTAGTTTCAAAATTCTTGCCTACGAAATTATTTCTCAGCGGCGCTTTTGCCATAATGATCAACGACGAAAGGTAGAATTTTAAAAATAATGAGATATTTAATTACATTTTTCAATTTTGTTTCATATGAAAATCAAATAACTCAAGAACGGCTCCTGTTACAAATATTTTGAGAGAAGCCTTTGCAAGTCATATATGGGCGTAAACAAATTAAATAATAAGGCTGTCGTTTGCGGCGACATCGAAAATTACAACATCAGGGAATGCTCGTATTTAAGAAAGATATCATTGTCATAAAAGCATATAAACCTACACCTACCATTATGTCTGCTACTCAGAATTGCAACAATGAGGTGCAGGCCACTTATAAGCCAAGTCGAATACTCATGTCCAGTAAATTGATCGTGTTGATGCCAATTCAAATATTTACCTAAAACTGATGTTCATGCGGTGTAGATTAATTAGTAGGGATTTACATGTACTCGGTTATCCGTAAATGTAATAAACAATCTACTGAAAACTACGTATCGTAGGAAGATGTTGTAGTAGCATCCGTTGTGCTGTAAACATTTTCTTTAGAAAATAATTTTCTCTCACCTTCTGTTCATGTAAGTTAAAAATGTATCGTACCGTGTACTTTAATGAAAGCGATAAATATTTTCTCGTACCTTTTTGGGTTTTTAATCCACAGTCTACAAATTGTTCAAAAAAATTTGTTTAATAAATCTCTAGGCCAACAAGATTGTTCAGAGGTTGGTTATCTGAAAAAAGTGTTTGCCTATGCAAAAAAATGGTTCACACTTAAAAAATACTAACTTCAAAATGAAATATTTAAATGTAAAATATTTTGGGTTAGAGAAATTCACGCTTCGGAATACAGTCCTTTATCAAAACTAAAATGAAAATTGCTGTGGTAGTATTTGATTTGTGCGTCATTTTCAAACATGGTAGTTTTCTGTTTATACAGGGTGTCTCATTTAAAACCAAAAACCCTGATTAAGTTTTAAGAAAGTGATCTCTTAAAAAACACAAAGCCAGGTCGATTTTCATTATTAAAGGGATATCTTGTGACAAAACATTCAGCTGTCACTGTTTCCCCTTCCCCGTACAACCACCCTTTCAAGTTTTAAATGGATCGTGTTATACATAATTTGAAAGAACTTTATCTCTGATAAAGACTGGTTTGCTATTGCATATCGGTCGAATGATATTCGATAAGAAATATTTTAGCAATGTTACTATTCCTAGTGCGTAGAAAGGGTTAATGGTGCAATGCATTAGTAGTTGATTGTATTCTTTTCAAAACAAGATTTAAAACAAATCAGAAATGTAAAAAAATTAAATAATAGAAGTTCAAGTTCACTTGTAGTGTCAAAATAAAACACTCGTGTTTATTGCATTTTAATTTTTTTAATGTTTTTTTAATAGTACAAAATTGGGCTATGTTCTACTTTAATAATGAATACAATTATTGTTGTGTTGCTTAGGACAGATAATGTGAGTGTGTCAAATAATGTTATAATAATGGTTCATTATCTAGACGAAACAAATGAAATTTTAAAATTGTATTATCGCAATGATAGTGCCCAAGCCACTTGATTGTATTTTCAATAAAAGGTTTCCCGGTAAAAAATTGATTCCAAGTGTAATTATTCATTAACTTAAAATTTTTTTAGGTAGATGTATTTCTTTGCGGTAAATAAAAATTTTCTAGCCCCTCGTTGGGTGCCAAAATTGGCGGCCAACGTGGGATAGAAAATTTGTCACGTTAAAACAGTTGCAAAAAAATTAACGACGTTTTGAAAATCTCTAGTGTTTATTGCACAAATTCTTTCTCGTGCACTGCTCTCAATTTTCCTCAAGTTGAGTCATGGATAAGAGTAAAAATATTGTTGTTGAAAATATTCCTTTTTTTTTTGTTAATAATAAATAACTACACATTTATTCAGGGCGCCAGTTAGTGGTTTCTTTAATTTATTTGATAAAAAAATATGTTTAACTATAAAATGTAAAACACCAATTGAAATAAAACGAATTATTAAAATTAACGAGACTAATGTTTAAACTAAATTCAGTATAATGTTGACAGCGCAATGTTTACACTGGTGCAGTATAAACAAATTGGTAAAAGGTGTGGTCTTAAATTAACTATTATCTTACATATCAATATAAAAATCAATCAACATTACAAAAGAATAGTAAAAAAGTATTTTTTGAGGACTGCATACATGTGCACGTTGCCGCGCAATTATATCAATAATTTTTCTTAATAAACAAATAAACATTGAATTTTATGTAAAAATCGCTGCCAATTACTTGGGGATCAGAACTTCCTCACCGTAGGAAAACTCGATGTGTGGTGGAGTTTGTAATGATAGTAATTTTTGACGTTTCAAAAAAGTAACATTGGTGGTATGTCACTAATATTTGTTTAGACATTTCAAATTTTAAGAAGTATCAATTAAAATTCAAATTTTATGGTGTTACCAAAACATTTGCAAAATTATAATTTATATCTTTATTTAAACATTTGAACACAATATTATAATGGGTTTGTATAACAGATCTGATTTATAATCTTTCATCACGAATAAATTTTTTTGTAAAGTTAGAAATAGAAATGTTAAAATCCGTTCCAGGGGACCGATTTTTCTGATTAACTCAATCTCTTCCTTGACTTCTAGAATGTGTGTACCAAATTTGAAAGCTTTATCTCAAAAACTGTAGCTGCTAACGCGAACCACACACGCACACACACACAGACACACAAACAGAAAATTTTTTCTGTCTGAAATTTAGTGTTACGCCATAATTTGTCAAGATTCGTCCAGAAATGCAAAAAAAGTTTTCAAAATTTTCCTCACCCCTCACTTTGAAGGGCGAGCAAGTAAAATTACAACTCTGTCATTAACTTAAAAAAATATGTTGTGTATTTTAACGCTTTTTATTAGATAGACCTATATTGAGAAAAATTATGATTAAGAAATTCACAAAATATTTATATCTTTGCTTATCTTTTATCACCTAACCAATGTACTATTAGAAAAAAATATCATGTTTAACAGGCACCATATAATAAGAAAAATTACACTGCATACGACCTGCATTTATTATAATAAGATGTGCATATCCTTGAAAGATGCTTTAGAATCTGGCTCTACTGAATTTATAAGTGTAGAGTTACCAAATTATGCAATGGATCTCTGAAAAATTTTGCGGCAAGCCTTAGTGCCACTCCACGTCAGAAAAACCAGTGGAATGTTACCCAAAAGAACCACTTTATTTTTCAGACCAAATTTCGAAAATTATGTAGATGTTATATACCATGATCACCGTATATACATAATTCTGGGGCCTCAAAGTGATGACAAATTATTTATTTATTTTTGGCTGGGTGCTTAAAAAATGGCTATATCTTTCGAATGCCGCTTTATCAGATGAAAAATTCAAGAGATTTTTGCTATACCCAAAGCAGAAGGCAACACTAATCAGAAGATTAGGAAGATATTATACATAGACTTCGGTTACAATTAAATCACAGATTAATATTCATACTGTCCAATAAAAATTTGTGAAAAGAATCTGTTTTTTTTTTTGAAATGTTATAATATATTAATTGTATATACTAGATTAACAAACAAGAATATTTAAAAAATATAGATATTAAAAATTAATAAGCGACATCTAATTGCCAATTGATTCATTGGTTTTGTGTTAATGTTCTGATTTTTACATTTTCCTTGTAATTAGTTCAACTGTTTACAATTTATAAGGTAAACAAATTTTAAGGTCCACTTTCATGTTCTAAAGGCTCGTATTCGATCGTTTGATCACATACGTCGATTCTTCCCATTTTTTGATTGTATATACTGACAACTTTGGACAGAATATTATTACATCTTTTCTATTTTTGACCCATCGTTTAACCATGGTCCCTGGTTCGTGTTCCAAAGTCTGTAAACATGAGGACTGATTTGTTGTCCATCCACTTTGTAATACAAATTTTATTGTAACTTCTAACAAACTCTTCAGTTTCTTAACGTTTCGTTTCTCTATAGTTTTTAATGTTTCAACATTTTAACCTGTTAGACATAATTGTACCAGTTCCATGTTTAATGTTATTAATTTATTCATCATTGAGAAATATCTGTCAAAAAAACAGGTAACTTTCTGGCGTCAATGTATTAACTAAATGTAGAATAATTGACAGTCCTAGGCTTAAGTCTCTATTTGGCAGCGGCGCTGTTGATCCCTGATGGATTTCAAAGTCTGTTACAGTTTCTGTAGATATGGTAAGGACGACATTTTTTAAACCAACTGGTCTAGGTTTACTTTTTATGAACTACCGAACTGGAAATTTATTAAGAAATGGTATCATCTGTTCATCTATTGAAAAAGGGTTTTTTTATGAAATCGGCTGATGGCTATGCTACTAACTGAATTAAGTTTGTTTGGATAAATCTAACCAAATATTACAGACACATATTCACATAGAAATATGAAAATTCTTTTTATATTATTATTTTGTAGGTGTTATGTACATTTTAACTATCTTTTCCAGTGGAAAATATGTGTCAGTGCCAGCTTAATATTGCATTCACGACACCGCACAGTGGTCCAAATTTAGTTGAGAACGGAACTAATTTTTTTTCCTTGAAATGTTTTAAAAGCACTAAGGAATCATGGGAAAAATATGAAAAAAAATCTTGGCTTACAGATATGGTTTTTAAAAAGGGTGGCATGTCGGGAGCACTAGGTTCCGTATGTCTGTAGGGTTTCTTGACTACGACCTTGTTTTAACCATTTAAAATTATTATAATCATTCTGTATATTAAACGGAATGATTATGAAATAAAAATAACGAAAATGATTTGATAATATTTAAGAGCTTAGGGGTAGTTTTGAAGGAAAAACTACATTTTTTTACAAACATTTATTTCAAATAGGTCAACTTATCACTCAATTCAAACGTAGAATAACAAAAATAGGTCAGTTAAGTAATTTCAGTCACTTTCACTGTCGTCATCTGTTGATACATTTGTGGTTGTATCGCTTTCATCTGCCGAACCTTCTTCCATAACCGCTGCACAAAGCGGTTCAGTTTCCGGCTTAAGATCTGGTTTTCTTTAACAGGTTTATAACCTCTGAACTAAAACATGAGAGTTTCTTGTTCGGCAATTTTCTTGAAGATGATATTAATGGATCCGACGAAAGTAGTAACCTATTCAATAAATCTTCATTTGTAGTCACCCTCGAAAACTTTCTGGTATGAAACTCTCTAAACTTTTTTAAATCTTTATTCCGAGATTCCTGAGCTTCCTCAGACAGTTGCCCAATGAGTAATAGTGCAGTTCTTATTATTGCAGATCCATGAAGGAGAATTTTATGAACTGACGTAGGCATGTAATACCATGGATACTTTTCCACGAACAGTCTGGCCGTTTGCACTGCATATTTATCGAAAACCTTACAGTTAATCTCGTATCCACAAGATAATGCAGATAGTATAACGCCGAACCTTCTAATTATCTCTTCATGAATACCAGTTATGGAAGCCGATTGGGCTGGCTCTTTAAAAAAACGTCTAGCTGTATTTCCGTCATTTGTACTTCCACTTCCACCAGGTTTTGGAATGTCTACTAATAACCCCATTTCTTTCCTGAAATCTTCTTGTAATATTTTTTCGCACTTCAACAATGGATTTATTTTCTCCTCGTATCTGCCACTTTTTTATCTCCAATCTGTATGATACATGTAAAAGACATTCAAAACATCGAATTCATGCATGTAAAGTTGATAAACCAAATTGAAAAGATTGTTCGTCTGCCTGCTTTTGTAAAACTGCATCAATGTTATTCATTTCAACAGGTTTTGCTTTACATAAATAGCAGATCTGAGCAGAAGATGTGTCAGTAAGGGCGTTAAAAACCTTTCCGTTTATCATTGACATTATGCAAATATATCTAATTCTGATGTCTCGGTTCTGAACTGTACAATTAGTTGGCTGAAGTTCTGCTATTTGAGCTTCAATGTGTTGCATTTCTGCCAAAGAAAGTTATGTGGTTTCCTTTTGAAACTGGAAGCGAATCGGTCGACAATACCTTGTAGAGGATGGCCTAGGATTTTGCCATACAATTCGTTTTTCTTGATCTGGTTGCTGAGAATAAAGTTGAAGTGGTACCAAAGATGATAAAAATAAATCACCATCACTTAACCCATCTCCTCATATCGTTGTTTATACCGTGAATGTCCAGTACTACCATCGCAACCCCATTTAACTAATAATACCAAATCCTTCGATTGTTCTTCAGTCAAACTTAAAATAACTGGTCCCTGTAATTGAAGTATACGATTTGCAGTGTGATCTAAAAGATCTTGAAGCCGAACTTCTGCCAAGGTTTCCGTAATAGTGAACGACTCTTTCGGGGGTAGCATCTTCTCTTAGCTTCCAGAACTCTATGGTAGGCGGGATAAATATCAGCGTTATGTTTTTTCCCCTCTTTTCTTAATAGTAAATACTGGTGCTTTGACAATTTTCCTTCGACAATAAGTGAAACTACTTCATCTTCATTGTATGGTATAACATTTTTCCGTTCTCTAGTCTTGAGCCATGAAGATCTTATCTTTCCAGCACGAGTAGGAGTTGTGAACACAGCTTCTGAAATCAGTTTAGAAGCTGCCTGTTGATCCTTTTCTTTAAGACTTTTTTTGGCAGCAAATGTAAGTTCCTCAGCTTCATATACTGCTGCTATATTTTCCACTCTCTTTCTTTTCGCTCTTTCTCCTATTTTTAAAAATGATTTCTTTGGACGACCAGTTGATGTACTTGGTTGTGGCTCTGCAGAGGGCTCCTTTCTTTGAACCAAATCTGATTTTTCAAAAACAAATGCTCCATTTAACCAACTGTCATTCCTTTTTAAAAATCGATCCACAGTATTCGCGCAATATTCAAATTTTTCAAAAACTTTACTGCAAAAACGACTACACTCCTTCTGAAGACGTCGTTGTTCGTCAATATTACCCTCTATTTCAAAGTATTGGACTAAATAATTGAGTAGATGTTTTGTTTGAATATTGCTGTTTTCTCTGGATTTCTGTCGTAAAATATCGAAAAGTTGCCTTCTCGTTTACATTTTCAATAAAGGACGAAATTTCCTAAAAATTAAAATATTAGTATTAACATTATTCGTAGCATTATTATTAAATAATTATTAATTATTTCATGCCATATCACGTTTAATGTATGTATAGAAAAATAATACATTCTCACAGAGACTCAAAATAAATTAAATATTTTTAAACTGGGGCAGTGGTGGTCCTCAAATATTTGATATGTTTTTACTGACGCTTCAAGCTATTTTTTAAATATTTTTCGAGAGCAGGGACTCGGGGAGATTTTTCTGTTGGTCTACGTGAAGTTTAAAATTTACACTGATTTGAGTGAGAAACAATGCAGAAGTTAATGCTTGTGAAATAAATAAATTGCTTAGGTACCTGAATAACTGTCCAATATATATTTCACCAAAATAGCACACAAAATGTTAACTACCACCTCTGAACAAACTCGGGCTACTAAACAAACTTTTATTACAGTAAAGCGCACTACATAAATGCTTGGGTTTACCCAGGCGTACAAAGCAGGCAGATCGCCGTAATGACCTGAAATTCTAGGAAGGGATGGTCTGGGTATTTCCGCATGCGCCCCTAAAATGTTATTGAGATACAACAACCTTGAGAAAATGGGACTTTTTTTCGCTTTTTAAACCAGATCGGAACCACTGTGCACCGGACCGATGCATCGTCACATTTTAAGTCGGAAAATCTAAGTTACAAAGCACAAATGGCTTTGTGAGTCCAACATCACTGTGTTTAATACATACACGTGACGCGTACACAACCAGGTCGCCCATTCAACTGATCTTCAATTAGATATACGACGCGCGACGTAAATAACTAGTCGAAGTTCTCTACGCCTATGATTTTTTCCCCAGGTGAACATTTCTAAACAGTTATTTAATTAAAATATTATTGATACAAATTTGTGGAATTCGAACAATCAGTAATGGAAATTCCACCCTGATATATAATTACATAATTTTCTATTAAATTCTGTGTCAAATTTCAATCCACATACAAAATATTTTTTATGTTAAACACATTGATTTTTAATCTTCGTGCAAGTTAATCGTATTACAAATATTTTTAATTACTAACACAAACATAAGGTGTTGAATGAATAACCCGAGCAACCAGCTAATTACCTGGGAATTTATAATTAAGCTTGTTTACGTAAGTCAACATCAGATACCATAAATAACCCTTTATGCATCTTTGCTTTTCCAATTTATACCACCCATTCCTTCCAAGAAAAGTTGAACATCCCCCTTAAAGTGAAGGATAGCAGATAAGTAAAATATATTTAAGAGATACCTACCGCACACGTTAATAAGCGAATAATTTAAAGACCTGAATCTTATTAGTTCTTAGCAGTTTGCTATAAATAACAGGTGGAAGAGTATTTACACAACAACTTGTTCAAGAAGTTAAATTTATTACAATTAAATTCATTGGGTAATTGCATCTTCTCATGAAATGTTCGCCGGATTGGCTTAATGGGACTAATTAAAATAATAAATTTGCCAAGCTGATATCCATAGATTTACGGTAATAATTATTTTCTTCAACATTTTATTTATAATCGACCTGCTTCTGCTACTAAAGTCTTACGCCGGTATTGAAAAAGAAATTATTTACATTTTAGAAGAATATGAAATGATTAAATTGTACTAAACTATGAAACATTATTAACGTCGGCGTCGTGGTTGAAAATTTCGGTCGATTTTATAACTAAAAAACTTACGATTGCCGTGAACGGTATTAAATCTGTTTCCAGTATTGGTTGTCTTGATATTTCAGTAATCTATCTTATTGACGTGAATCTCAAAATGCTACAGACAAAGTTTCTACAGGGTGGTATATAAGAGAGTGTAAAATTGATATTGTCACGTAGCTGACTTTTCGTATATCACGAAGGGGCAGATGTCACCCCCAAATGTCACGTAACGGCTTTGGCCACCACCACGGAGCCTCCACCGTACGTCACGTCGGGGTTGACCACCCCATCGCTTCTTACGTTGGTATAGCTTAATATGAAGCAACATTAAAAAATGTTTAGGTATTAAAATGTTTAGATAATTTAACTATGACTCGCTTGCCAACGGGGAGGTATTATTAGTACTTTTGGTTGATAAGTGAAGAGAAACAAAATAAGACATAGTGGTAAGATATAACAATTTGGAATTCAATTTATTGAAAATAGATACAAGAAAATTAAATATACTTACACCTAATGACCCACAACTACACTACACCTCAACCAGGCCATTCACCTGGGCGAGAGACATGTCACCCCAAAGACACCCTTTTACCCAAACAAATCCCCAGAAGCAACTAACTAGTATTCCTACTTTAATTCTTGAAGTCGCCTTCAGTTATCGTTAGTCAACATTAGGAAACTTACTTTGGCTGTTCAGGTCATTGTTATAATTTACGCTGTATCATCTCTCTCGTTATCATTGTGAAATGCTCTACTTTATACCGCATGTTGAAACTAAAGATTTTTATAATAATTCATATACTGTATGTTTTAATAAAACGAATATAAATGCTATTAAATAATGCAATTTACTATAATGGTGTATCCTTCTGTGTGACAATATGACTTCAACATTATCCCGTATGGCCAATATTTTTTTTAAATTCTGGTGCGAATCGGAAGTCTAATAGCCAAGATATGAATTTTTATTTGGAATGATACATTCAAGTCTATAATTTTCTTTCGTTGACTTACTTTAATTATACAAATAAAATGACAACAAAAATACAACAAATTTAGAATATAAAACAAAGAGGGTCAGGCTGGTTACAAGTAAAAACTAGGTCATACATATATTTAACTTCAAAAACGACATAATTCCACAAAAGTTTTTAGGGCGCCACCCGCCTTTTTGTTAGAAGACTCATAATGCCGTTGAAAGGGGGAAAGACGGTTTCTTCACTAAAGCTCCCCTCTAGAAGTAAAAGGGGTTTTCCCAGGCACGTAAGGATTATTATCACCACCCCCTTTCCCCAGTATAAAATTAAAATACCCATAGCACGGAAAAAAATTGCACTATTGATGTTCATGAGATATTACTTGGCATTAAGTTGTGCTAACAGAGCTATCAATAATTTGTTGAAATGCCAAGACTATCTGCTGATGAGTTGGCAATTGTTGCAAGGAAGTGAGGTGATACAATTCCCAAAACAGCAATTTTTTTGGAAGTTTCACCAGGTCAGTCGACCGACAACGTTTTGGTGGCTTTTGGAGGCGGAGGAGTGACTATTTGAGAAGGGAAAACAATGACTGGAAGTAGTGAATTGGTGATACTGAGAGAAGAAAGATATAAGGATTTATGCGTTAGAGATATTTTTCTCTATTTACCATCTCTTCTTTTGTATTTACCAGAGTGGAATACATAAAGGTTTTTAGAACAATAAAGAAAATAATCTCACGGTATTCTGTCAAGAGAACGTGGTATCCTCTATCGATCCAACTATTGTAGATATTTGATTTAAATGTTTTTGGACATTTAATGTCAAATTTCCAAGTGTTCCCTCGTACATTACATATTATCTTGGTGAAGTATTTCTAGTAAATCTTTCAATAAACCAACATATTTTGATGGTATTGTAAATAATTTTCACTATTTAGACCACGTGACGTATAATTAGGTACCAATAATAAAATTGTTAATGATACCTGCCTGCAAGTTAATCCCAAAGTCATGTTAAAATATGTTTACTTTAGTTTATTGCAGATTTTCGTCATAGTACATATGTTCGTTGTACAAATTTGTTATGCCTCTCATTGTAAATCATCAGCGAATAAAATAATCCTTCAGAAATTGTGGTGTTGGACTATTTGGTCTTGGATGAACCGACAGAAAACTAGAATCATATCCTGAATACAAATGCCAAATATTTTACACAGGTTAAATATGATATGGATAAAGTAATCGTTTTTTTTATAATTCTGTGAACGCTATCTTTAGACATACCCATTTCCAGTCCTAAGCGTTTGGTGCCTAATTTAAATTCTTCTGCAAGTCTATCCAAATTCTTCATGTTCAGGAATGCTAATTGTACACCGATGTTCATAATCAGCAATTGTTGGAATAAAGCATCATTCTTCGCGAGGACATCCCTGAAGAGGGACAAAGGTTTAATGGATTGGTAAGAGACGTTTACCTAACTTTACAATTTAAAATTTTTTAGAGATAGTAACTTAAATCAGAATGGAATATCCTTAGTAATACTCAGCAAAGAGTATATTTCTTATGTGTTTCCATGTATTTACACTGTTGTTTTTAGGAGTTTTGTTCAGTAGGCAAGCTATGATATGAAACATATCAAACCTGTGAGAGATTAACGTTGTGATCTGAAATTTTTTCATTGCTCTAAATCTTCACACGACTCCCTTCGGATAAGGGTTAAATATTTTAAAAACTACAGTAAATGTATCGTGGACAGTCGATAACTAACGCACCTCTAGCTGAAATTTATTTCACATTTAGAGCTCCACTTGGGGGTGCCAGGTCACGCAACGTTGCTAACTCGCAAGTAGGCCGGCCAATTTAGAATACGAACATTGTGAAGCAACGAGGATTCAAATTCAGACAGAGACTAGAGACACGACTTGCCGCTATTTGAGGTTAGCACAGGTTAGCATTTGCGCAACCAGAGTGGTACAATGAGGTATAAATGTCTCTTCGTGATCTTTCTAACGACGAGGCTTGATTAATTTTTATCTATTGTTTACCGAGTTTTAACGTGATTTTCAATGACTATGAACATTGTGCAATTAATTTCTTCTGTATATTAAGATTGAATTTAAAGTCATTCAGACCACCGTAATAGGTATACTCCGGATAAGCCATTCTCATGTAGTCGAAAATAATTCTTTAGTTCTACAGAGCTGGGGGTATTCTCCATATTTTTCCTTCTCTTATTGACGTCATGCATAACATATTTTCTTTCTGTTCAAATGTTTGTTTTATATACAGGGTGTCCCAACCAAAAGTAGGCATACTGAATATCTTTGGAGATAAAAATTATTTGAAAAATTGGTGAAACACTTCGACCTTGTTTCCAAGGGGGACATATTTTAATGTAATACTTGTAAACCTATCATCATCCCTCTACTCTACACGGCCACCCCCTCAAAAAAATTCAAATGGCAAGGGGGGTCGAGTGATACATCTTTTTGAAAGGTCTTTCAATTCCCTACATAATTGTATATTTTTTTTTAAATTTTATCGATTCGTTCTTAAGGAGAATAATTTTATTTTTGATGATTACACACAATCGAAATCGTTTAAAAAAATCTAAAATACATGGCACTGAGTATTGGAATTTATAAAAAAACTACATTTTTTAGTGCTCTCAAATCAACATGAGTTTTTCGACAAAAAAAACACTTTCCTTGTCCGTTTAGTTTTAGAATAATAAAAGACTCATAAGTATTTGATAGTCCTTGAACATTAATTTTTTCACAACCAATTTTAAATCGAGATACATTTTACCAGAGTGAGTTCTCAAAATGGTTTATACCCTTCAGGAGAGAATAGAAGTTTTCAGCATTTATTTTAAATACGATAATTGTGCTGGAGCTACGGAGCGCATATTCAATAGAAATCACTCAGATAGAAGGGTTGGTTCTCAGTATGTTTTACAATTATTGACAAAATTTATGGAAACAGGTTTCGTAGGAAACAAAAAGCATGAACCTCAGCGACCGATTAGGAATGAAACAGTCGAAGTGGCAGTTCTGGGTCATTTGCAGATGGCTAATACTTAATCGATCAGGAAAGTAGCTGAGGCTTCCGGTGTATCACGAAGCAGTGTTCATCGAATTGTAAAGGCCCACAAATTTCATCCATATCAATTTAAATTGATACCCGAATTAAACGAAAATGATCCCGATCGTTGGCTTGTATTTTGTGAGATTTTTAGTGAAGAATTAAACGGTAATGCCAATCTACTGTACAATACGTGTTTTTCTGATGAATCGACATTTCAGTTAAATGGGTAGGTAAACAGGCACAATTGTAGGTATTGGAGTGAAACCAATCCACATTTGTTCATGGAAACTCATACCCAAAGGCCTCAAAAGTCAAATGTTTGGGCAGGCATCTTAGGGGATCACATTGTTGGACCGTTTTTTATTCCTGACAATTTAAATGGCGAAAGGTACCTCCATCTGTTAGAAAATAACATCGATCCAATGATTACCCAAATCCTCGAAGAAGACGATAATCTTTTAGAGGGCGAACTGTTTTTTCAACAGGGTTGGAACACCCCACATTTTACTTAGCAGTCCGTCAATTTTTGGATAATCGGTTTCCTAAGCGATGGATTGGAAGAAGAGGTCCTGTGAGTGGCCCTCTAGGTCACCCGATTTAACTTCCTTGGATTTCTTTCTGTGGGAACATTTGAAATCGAAGGTATTTGCAACAAAACCCGCATCTCTGAAAGAGTTACATAAAAGAATTGTTCGAGAATGCCGTTTATTGACTCCAGATGTGTTCAGAAATGTTTGTACAGAATTTCAAGACAGATTATACTACTGTATGGAAGTTGGTGGGGGCATTTTGAACAATACATACGAAATTAAACTGCTTCTTTTATTTTTATTTCCCGAACCTAAAATAATGAAACAATTATTTCTCAGGAACGAATCGATAAAGGTTAAAAAAAATACACAGTTATGTAGAAAATCGAAAGACCTTTCAAAAGATGTATCACTCGACCCCCTTTGCCATTTGAATTTTTTTGAGGGGGTGGCCGTGTAGAGTAGAGGGATGATGATAGGTATACAAGTATTACATTAAAATATGTCCCCCTTGGAAATAAGGTCGACGTGTTTCACCAATTTTTCAAAAAAATTTTATCTCCAAAGTTATTCAGGGTGCCTACTTTTGGTTGGGACACCCTGTATAAAACTGTCCAAGAGAATTTTGCATTCATTGTCTGAATACATTTTTCTGACGAAAACGCCTCATCATTCACTATGTTTAGTACCTTTAAACGCATCACTAAGGCGATATCGGAAATTGTAGCTATGGTTACAATTTTTCTTGGGTGTCCAAAATATTCTTATTTTTATTTCCCATTATACGAGTAATCAACCACACTTGAATTATCATGAAGTACAACCACATAGGTTATATTAGTGACTAACTTAGTATAGCCACGCCACTATAGCCAAATTGCGTTTGAATTAGAAATCAGTCACCAAACAATAAGCCGATTTTTGCATAAATACAACTAAATAAAAATTTTGAATACCAATTGCACCAACAACTGTACGAAAATGATCACCAACGTAGGATGGACTATTGCAATTGGATGTTACAGAATAACGTGCTGCCAAACAATGATATTTTGGGAAGGATTTTATTTTTGGATGAGTCTAGGTTCACAAATTTGGAGTTATTTAACCGACAAAATACGAAACATTGGTCACATGAAAATCAAAATTTATTAAGGGATGGTAATTTTCAAGAGCGATTCAGTTTCAATTCTTGGCTTGGAGTAATCGGTAGTACAATAATTGGTCCAATAATATTTGGAGGAACCTTGACTGGTGCCAGTTACCTGGGATTCCTGAAAAATGAGATTGAGGACATTTTAAATGAATTAGCTTTGGATTTAGGCCAAGGAATGTGTCTCCAAAGGGCGCTCCTCCAAATAACTCAGGAATAAATACTAACTGATTAACTTTAACAGAGATTCGGAGATAACGTCATTTCAACGAATAGTCCTGTCAGGTGGCCTCCAAAGTTACCTCATTTGACTCCCTTGGATTTTTTGTTTCGGGTCATTTAAAAACATTGTTTACGCAACCGCCGTTACAACCCGTGAAAATCTGGAGTTACGAGTAAAATGCGCAATTAATAGCATAAGGGTCCAGCTATTGGTAATTGTTCTTCAAGATACAGCTATGCGAGTTCAGAAGTGCATTGACGTTAATGGACAGCATTTTGAACAACTGTTTTGTATTCCAAAGCCCTCTTATGTGGGTATATCTAGATAATTCTAGTTAAATTGTTTTTTTTTACTTTCTCTTAGCTGTAATTTTTATTTCATTTATCGCACATTTTAATAATGCATATGAATAAATTCCTTATTAATAGTACTATTAAAATAAATGATACAGTACAATACCAATAAATTTTGTTTCGTCCGAAAAACCATTTTGTAGAACTCTATTTGCTCATAAATCACATAATTTAGAATATTCGACGGGATTTCGATAATTTCTAGATTAGGGCATTTAGAATAAATTGCGTCTAACACTGAGGGAAATATCTGGCTTGAAATGACTAAGAAGGCTTAGGTTTTTCAATTTAATAAATATTTATTATTCTGCATTATATTTAATTCAGACAAACAAATATTTTTCATAATTTTGTTATAATAAGCATATTTCGAAGATTGGATTAATTGACAAAACTAAATGATTTATTTCAGGAATTCTCTTGGTATTTGTTTTTTGTAATTAAATAATTATTTATAAGAAATAAATTTACTCATAAATAACACATTTGTATCTGCCACATTTATTATATCATTATATTTATTTCATAGAAAGAAATATTTACTATTAAAGTTTATACCCTAATAGCGGAAATAAATATTTAATTCTAATAAGAAATATTTATTCCTCATTAATAAATTTGTTTCTGAGAACTAAATGTTGGCCCTCTATCGGCGAAACAGCGGTAGCGCATTAGACAAGATTCAACAAGACGCCATTGCTCCCTTTTTCCTAAGAGCTTTGTGTTAAGTGTTGTGTCCCTTTCGGTAGATGTATAGTTTATTAGAAGAATATGGGGGCTGGAAAGCCTCAAAGAAACTTTTAAATGTAAGTTTTTAATGTTTGTACGTGGTAATTTGTTTATCATAGCATATTCAAGTACCTAACCTAGCCAAAAACTGTTTAGTTGTGAAAATTTGTTCAGAGTTATTTATTTTTGTTATTTTTTTAATAAATATGTGTAAATATTTTTCATATATTTAATTTTGTTTACCTTTAACACAGACATTTGTTTGTCTGTATCCTTAACCTGACACATCAATTAAAAATTACAATAAACAAGTGGTAAAGAAAATTGAAAATTAATCTTTATTTGAACTTTCTACTATTATTTCTAAGTTAATAATAAACTCACTTATTTAGTATTTTTGAAAAGTTCCAGTTAAACACATTACAGTCAAAATAAGAAAAGAATAAAAGGAAAATCGGTACTGAAATATATCGGTTTAGAATGTTCTTTTTTTATTACTTTCTTTTTTTGCATAAAAAATAAATAGATTATTTTTTTAACTAGGTGTTATTTATAGACTGTATTATTTCATATTATTATTACCATACAATCTATAAGATATTTCGTAGTAATTTTCATTGTATTATTTTTTCTTGTTCGTTTACGTTTTATTTTAAAGATTACATCCTCGCATCAATTCAATGCAAAACTTTTACCCGGGATAAGCGGTTATAACGGCTGCATTTCCTGGTATTTACAATTTTCCTGAATTTTCTCTTAAAATTTGACATGGAAATCCAGATTTATATATAATAAATTTGAGGTTTAACTAATTTTAATAAGACACATTAGATAAAAAAATTTAGAACTATATTAAGCATGAATACCTTAGCAACTATGGAAGAAGAATTAACATAATAGATATATGTTTTAACGTCATCGTGTCTATGGAGATATTATGAAGATATAGTTCATGAGAGTAATTGATTATACTGATAGTGATATATTATGTATGTACAACCTACATCTACGCAAAATTATATAAAAAATTATATGATATCTACCCTATCATTTTTTAGAATATATTTTATTATAAACAACTCATGAAGCATATATGTTTTTAATATAAAATACATTTTAATTTCGCAAATATATACCTACCATAACGTTGCTTCAATGACAAAACATCGAATGTGCAAATTTGCCGGTTTCGACTTTTCTGTTGGAAAATAATATTTTTTTCAGTCTGCAGTGCCAATACCGCAAATGCGAATATTGAATATTTTTGTAATATTTTTATACTAGGAAACTTATACCTATAAATAAATTACCTTTGGATATTTAACAACAAATTGAACTTTATTTCCCTTCTGAAAAATTAGAAAAATGCACATTCGTTGTTTTGGCAGTGGACCGACGATATGCTTTACAACTTGTGAAAAAATATCTACTATAATTTTTAGCAAAATTGATTTTTTATACATCGTACTGTAGACAAATCGTCAGGCATACATTTTTTAATATAAATCAAATTTTAGTTTTGCAAATATAAACCAGGTAAGTAAAAATTTTTATATATATTTTTTTGAATAGAAATGTTTTTAATTTTCTATATTCATTTATCTGTTGTATCCGTATAATTTGTCTTCGAACCTTCTTTGGGTATTAAGTCGCTATTCTATATAAATTGTTTATATATTTTTTAAATAAACCATGCGTAGGTAGCAAAAAGATTGTTCAGATTGTTTTTTCTCCAAAAAAACCAACCTATGACATCATTTTGGCGCAGAGATTTATTTAACAAATTCTTTAAATAATAAATAAGATGGTGGATACCCAAAGCAGGTGCGAGGAGAAATAGTTTTTTTATTATAAACAAATTAAACAGCATTATTAACAAAAATTAACAATTTATTTAATATTAATGAATATACGAAATTTTCATTGTTTTTGAGAAATAAATATTTGTTCACTATAAATAAATTAAAAACGGAATTAATTTTCCTGAAATTAATGTATTCATAAACAATAAATCCACGCAATTTTCTGAAAAAAGTCTTATTCCTGAGAAATAAATATTTAATGCTCAGAAACAAATATTTAATGTTCAGAAACAAATGTTTAATGTTCACAAATAAATATTTAATGTTCAGAAACAAATATTTCTTACAAATAAGTATTTTGATTTAATTGATAATATCAAATATTCGGCTTTTAATCAAATAAATGCCTTAATTCTCCCAATTAAATGTTTAGTTCGCCATATACAAAGAAATCATTTATTTGGTTGAAATAAAATTTATTTCTCCCAACTAAATCATTCTCTCAGTGCACTTAAATAGAAAACTAAAAATTAAATTAAAACAAATATTGACGTTTGCACTATTGTAGTAACACTGGATTCAAAAAATTATGCAGAATTCAAAAATGCAATAATATACAGGATGTTCTATTTGAAAATTAAAAGTTAGTGTCACTTTGGATGAAACCGAAAGTGGAAGAAATTCGTTTATATATCAAAAAGTGACATTTATTAAGGATATAGGATGATCCAAATTTCTATCGTTTATCTTAAAAATTATATGAAAAAGGAGGGATGTACCATGATTCTGTTATACCCGGTATACTTCTGTTTACTTAATATATTAAACATTATTTAAATACCTAATAGTAAGTAATTTTGGCCTTGAAATAGGAGATTTGTAGGATACCGATAATTTTTATTTAGAATTGTTTTAATTATGTTTTGTAAATTTTCTAGAGGAGCAAGATATGTTTGGTGAATGAATGCTTTCTCTGTCAATTCTCTCGTTTACTTCAAGTATACATTTTCACGTAGTTTAATATAAAAACCTATTCCCCAAAACCACATATATATCAGTTTGAAATATTGCAGTGTCATTTTGTTCAATATCGGTTTAAAATTTCCTGCATAGTTCATTTTTACTCGCTGGCAATATGTTTGTATTTACTACTGTAAATAATCTATATTTTGACTATAGCAATTCTTGGCGTGTTATTACATATCTGTTTAGAGCAAAATCCTAAAATTTACGGGAATTTTATCTAGAATAACTGCATACTGTTATCTACAGAACGTGTACCGTCATATTTTTGAGTAACGGTTTAAATTAGATTTGGGAATTGAGGCTCGTCTCTCATTTTGTTTGTGATATACATCAATGGCTTACAAATACGCTTCCCTCTTCAAATATTGTACGCAAATTTCAATTTATTTCCTCTATGCTAAATAATTTCCTTTAAATTGAGAGATCCACAACTGTTTCTACATGACTTATAGGAATTAGATTACTTAATAAAAAAAAAATCATTTCAACTCTTCAAGAAAAGGGAAATTTATTCATAACTTTTAGATTGGAAGTAGAGAACCAACAGAACGCGTTTAGATTTTAATCTTTCCTATTTGCTACCAAAACAATGAAATTAAAAGTTTATGGCCTCTACGTTAGATTAGTAACATATAATTATCTAACCAGAATTTCGTAAAACAGAAAACAAATATCTGATGTGGCCAGCACATAACTTTCTTATACCAGTATATGTCATCCTGATGTAAAAAAATAATTCAATTTAATTCTTCACTTACTTCAATTAAATTTTAATATCGTAGCTTGAAATATTTCATTAAAATTTTTAAATAATTAATTATCAGCGTCATTCGATACTGTCAATAATAATTCATGTTTAAATAATTTCTTCTTATTAACATTGACATTTTTGTAACTAAATTAGATATTTCAAATGTCAAACTATTACATTTATCATAACTCCATTTTATGAGGTCAAATATATAAAAAAATTAAGTTTACGTCAGTTTTATTTAAGTAATTGGAAAATATATTTTATTGGCTTGATATAGTAGACATGATTTATAATCTTTCATCAAGAATATATTTTTTTGTAAAGGCAAATACAAAAAAGTTTTGGTCCCGTGGACCTCCTTTCAGCTGGCCAATTTTGATTATCATCGAATTTATCATTGTCTTTGTCCTTTAGAACATGTGCACCAAATTTGAAAGCATTATCTCAAAAACTGTGGTTGCTATCGCGGTACTACAGACATGCAGACAGTTTTTCCCATAAAGTTATGTTTTTTCATTATAACTCGTCGAGAATCGTCCAGAAATGCAATAAAAATTTTTAATTTTTTTTCCCGAAATTGTACCTGTATTTTCTTTTTTCATTCATTGTGTCTCTTCTGGTGGTACCATATTCACCAAATTTAATGTGTCAACTAAAATGTTGTTGACAATCTTAACTGCCAAATTTGGGAGGTCTCCCGTTAGTATTTTTTGAGTTATCGCGGATACACACATACACACACACACACGCACCCACAGATATCATTTGGAAAATAGTCAGAATGGATTCAGGAGGGTCAAATCGTAGTCAGTTTATTTTAAATGTTCACCGACAATTTTTTAAACTCCATTATAATATTATGATATAACATTATTGTGCAATATATATCCAAATGGAAACAACTTTAGGAGCATCTTCATCAGCATTCTTAACACAACGTTTTTGAAATATTAAATATATGTTTTATATAAGGAATAATATTTAACCATTTAAACATTTCATTCATGTATATAGATAGTTTTATATTAAAATTACCATGAAACTAAAAACACACAGGAACTAATTCAATATAAATTCAATAGCATATTATTGATTTTCTAAATCGAGCCATGGACACATGTCCTCTTAAAATTGTGCTTCATTCCTCAATTGCAAGAGAAGATAATAAAAACTAGTCAATTGCTCGACCACAATATATACCTGCGTTCATTTTCATATTCCGCATAAAAACTGGAGTTTTCACTTCGACGTGTTGTAGTACTTTGTATTCTAATATGATCAGTTGCAAGCGAGTCTTCTGATTTTGAGAGCACGAACACTATTTCACTTTATCAGCACTGTGATACAGGAAGGTAACTACAATCAAGACAGGCTGATATGCCAGAGGTCTAATTAACTTATAAATAAATCTCACTGAGATTTTATTAAAATGTGATTGAAATCCTAAACATTTTATACAAATTTCGGATTGATAGAGTTGATCGAAATCTCCAGATGTGTGTGTAAATCACTTTTTTTGAGGGCCAGCTACTTAAAATAAATCACTCATCATCCGATTTAGAAAAATGTGGGGTACTTCATGGATCAGTTTTAGGTCCAGTATTATTTTTATTGTATGTCAATGATATCGTTACAAATTTTACATCAGCTATTTTTTTTTATATTTGCTACAAGTATCCTATTTGACCACTCAGTCCAAGCTGAATTATGAAATATTACAAAATATACATTATCAAAAATTTTCGATTGGTTTACATCTAACAAACTAATTTTAAATTTAGAAATGATAACATAATATTTCATTCAGCTAAACAAAGAAATACAACTCGATAAATACAGCGATAATATAATTCCAGCCTAATTTTTAAGTCTTTACATCGATCAATATTTAAAAAAAAAAATCGTCTTATTGGATATACCATAGAAAAGGAAAGAACTGAAATCGCTACCATGTCACAATGTAATTTGTTAAAATTACAAATATAAAAAAAAATGTATCATATTTCAATGACCATTTGCTTCAATAGAAACATAAGTTTCCCTTATCGATATTTTTCGTCACAGAAAATATTGAATATTAGTTTACTGTTGTCTAATTTAATTTTATTTTGTAAAGAGTATATTAGAAAGAAAAGTTTAATTTTAATTGGTTGTTTATACATTTACAGGAATTTTCCTAATGTGATTTAAATATATTAGTTATGCAATCATAAACAGTCATATGCACATTCACAAATAGTGGCTCCAACTTCTATATATTATGTATAAATAGTATTTTGAATAATATTGAACAAAATATTGTCAGAAATGTAAATGTGATGCAAATTTTCCAAATTACTCATTAGTGAGAATATTTAAAAGCTTGTTATTAAACAAAGTATCTACTTTTTATGGCTATGAATATGGATGAAAATGATTTTATTTTAATGAAAAACCCTTCAATTTGGTGTACTCTACGTTACATAATCCTCAATTTATATTGAACTCCCTTTTCCAAGATAAATTGAATACGGCTGCAAATTTCAAATTGTTTACTTCTATATACGATCTCCTTTGTTCATTATATCAATTGGATCTTTACAGGAGACCATTATTTTCCACTGAAGTTTAACAACTGGTGTAGACTCCAGATGCATTCAATAAGTTTCACAAACTTGTTTAATTATAACTTGAGTTTAAATAATTTTCTAACAGTCGAGCCAATTAGGTTGTCGTCTATATTTTAACGGTATATTGCACAAACAGTATAGATGTATTAGTTTGTGATTTGCCAATCAACAAAGTGTTTGTTTCTTTTGAGTCTAGAAGTCGTTCATCTGGTAGACAGTTAATTAAAGAATTTAAAACATACTGTTCTAACGAGGCATGAAGATATTAAAAATAATTTTATAAATGTATCTTGAAAATATATTGTTCGTTTTTATTTTACAATTATTAATGTATAATATAAATAATAATTCTTTAAACCTTTTATTGGAAATGCATTTTTAAAAATATATCGTGCAATTAAAAAAAAACATGAATAAATACTCTAATAGGCAATGGGAAAACGTGACATTGTGGCACTTTATGCCACAATATCTCTAAAAGTACAGCCGAGCGAAAATCGTGTTCAGCAAGCAAAAATTGGAATGCAAGGAAAAGAAAATTCAAAAATCGACGTTCTATAACACAGCATTACCAAGAGTATCTATATTTTCGAAACTAGATCTATGTGAATTTTGTGATTTTCGAAAAGTAATTTCATTTCTTCATTAAAATATTTTTTTGATGGTACAAGGGGGGAATTGCACCCATTGCCCTCCTTAGATCCGCGCCTAATAGTTACGTATGTTTTCGTGTATTTGTCTGTGTGTATGTGTGTAGTCGTGGTGTCGTCGTATGTTTGTTAGGTGTTATGTAAGTACAAAGGAGTGGATGTTGGTTCTGAACATTTTTTTGGCTCTCTAAAATGTGTTCTTTAATCCTCTGTACTTTGGCAACCTCATGAAGTTCGTCTAGGGTAATGTATCTGTTCAAGTTAGTTAAAAGTCACAGTAACTTGTTCTGTGTCGTCTGGAGATGCTGATATTGACTGTTCGATATCAGGTTCCAGGCAGCACAGCCGTAGATCTGAGCACTGTCTTGTACAGTAAAAATTTCAAAAAATCTGACATTAAAAGTTTATTTGTGACGTCGAGTGTTGAGCATCTGTTCAGCAACGGGTACAACTTATTCATCGCCATGTGTCTTGTTTAAACTGGCCGTTATATACGGCTCAAAGGAGAGTCTCTTATCCAGGGTTACCCCTAGATATTTGACTTTCTGTTTTTCTGCAGTAATTTCATTATTAATTTTGAGTGGGGTGTAAGTTGTAATTTTGCTGAACTCTAGCTCCGGTAATATTATGTTTTTTTCCACTTTTTTTACCTGCTAAGAATCGGTTAAAAATGCTGAAAATGAAATTAGCCGTTAAATGTGTATCACTACCTTTTTGTTATTTACATCATCCTTTACCACCAATTTAAATTTCTATAACAGAGAACTGAATTAAATATAAATCAGATCAGAACTAGGAAAGTATTTCCACCAGTACATAAAAATATAAAATAAAAGAGAATTATATTCACACTTTGTTTGTAAGGCCAAAAAAGCAGAGATAAAAAAAAAAAAAAAAAAGAATTATATTCGAAGTGTCAAAAATTGTAATTAGCTAAATTGTTTTAGATTAAATAGTATTTCACTGAGAATTTATAAAACGTCTATATGAATAACACGTAAATACGTAAATAGTGCTAAATTAAAGACAGCGGATGATAATTTTTTTTAAAATGTCATGTTCAATTTCTTCAGAGGATAAAGTGAACTTGTGAATTTAGTGATTTCCCGGATACGCCATTTAATGGCACAAATTTATATTGCACAAGCTGTGAGAAAGTGCTTCCGTACAAAGTTAAAGCAAACATTAAGAGACACATTTCCTCTGACAGTCATAAAAAGTGTGTAAATGGTAATATTACAGATAATCTACTATTTAGACAATTTTTGCAAAAGTGTATTAGTGAGCAATATAGCAATATTCAGGTGCCATCTAAAAAAACACTAATAAAAAAATATTTATCACTTGAATGTGACAGTATGAAACAAAAAAATGTATTCTGAACTGAATAAAAAATACGTCATAATTAGCATGGACGAGACCATTAATGCTTGTGGCTGGAAGGGGACAAGGGTTTTAGTGGATGCATTAATATTAGTAATATACTTTTACTCATGTGATCGTTAGTTAAATATATATATAGATGCATATACAGTCCTCGTCGTATTAACTTTGGATGTTACCGAACTCGCCAAAATAATCACAAGGTAAAATATTTTGTAATGTATGCACGAACATATTTACGTAGTGACACATCACTAGAGCCCGGATTCGATTATTATATGCCGTCAATATCAGGGGTGGATCCAGGATATTGGTGTAAACACATGCACCATAATGTTTTCAGACTGCTATCCACACATTTGCATATCGTATCTGCATTTGTACGTTCTGACACTTTTGTTGATATTAAGCACGCTGGCATTGCCAATACCTTGTCAATCCTCCCAACCAATACATTTGCGGTGCTCTGACCACTAGCGTCAGCGGTATAATCTACACCAACCCATCTGTGTTTGCCTTGCAACTCAGAAACAATTTGTTTTAGTTACGTTGTACACCGGCGACATATAATTTTCCCTAATGTGGATTCCGCAGGCACAGTAACGTGTACTTTCTACCAACACAATTTGTAGAAACTGTTTAAAATGAGTGTCAATTAGTTTGGTTTACGGAATATTACACGCCGCCATCATTTTAACTAAATCTAAATTAAATTGTTTTTGTCTTTCACTTACCACTCACAAGTGTTTTATGATTTTCAATTGCACATGCTGTAAAACCCGTGTTGTCACTGTCTATGGCAGTATTTTCTGATAAGTATTGCACCGAAGTTCTGTACCATTAAACTTTAACTCCGGGAAATCTTTTCCATCGTTCTACAGTAACTCTTCAAGAGAGAAGTTGTCGTGCAATTTTCAAAATTCTCCACAACAATATTCTCCGATTTAAAAAGTATGTATACTACATTCGCAGCGTTTACAACTGGAATTAGATTAGATTTGTATCGTACTTTAGACCGAACGTTAAATGGATGGGGATGGAATAGACTTGAAGGCTGCGTTAGCACGCCCTCGTCGCCAGGATTATCAATATAAAACTTTATATCGCTGTTAAAACTTTTCTGTTGCTGAGAACAAAAATTAAAACAAATAATTCATTTTAAACACCATATGACTTTAATAAATAAAATTACAGGCAATACCATTAATGAGAAATGCATATATTTTATTTGGTGGCATTTTATGTATCTAAATATTCGTACGTCCTATTAATAAAAAAAATACGTATCATCACTGCCTGTAATTTCACATATTAGATCTAGATGGTATATTCTAATATTACCAACAAAAAAATTTTAACAGCAAATTTTAGATTTAAGTTGGGTACTTGCAACATCCCCCGCCCAATTGCTGGTATAAAACAATTAGCAGATGGTTGTACTTGTTGATCGGTAGCTCAGTTAGCAGGTCGTGAATAGGGGCTTAGGTTGAACTAAGTTCTCACCAAAATCTAGACTGAGCAACAGGACTTCTGCAAGTACCAAATAATTAATAGTTTACTTTAATAGGTAAAGATAATATTAATTCTTGAATTTAGTTTGGGAAGAAAGTCGAATAAAAAGATATAAAACTATAATAAAGATTGGTATGAATATGTAAAAAAATTACACAAGCTCAGATGGACTCTTTTAGTCAAAAAATACTGTTGAGGTTGAACACCAACAAAATAACCAAAAGAATGATATGACGTTATTTAGAAAAGTGACTGATATCTTACAAAAAATGCTTCTGACCAAATATCAAATGTTACTGGGGACAAAAAATCTTACGTAACTTCAAATGGGTCAGTCCTGCGAAGAATCCACCAACGGCTAAGCTCTAAATAGGGTCGGTGTCAGTTTGAATCACCACTGTCAGTACTGCAGTTACCCTTGAGACGAAATGCCGGTTGAATAATATATCGTTTTTCTGCTCCACCCAGTATATAATGTTCATTTCGATCCATCAGTTATATCCTCTTCTTTTGTTCCAAATATTTACATAGAAAGGGGAGAGTTTTATGATATCAGCGCGATAGGCAAAACTATGTAAAAAGCTTTAACGTTTCAACCGTCCAGCTACATAGAAAAAATATAAAATTTACAGAGTAAATTGCAAACTAATTAATCAAGGATTTGTATCTCACAATATCTTACAAAGTTGAAGACTTCAACAGACTTAAGTATCAATAAAAGTTACACGTTAAATATAAAAATTACTAGTCCAACAAATAAACTAGGTACAGCTATGATAATATTCAAAGTGAAATAGATGTTCACTATATTTTAAGAAATTTTTTACTACAGGAAATTAATCTTCAAGAAAACAGAATTTAGAAATCTGTACACAGACAACCAAATAGATATGTTTACTGCAGATAATTAAAATTTAATCAATTGCCAGATAACTAGGCAAGTGTCGTTGTCAGAGATAGGCAAGGATCCATTAGAGCAGTGTTTGTATTTAAATCTTAAGTAAACGTTCAAGTAAGTACTCGATATTTTAAATTTACAGAAACCATACGCTGCAGAGGTCTGGTTGGTAAATATATGCGTAAATATATGCACTAGTATAAAATTATCCACCTTAAAACAAATGCACCATGTTAGGTAATTCACAAAAGTTGTAAATAAAAATGTTTCCTCCAAAGGGGTACCAAACTCCAAATATCACCAGTCACCACTCTTCACACAGTTACCAACGTAACCTAGTGACCTAAAACAACAACAGACAAGACAGAAAATAACTAACACCGACACAAAATGGCGACATTCATTGCCGGGTAAATCTAAGATTTACAGTAACCGAAAGTTATTTTAAATTAGCACACGAAATTACTACAATATCAGAGGGATATTAGATAAATTGCCAGCAAGGCACGATAAATCGATACTAATCGATATTGATGATGGCTGTTCTAAAGAACAACCAACGTGAACTGATCACCAAATAGCAAATTCGCCCAAGGCGTAAATTAAGATAAATACGGTACAATATTATTATGAAAATTACCCCAAAGGTACGTTAAATCAAAATAGCAAATTTTAAATAATGATGATCGTAAAATTACACGATAATATCAGAAAACATATAAATTTTACCAGACCGCTGAACTACACGTGTTAACTTCAGAACGCTACATTGCACTGGTAAGAAGGAAGTATCACCGTAGTGTTCTGCTACCTAAACTCGATTTGGTATAGTTTGGAAAGAGACAAACATTTGAGAGTACAGTATGAGTAATAAAGACAAATAGATATTTAGGCATTTTTATAAGTGCAATACAAAACCAACTGTTCCGGTAGAAATCAGTGGTGCCATCTGGAGTAGACTGGCAGAAACTTAATTCATCACGGAAAACGACAAACTGGGATGAAATGGCTTGCAATTTCGATACAAAATGCACTCGTAACTTGACCTAGATAATAGTGCCCCTCTTTTAGTGTCTACATCTGCTTATTTTCAAATTAATGTGCTACATTAAGTAGCGATCGGGCGACGACTTTTACATAGAATTTCAATTCAGTTAAATTATTTATTTACAATTTCAATATAAAATAAATTTTACTATTATTAATTTTTTGGTACACCTAAGCCAACGATATAACATTGTATTTGTAAACACCTAATGATTTTTTTCGCTACCTCTCGATCTCTATAAGTTAAAGAAATAATTATTTTTTGGACATCTTATACCTAAAATAGGTTCTTTTTTTCATCTACTTATTGTTTTCTTTGTTGTAGTAGGGACTACGTTATTTAGTTGATGACGTATAAAAAGAGTAGATTCGCTTTATAAGAACATCAAAAGTTAAATTAATTGACTAAAATTTATTCCGCTTTAAATTAAAAATACGGAATAATTCCTGTTGCTGGTACATCCGTCCCTGAAATTTAATATTTCGGATCCTTCTTGAAACATGGCTTTCAGGATTTAGCGTCCATTTTGTAGACTTACCTCGTCTATATTTGTAAATGGCTATTATTCTATTACTATTAAAATAAGATTTTTACGGGGAGATAAAAAGCTATACGTCTAATGCATGGAGAAAACAAGCTGTGGAAAACTAGACAATTTACTTCCAAGCGCGTTTTACTACATTCAGTCTAATGCCAAGATTGAAATCTCATATAAATTACTTTCTGTTTTATGCTTTTTTGCACAAAAATAGCTTTTTATGCCACCCAAATGTAAAAAATACGAATCCTTTCATCTTTGACTGAAACACATAAAAAGATTTTTAGGTATTCTACGTGTGCTAGATTGGTACCTTGACGAAAGTCACAATTTTAAATTGAACATTTATCCGGATTGATAAGAGGATTGTGAGAAGTAAGATTAAATGGCTTTATCTGACATATAATCCCGGGGTGATTTTATCGTATAATCCTAGACATATGAGAGACGAGTAGTTGATATTGAAGAGACGTGTCCTTTTGGGATCTCCAGTACTTGAACGCCTTCGTGTAACATCTGTAGTTTACGGCAACCCTTGACCCTTTTCATATCATATTTACATTCGAAACATGGCCGGAACATTTCGCAAACACGACATCCCGACAGGTATGTACACCCTATATTATAGGAAATATATCTTGAGGGTGTTTTAATATAGGTTCGATGAGTACGAATATTATGGCAACTATCTCAAGAATTAGTCAACATTCTACAAATATTGTTATCCTTCATCCCACATCTGTTCGAAGTTATTTACGTCAAACTTACCCTACCTTCAATAATTTTAAATACACAATTTTCGTTTATTGAGAATTAGCACATAACAAACTAAATTAACATTAAATATTC
The DNA here is from genome assembly GCA_029963845.1 of Rhamnusium bicolor. Classification (NCBI taxonomy): domain Eukaryota; kingdom Metazoa; phylum Arthropoda; class Insecta; order Coleoptera; family Cerambycidae; genus Rhamnusium; species Rhamnusium bicolor. The sequence goes on along the minus strand of JANEYF010002084.1, from coordinate 91,376 downwards.
TTCTTGCTATCTGTAATATGTAAAGAGCGGACAAAATTTCAAGTATACTTTCACAATAGTGCGAAGGCTTACAAGGGCCAACAACTTTATTTTTATATAATTGTACCGAATTATTAGTGTTTCAACAACTGTCAATTGTAGGCATGGGGTTGGGGCATGGCCACTTTCACTTTGGCCATGCCCCCTTTTCCCGGCGGAAAATACCCTCCACCGATCTCTAGCGATAGGTAGTGCTACCTCTGGCCACTAGATCAAAATGGCTCTCATACCGAGAGCGATTCAGTTAACGGGCCCCTTTGTTTAGGGCTCCGCGCCGCCCCGAAATTTAAAAGGAATATATCAAATATGGTATATCGAATCTCCTGTCAGATCTGGCTCCGAAATTTTCTTCGACATTAACGGCACACTTTTTTGATTTGGTTCCTTATCTGGCGGTAGGGGGGATTCAGCCATATACTGTTGGGTATTAAATGAATCGTCTCGATGCGACACGTTTAGAATACTGATACAATAACATTTTTATTCTACGGTTGAAAAATTACATTTAGAGTTTGATATTTGAATTTAAAGTATGTAGGTATGTTCTGCGGCTCAAAATATGTTAAAATCTGCAAGAAAACGTCAACTTCGGATCTCCACTTCCGGTTGTTCAAAGTACGTGTTGTGGGATATCAAATGAATAGTCTCGACATTTAAAATACTAAGTCACCTAAATTTTTGTTCTATGACTAAAAAATTACATTTGCAGTTTAATGTTTGAATTTAAAATATCTAGGTATGTTGTGTGGCTCGAAACATATTAGAATCTGCAATAAAATCTCAACTTCTGGTCGTTCAAAATACATATTGTTGGGTATCAAATGAATTGCCTCGACACCTAGAATACCACCAATTCATCTGAATTTTTATTCTATGGTTGAAAAATGACATTTAGAGTTTGATATTTAATTTTAAAGTGTAAGAGCATGTTCTTCGGTTCGAGACATAAACGTAGAGCTGATTCATTTGATACCCAACATTATATATGGCTGAATCCCCTACTGCCAAATAAGCAACCAAATCAAAAGTGTGACGTCATCGTCGAAGAAACATTTCGAGGCCAGATCTGCCAGGAGATATTAGATATTTCATATTTGATATATCTTTAAATACTTTTCTGATACCTAATTATATCATTTTGAAATATTTGAATACTTTCACACAGTCAAAAATAATGAGCTGTGGCTGTGGTCTTGAAGTAATATTTTAATGTAACTTTCATCAAATATTTCCAATTTCATTAAGAATAAATTTCATAAATTTCAAGTCATATTGGGTAAGGCTGGTAAGGCAAATATACTGTTATGTTTTGCACAGATTGCGCGGTCATAACTTTCAAACATTTTCAGTTTCATGAATTATTTCAAAATTTTAAGATTCATGAACTTCTACAACACTATTTTAAAACCTCTATAGTTAATTAGTTTTAGTTGAGTATTGGACCTTTACTTATATACGTAGAGCTAGACCAGGAACAAAAAAACATTTTGATTTTCTTTTCAACTTTAATATGCAAAATATATATTTATAACATCGAACAGTCGGAAAAGTTACGACTGACGAAGTATTTAAATACTTTTGAGTTTTAAAGGCTTAGAGGATATTCAAATATTTTTGAAAGTATTTAGATACTATCGGAAAAGTATTTAAATCCTTCTGTAAAGATAAAAAAGAAGTATAAGTACTAATACTTGTTGCAAAAAGTATACAAATATTCGATATTTAAAGACTTTCTAATATTTAATTACATGAGTATTTATATATACAAATAATGCCCAGCTCTGGTAGCACTACCGCTAAAATCGAGTGGGGAAATATTTTCCGCTGACGGAAAAGGGGGCGTGGCCAAAGTTAAAGTGGAGGGGATGACTCAACCAACCCTGTGCCTAGTGGCTCCGTCTGAAAGAGCTCTAAGTGATCAAATAAACACGTTTCATTAGTTTTAGGTATATTTCAAACTTCCGATTTCGCACAACTTTTTATTAAATAAAACAGTTTTTAACCAGAAACTAAATATGATAGTTATAAAATATTCAACCACACTTAGAAACATTGCTAAATTAGATTTAACATCAATAGGTTAATGCCAGCATTGACGTGGTTTTCCACAAAACACCAAAGTACTGCACCCGACGCGTGTTTCGCCAACCAAGTTGGCATCATCTGGAGATGACTATAACTACCTTATACTAACAATATATCCTAATTATACCTAAACTACTGTTATGGTCGGTGAATTGTGACTCACTAAACAATAGCGCGGACTATATGGGACTGGCGCTCTATCACCATTCATACTATTTTTATACTTTGTAATTTCCAAGCTTTCAAATGCATCAAACTGACAAGTACCCAATTATTAATACACAATTTTCCACTTAGAATCACCAGTAAGCTTAGAATGATGAATCCTCTAGCAACAGAGAAGTTCTCGCTGACTTCGAACCTCCTAGTTTCCTGATATATTTACTGTTAAGTTATGTGCCTTTCCAGGATCTAGGATGCAGTCTTCCTGTGCGGTGATTTTTACCAAACTGCAAAATTTCAGGTCTTTCCTTTCCACGTGTATTGTTGGCGTATCCCATGCTTGCTCTGACACCTCCTTCGGCTTCCTCCAATTAGACATTAGGATGTCGATCTCAATATCCTTAAATAAGAAATAAATCATGTCTCACACTGTATTCCAACTCAGCACAACCTGTCCATCACCTAATCTTGGTATCGCTAGCCTGTGTATTTGTAGTTTCTCATCTTAAACAGGCTCATCCACATTGTTCGTAAGGCTGGCTTCTCCCAAAAATGTCGTTTTGTTACCAAATAGAAAATTGATCGACCACTACGATTTATTACCACCAATTCTCCTGGCCACTGCCTTTGCTGTACTGGTGAGTGTTGGCCTCCAAATCTTTACTTACATTCTCTCTCAATGTCTGTATCCATTTCCAGATCAGCTAAGACGCAGTGCGCCAGAATATAAGAATCATTAGTTGAGAACAAGTCCTGCGTTTTCTCCTCTATTTTTGCCCCTATAATATTACTTTCGTGGTCTCTCTTTGACCTTAAGAATTCTTTAAAGGCTTTCATCATTTGCTGCTCATCGCCTCTTTACCTCTTGGGTCTTTTACCATTCTCCGTAAAAATTTTCTTCTTCTTTTCCCCCTTGATTATGCCGCTTAGATACTGTATGTCTGGAAGCTTTCTTTTTCTCTTTTTTTCGGTTCAGAATTCTTGCTGGGCACGATAAAAGTTCTTAACTCTGGTTTTGAAAACTTTGACTTCGGCTCTCTTCTTAGATTTCTTACACTTATGACGGTATAACCTTGGTGAGCCCATCGTTCTACCATTCTCGAGGTGTTATTTAGGAAAATCTTTGTGGACCTGCCGTCCACAGTGTTACGTTCCTCTTCCTATATCGATAATTTCCCCGCTGCTTATGAGAAATTCCATTCCGAGCAGTAGAGGGGAATAGCAGATCGTCGATGACGTTGGCCCCACATTTCATCGTAAGTGCCCCGATGTTAAGGTTAAATGTGGTACCTCCTAATATAAGAATTTTTCCCTCTCCTGCTACGATTCACTTTCTATTCTTGGTCCTTGTAATGTATCTTATTTGTTACATTTCTACTTAATCTTAAATTGCTACTATCTATTTTATGGTTGTTCTCAAACACATGTTGGGCAACATTAGCCTTATCTGTTCTCTCATATTTGAGATGAACCACATGTTCTTGAATCTAGTTTGAATTGATCGTTTGGTGTGTCCAACATACTTTTGATTACAGTCTTTATATCCAGTTTCGTAAATCCTCGACTTTCTGTTTGTTTCAATTTTGTCTTTTAGATTGCATAAAAGTTGTTATAGTGTTATCATTTACCTTTCAGTTTTTGGTTTTATGTTTAATGCTTTTTAGTGAAGGTAATGAACATACTACGGTTAGGATTTTTTTAAGGTTAGTGGACTGTAGGAGGGCTAGAAGTGGGTCGGGAGGGCGTCAGGTTAAGGCAAACCAGAGAATAAGAGTAGAAAGATTTATTAAATAACAGTTTAACGATACTGAACATCCGACAAAAATAAATACCTTTTTTATATGTCAATTAAGCTTGCAATATAAACGATATATATAAGCTCATAAAAACTGTAATATTCCAAAGCCTTGATTACTTTAATAATGAATAATATTAACTAAAATAAGAAGCCCTAATTCCTTATTCTAACACAGCACTAATTTTCTAAAACTTTAACACAATAAGTACAAAATTCAAGAATAAACTTAAAAATAGAGTTTCTTCAAATAATTCATTAGAAAAAAATTATAATAAGTGCTCATGTTCAACATTCTCATGTTGCCCATTTTGATTGACACAACTCTATGCGCTTTTGAAATGAGGCCATATATTGGGACCATTTCTTCCAAACCATTGAAGTGGGTAAATAGTATTTAACTGGTCCCTAACTGTAATAGTTTTTTGTATATTTTTTGCTGTTTTCGTTATTTAACAAGCAATAAAACCTCAATTTAGTATAAATTGTCTTGTACAAACGAACATTTATCGCACTATCGTAGTCAGTTATCATTTGTATTAAATTTAAAATATTTTGAGTTTTTCAAAATTAATTTTTATAAAGCAGAACTTGTAGGTAGACATGACTTTTGTTTTGAGCGAGTCATACAGAAATTGTTTGCTTGGCAATAGAATTTATAAGCAAAAGTATTCTGAAAGAAGGATTCCTGATGTTAGCAGCTTCCAAAACACTTTCGATAGATTTGTGCACATTGGAAATGTCGATTATAAGAAAAGTGAAAGAACAAAATATGTTATAAACGAAGAAAATGAGTTTTCTGTGATGCTGGCAACGGTTGAGGATCCCCGTATTAATCAGAAAGAAGTGAGCTCATTAGTAGGAATAAACAGACGAATGTTGGTCCAATCTTAAAAACAAATAATTTTCATGCATATCATATTCAAATGTACCAGGAACTGATGACGATTTTCAAAGGCATCTACAGTTTTGTAATTGGGCCAGAGATGAAATGCAAATATCACCTTCTCCAATAATGTTTTATTCATGATGAGACAACTTTTCATAAAAATGGATTTGTTAACAGGCACAATTTCCATTATTATGTTTCGGAAAATCCTCACTTTTTTTGGCAAGTTGATAACCAGCACAGATAGTCTATAAACGTTTGGGGAGGAATTATTGGAGAACATGTAATAGGGTCACATTTCTTTCATGGTACATTGACTGGAGCTGTTTATCTTCATTTTCTGGAAAACTATTTGCCACAATTATTGGTGAATCTTCCTGAAAGGATTCAAAATAGGATGTGGATTCAGCAAGATGGTGCTCCAACATAACAATTAAATGCAGTTAGGGACCATTTTAATAATACCTACCCACTTCAATGGATTGGAAGAAATGGACCCACTAAATGGCCTGCTAGATCCCCAGATCTTACAAAAATTTAATTCTTTTTATGGGGATACGTAAAGAAAATTGTTTATAAAGACACAACAACAGCACAAAATATAATGGAAAAGATAATAACTGCTTTCAGATCTATCACACCGGTAATTTTAGGAACAGTAGAAACCTTATTTCAAAAGCACATAGAGATGTGTGTCAAGCAAAATGGGCAACATGTGGAGTACTTATTATAATTTTTTCTAATGAATTATTTGAAGAACCTCTATTTTTTTAAGTTTATTCTTGAATTTTGTATTTATTGTTCAATAAAACAAAAATGATTGCAATTAGCCATAGGGTAGTACTTACAAAAAATGTTAGTTTTTAATTTCTACATCACATCGTTGAAAAATATACAGGGTGAAAAAACTGTGAAAATTCAATTTAAAAAAGTTCTTAATTGAAAAACAATTTTTGGCTGCCCTGTACATTTTGAGGAAGTAAAAAATGATTTAATAACATTAATTAGATGTCTCGTAATTAGTATTCACATAAGTTTTTCTTAAACCCATAATTGTGACTTTGGTGATTTTTTCAATATGCATCTGCAGATTGCATTATTTCGAAAAAAAATTCATTAAATCCAAGTGGTTGGGAGATAGTCAATAATAATTTAGGAATGAATCGAGTCTAGAAATAGGCTTAAAAAATGTACTGATATACATGACATTCCATTTAGAAAAAAAGGCATTTGATCCTGTAATTTCGTCTAGGCTCGCCCTGTATATTTGAACATAATTTCCGCTTATAGACTTGTTTATCTAGTTTACTTGCATTTTTTCCTAGCTATTGTAGAACTCGAGATATCGAAGTCCGACGCACTATTGCCCCACCCTGTATATAATATTCATACCATTGACTTCAATTATATCTAACTGGCACATACCACTCGCATAAAAAAAATTTTGTCTACATCAGAAAAAATATGAGAATCTATTGATCGGTTTTCGATTACTTCTAATATTTATTAGTATAAAATTAATTGTCTTTTCAACTTCATTTTCTAGCCAATATGACAAAAGGTAGCTTTATTTGTAATTTTATTGTTAATATTAGTAAATATATAATTTAATCCTTAGAAAGTCATTTTGCTGTTTTTCTAGAACGAAAATACCATATTAAGTCATTTATTCAGTAGTGCACCATTTAACAATTATTTTATGGCCGCTGTCCTCTATTGGAAGTAATCAGTTACATGTATCTATTGTCGTCTGTTAAATAATAATGAATGATCGCCATATTTTTTATGAAAAGATTAAATTTGAACTCTTCTACAAAAACAAAAGATTGACTTTTATAGTATCAATAACTGATTATAGCATAAATATTAAAAGTCATTATACTCGCTTATATTAAACACAATTAACAGCATTTAACACATACAAATATATATATATATATATATATATATATATATATATATATATATATATATATATATATATATATATATATATATATATATTTAAATATGATTTGAAGGAAACAACTACTCAGCGGGCAAATACCCCGACCTGCATTGAATTACATCTTCAAATCATGATAGATGGAAAACCAATATCATTTGTCAATTCCTAACCAGACATAGATCGATTTCGAACTTATTTGTTCTCTTCAGTATGCCATAGGTTATGGAACAGACAAATGATAGTGGACAACCTGCTAGTTATATACTAACTAAGGTGAAGTGAATAGTGGTGAGAGGTATGAAACTTCTCATATGGTCTGAATGCTACTATCCGACCGACATCCTACTAGATGTCTCTGTGGCGGATAGCGACTTGCATCACAGCAAGTACCGAGAGCGGCGACCCCTAGCCCAGGTGGACTAAACTAATGTTATTAAATATGATTTGAAGGAAACAACTACTCAGCGGGCAAATACCCCGACCTGCATTGAATTACACCTTCAAATCATGATAGATGGAAAGCCAATATCATTTGTCAATTCCTAACCAGACATAGATCGATTTCGAACTTATTTGTTCTCTTCAGTATGCCATAGGTTATGGAACAGACAAATGATAGTGGCCAACCTGCTAGTTATATACTAACTAAGGTGAAGTGAATAGTGGTGAGAGGTATGAAACTTCTCATATGGTCTGAATGCTACTATCCGACCGACATCCTACTAGATGTCTCTGTGGCGGATAGCGACTTGCATCACAGAAAGTACCGAGAGCGGCGACCCCTAGCCCAGGTGGACTAAACTAATGTTATTAAATATGATTTGAAGGAAACAACTACTCAGCGGGCAAATACCCCGACCTGCATTGAATTACACCTTCAAATCATGATAGATGGAAAGCCAATATATATATATATATATATATATATATATATATATATATATATATATATATATATATATATATATATATATATATATATATATATATATATATATATATATATATATATATATATATATATATATATATATATATATATATATATATATATATATATATATATATATATATATATATATATATATACTAATTTTAAAAACTGATTCCTTTCCTCAACATGTATTTTCCATAGGATTGCGTTAAAAAAATAGTTCTCATGTTGTTACAAACCTCCTCTTTCTTTTTTTTTTAATTAATTTGCAAATAGTAATAATATTTGTTTAAATAATTCCAGCTTCCTTTAATGCACATCGTGGAGTACCCCAAAGCAATGTAATGGGAGCATTCTAGTTTTTCATAAAAACTAACAATGCATCGCGAGCATTGTGATCTTGTCACGTTAATCCTTAAATAACTGGTACACATTAAATAAACTTTAATTTTTTTCTTCTTAGGTATGCAATATGTTACTATTTCTTCGAATTATAGTGATCCCAATGAAAGGGGTAAAATTTGGAGAATATAATGACAAATTGATTGATTGATTGATGATTGATACATCAGTTTCTCTGCCAGATGCCTGGAGTAATTTCAGAGCTATTTCATCTCTTAAGCAATAAAAAAACTAATTCTTGCGTACACGTTTTAGATCCACTAATAATAATTATTTGACGATAATGTGAGCTTTTTCGCCATACTTTTATCAAAAAATATTTGCTCCGGTAATGATGTGTGTATCTTTTGGAATGATTGTTTGTATATCATGAAACTACAGAACTGGGCGCAGGATTGTTCAAGGCAGCAAAAAGAGTCGCATATGAACTCACATTCGATGTAGTCAGTCATGGAGCTACATCAATCGATGCGGGAAAGACCTGCCGAGGAAAACATCACTTTGAACGAAGAGGAAAAGCGGACCAACTATCACGATCTCCCGTATGAGCTACAAGAGCTGTACTCAGGCTACTCGAATCGGTCAAGATGGTCCTCCTACTAATCGATGTACAGATTCTTTTTATCAATTTCAAGCAGTTTTTTGTTTTCCTCTTATAGTTTGTTATTCATTTCCAATAATTTATATTTATTATACTTTCAATGCTATGACTTGTTTTATCCACCTTTCCTTGACTACTACCATGTCGAAAAAGGTTAGATTAAAACATTTCACTATTGCGTCACTAATCACTTCAATATTTTTATTTTCTATGTACACAAGATTTGTGAAATGCACCTCCATAGTTGATACAAACAACAAGTGTACTATTTATTTTTATAACAATTATAAGCAGTATTGTTCTGACCATCAAAATCCCACTGCTTTTGGCATTATTGTCATAATTTGAAGAACAAAATTTACATCGTTTAATTTGTGTCTCTAGTGCAAGGTAAATGTAAAGTTGTGTTTCACTACGAAACGAATCAATTATGGGCAAAATTTCATTTAGCTTTTCATCTCAAAATAGGACAGTGGCTTAATAGTCAAAGAAGGTGAGAAAAAAAGGGTATAAGATGCCACAAATAAATAACTAGATATCTCAAAATATACAGGTTCAGGAATCATTTCCTGAATTTTCTAGATGTACTTATAAGGGTCACCTTGTCCTGTAACCAAACACTGATTTTAGTTTTGTAAATAACCCATAGTCCTTTATAAATATTGTGTAAAAGAAGAAAAGGGGAAAACTAAATGGACCTATCCTATTTCACCAATTAAATATTTAGGAAATATTACCAAAATAACTTTTTATACCAATATATAAAATAGCTAAATAGTTTATAAATCAATCCAATTTAGTTATTAATCATAAACATATTACACTTATGCTTCTTCTAATTGACTAGTAACAAATTTTAATAAGTAGTTTATTTAGCAGTTAAATAAATTATTTTAGTTATTTCCCAGTAAACACCAAACGTTGATTGTTTACTGGGACTTTACTGGAGATGCTAGCTGAATAATAGCCCAGTAAAAGCACATACTTTGGTAGTTACTGGGATTATATTATTTATTATTTCTTTCTTTCTATGCAGAAATGATTACTGAAACTTCATGTTTAAAATATTTTATTAACATTAAGGTATTTTACATTAAGACAAATAAAAAACAAATATATAAAGATTTCAATCTCTTTAATACATTGACTGCAATAACTCGGTCTATAGTATCATATTTGTACAGTACCACCATCTCGGTCTATCAGACTGAGTCACGTAATCGAGACCCTGATGCCAACCTACATTTCTTTTACTCTTGAATTTGATTATTCTTCATATTGTTTAACAAGTTTTTGCAACTTCAATTTTCCTTTAGTTACAAAAGCAAGTTTGTTTTTCGTTTTCTTTGATTTTTTTCTTAAATTCTTCATTCTCTAGCAAGAAGACATTATAATTACGTAGTAATTCTTCATATGAACCTTCTTGGGGATTTCCTTTACTTGTGGATGGAATGTTTTCCACATTTTTTATAGACAATAATGGACTTAAAACAATAACATTAGCCACAAATTATTTTTCAGTAGATAAATTGTATATAAATTGACTACCATTTTTTTTTAGTTTGTTTGGCAACACATTCATCAATTTTGATTTCAGTCCATCTTCAAAGTCATCAATTGTAACATGTTTATTGCAAATAAATCTTTTATTTTCGGGGTTAAATTTCCCCTTTCTTTAACATTTTCTAATCCACTCTTTCCTATAATTAAAATATCAGTAGGAAAAGAGAAAAATGATATTTTTTTCCATTTTTCTTTGACGTCTCAGCATCTCTTACAAATAGCAACACTGCATATAGTTCCAGTCAACTTGAAACAATTATTTATTATTAACTGGATATTTCTTCTCCTCAAAATAAATATACTTCATCTTATTGTACGTACTTTCTCAAAATAAATGTAATTTAAACCAAATATTGTTCTTTATATATAAATCCAAACGTCGCTTAAAATGTCAAAAAAGCACGTAAAAACTATAAAAAAAAAGTCCATAACAATATAATATAACACTCCTCATAATAACTATAAGGAAAATATCAAAATAATAGCAAATAACCACATAAAATGGTTATAAAATGAACACAACAAACGTATGATTCACAACAAGGCATACACTATGATGCGTTACATTCCCCTTCCGTCTCTCCTCACCCAAGTTAAGAGGTAACCTACTTCTTTACGGACTTTGTAAAAGTCTCACAACACCGTCCAGCTGACGTATCACAACTATAAAATTTAAGGAGTTACTTGACTATTATTTGTAATAATTCTCACGTTGAAATTATTAAAAAGTAGTCGTTAGTCGGTGAAATGTTACTTGGGCGTATTTTTGTAGATATTCAAATTAATGTATCATATTATTACAAAATCCACCTCACAGAAAAATACGAAATAAAAGAAAAGTCATCTCTAGCCTATCCTTGAAATTGACGCTTTTAGTTAGTTTAGTTAGCTTTATTACATAAATTTCAAATTATCTATATGTTAACATAAATGTCGAGAAATATATAAAAATGTTAAGGAATTTAATAAACAAATTATGAATAATACATAAATAAAAGTCCCTAATATCCTGCTATATAAATATTTTTTATTTTTTACCTGAATATTCCTTATCTTTGACCCTGTCAGAAAACTGCGTTGAATTTCATTTTTTTCAAAGTGAACGTAAATGTTTGTAACATAAATTATGTAAACATATACCGCAAAATTTCCCTTGATATTTATACATATAACTTTTGTTAAATTTTATACTTTACAGATTTTAATCTTTTTATTCCCATTTTCCTTTCTACATTTTTCTTTGCCGCCATTCACTTTTTATTTCGGTCTGACAAGCATGAAGCCACTCCAACCTAAATTAAAAGAAATTATTTTGCTGTTTTTCGTGATTACATAATCGCGCAATATTTTTGAAATTTTATAGTTTTTTGTTAACTTGGCTACGCCGCAGATTTAATTAGTATTAAATCTGTTGTACACGTTCTTTTTCAGGTTGACAGTGAATTTCAGTTTGTTGATTCAAGATAGATAATTATTGGACTCTTAATACAAAAAACAGTATGTAAATGATTTTTTTTTATTTTTTCTTTTTAAAAGAGTTATTTAAAATTAAAGTCTATTACGCGTGCAAACACTGCCGGCCGAGCAGGTCGATGCGGTGACGTCACAGGTCGCCATTTCTAGAGTGCAGGAAACGGGTAAAGCATGTTGGTAAATGTAAACAAGTAGTGTTATTTGTGGTTTGTGTTGTGCAATTTTAAGTGAAATAATAAATTATAATGATCAATTCTTCTAAATTATCGTCATACTACTTGTGCATCTTACCGATGTGAATATACTTCAATAAAAACGTCAAGAAAAACTTTTGTCCAAGTTCCAAGAAACGGAAAACGTAGAAAAGTTTAGTTAAAGATGGTTAAACGAGATCTAAAGGAAAACAAGTTGTATTTTTTCATGCGTGGATCTTCTTGCTTGCTGAATACGATTTTCATTCGGCTATACTTTTAGAGATATTGTAGCGTAAAGTGCTAAAATGTCTCGTTTTCCACTGCCTGTTACAGTATTTATTCACAAATTGTTTTGTTTATTAAAATATTTTCCTGATACATTCGTTAAAAAATGCATCAAAAGTATTACGCAAGATTCCAAATTGTTTTACAAGTTATTAGCTATAATCCAAGATATTTTTTACCATCATACTGGTAGCTTCGGCAAAGGAGTATTGCCAACTGTCCAAAGTTACTATAATTCGATCAACAGTTTTATATTTCATAGCCAATGTAACAGGCAATTAATAATGTAAATGTGTTGGAATGTTTAGAAGGAATCAAATCCCTATGGACATAAATAAACTAAAAAAAAAATGTGAATAAATACTGCAACAGGCAGTGAGAAAATGTGACCTGTTTGCACTTTAAGCACAAATATCTCAAAAAGTATAGCCGAAGAGGAATTTTTTACTCGAAATTCGTGTTCAGCAGGCAAAAATTAGTATGCTGGAATTTTTTTAAATCGGACGTTCTCTAATATACAACATTACCATACTGCTTTGATTCATAGAAAAAGTAAATGTTTTCAAAATGTCTATATTTTTCCCATCGCATGCCATTTTTACCATTACGATTTTAGGTATTTTTCAATAGTTGTCAAGTGCTCCCAACTTAGGAGCTCCTGGATCCACCCTTGTGACGTTTAGATTTTTATTCATAATTTTCATTTAAACCTAATAATCTTAACTCCATTAGATATTACATAAAACTAAACCTAGAATGGGAACACCGCTACCGTGGTAGGCTAATTTTATAGGCAAAGATACATAATCGATTTAATTAGGCATAGATAGCTTATAATGGTGGTAAATTTTTCCATTGACTAGTTCAGATTCTTTAATATATCCAGGTTTATCATTTTCATGGATGATGTGGTGAATTTTGTTGATGGAAAAGGAAATAATGTTACTTCGTTTCATATTACTTTTCTGAGTTTCCTCTGAAATCACAGTCTTTTTAAAATATTTCGGCTACCAATCCTTAAAATTCAAAATTTCGTTTGTAGATATTTCTTTGAGAATAAATCTACCGGGACTGCTTGTAGCAATGTTTCAGTAAACTGGTGCAAATTGTAAAATCTGTCAATGATTTCAGTAAACGGGTGTAAATTGTAAAGTCTGTCAAATTTTTTAGATGTCTCTTAATTACCCCAAAATCTCTATCACATGATAAGAATGAGTGGCCACGAATTGGGTAAAACTGCTGTACTAAGTCATATCTACCAGTTTGTACTAATGCCATGCAAAATCTTACCATTGTGTGATTTTTGTTCTGTCGGTGACAGTTGTCTTAAAAAAGTCTAAGTTCTCTTGACTCTAGATCTGCATAGTTTTTATATATTCCTGAATAAAAAAACAAACCTCGTTTAGGCCTTTCGATGCACTAACTTCATGATAAATATAGAAGTAAGCTATGTCTGTGCCTAGATCATGAATACAGGAAACACTTATACTTACTAGTGCTAGATAAAATACTTCTTGGACTGGGATTTGTGAAGGTTAAAAATTCTGCATATAATCAAAAGCTTATTTTTCTCTTTAGAATCAGCCCCAGTTTCATTTAGAGCGTTATAAAATGTTTTAGCCTTTCTTTTGTGTATTACTTGCTCAATCTCTGCAGCACGCTTAGAACTTTTAAACAGTGAAGAACTTTTAACTTGCAGAAACAGTTCTTCACATTGAGAACATGTGTCTACTTGTGGGCATCCGAAGTGTAACGTGAAGTCCTCATTAAAAATTTTTAAATAATAGCTAAGTATACTTGATTTCACTTTCTGGGTATATTTCTTTAAACATACTGTACATAATTTTGACGTTTAGTCTACTACCTAGATAGCTACATTCCTTGTTGGAGCAGTGTGTTTAATTTGTAGGAAATGAGCTCATATGTTGACGTATGTGAAAATTCTCACTCTCTGGAATAGCATATGATTTCAAGCTTCTACCCCCGTTCGTCATGTGGGGTTGTATTGTTTGGTAATAATTCTTTCAAATTTTGATACGCTTGTTCTTGATTCCATGAAGAGACAAAAAAAGCCTTAAGACACACGTTAACGTTGGAACCAGCTTCTTTTTTGAACAAACTGAAAGAACGAGATTTGCTTTTTCTGTAATGAACCTTCCGGTCGTTTTCTTCTACGACATACCTCTGTTTTTCCCACTGTGTCTAACATATTCTGTTCCTTTGACTCTTGCTTTTTAATAACATTTGCTCTGTATAACTCATCGTTTCTTATACCTTTTCGCCTTTTCTACTTATTTCTTGAGCTCTCAGTCACTACTTTCGCCTTCACTACTATAATCTTCAATAATTTTTAAATTTTGTTTCATACCTTTTTGTGCCATTTTACTAATAATTTTTGCAACTAAATATCAGCATTTTTAAGGAAGACAAAACAATGTAAATGTGAGGTTAGAATTTTCAGCAATATTTTTAAAATCAACCATTAGTTTCAACTATTAAAGCGGTAATTTTAAAAAGAACTAATGGTAATGGTAATGGTGGGGGAGGCTGACGCCTGGCAAGTAAGCCGCAGGTGGGTCCTTTTTAGCAACCCCCAGCTGTCCCTGAGCCATGTACTTCTCTTGCTCCCTCGTCGAATCTTTCTGATCTTTTAATGAAGGTCAGGATGTCACTCAATGCGAGGGAGCTTATCTTCTCCCTTAGAAGCGCTTCAGAACCGAAGATGCTATGTCTCAGGCATCCAAACGATTCACATTGTCAAAGGAAGTGGTAAGATATTTCTTCACCTCTTCCACATCCTGAATATGTAGGGTCTTCCTCAATACCTTTCAATATAGGCTCAGCCCGAGTCAATGTTCCTCGGCCTCAAATCTAGCCAATTCATCGGCTTTCTCGTTGCCTGGAACTCCGATATGTCCCGGAACTCACACCAGTCTCACATGCCTGCTGAGCTCTTCTATGGCGTCTCCGCACTTCTGAACGATATCTGATCTCGTCCTGGGGGAGCACACCGCTTTTAAAGCAGCCTGGCTATCGGGGCAGATGTAGAACATCTGTTCCGCGCCGTTCCGAATCTCAGCCTTGCCTGCCACTGCTAGGATGGCGTAAACCTCTGCTTGGAAGACCGTGGTGTACGAACCTAGAGCACTCTTTTGCCATTCAGATATTCCCGCCCTGGAGGACAGTCTGGTGGCCACCCGAGAGCCGTCTGTGTAGCACACCAGAGAGTCCGAGGGAAAGTCAATTCTCCCTTCACTCCACTCCTCCCTACTGCGAAGGAATTAAGTACGTGTACTCAATACCTTAAAATATACTGCTTTAAATTTGCTTAATATGTACGGTTTACAAATTTAACACAGAAGTTCCATTTATAAAAAAGATGCGTTCAGGACTAGAGTACGCAAAAATGGAATAATATCAAAATGGCTGATTTGTAACTTGGCTAACTTGGTCCCCTTTTAATAATAGGCGATTCAACTGTAATTTTGACATGACAAATACAACATTTTAATTATAAGGATACAAAAAATAAATCAGAAGAATTGTTCGAATTGACCGCCTCCTATTTGGACGCACAATGTAGTCCGATGGTTTAATGAATTATATCTTTCTTTGTAAAAATTAAAAGAAAGCCGAACAAAAATGGTCACTAGGTAAAACACCTAAACAGGATGCCCATGATTTTGATAATCAAAAATGAACTAACGCATCTTATTCCGCACAAAAAACTAAGCGAATGTTAAAAATTTTGTCTATTTATTTTTTTACCATTCTTTAAATAATAGAAAAGAAAAACAAATTTCATCTAAACCTCTTTAAGGGCCCCTAACTACCCTAGTGGTGCGTTTTATGTAACATGTTTTTCCTGGAGTGGGTTGGAACCTTTGATGTGAAGATAACACTGATGTAGTTTTCCACAAAACACCAAAATACCATATACTGCATTCAATGCGCGTTTCGTCAACCAAGTTGGCATCACCTGGATATGATTAAAACTAGTTTTAATTAATTTTAATTATCTCCAGATGATGAAAATTACATCAGTTTTATCAACATATTTATAGGACCTTTTTGACTTACTTTGATGAGTATTACACGCTGTAGAAGTTTGGAACCCTATTTTAGAACTACCCCGTATAATTTATTAAAAAAAAAAAAAGAAAAATGAATCAAACAAAACGAAATGAGAAGGCAATCTATTATAATATTAAGTCCTCTAAAATGTTTCGCTGGCAGAAATAATTTGAAAACATTTTCTAAAAAAAAAAAATTCTCCTTACCAGCATACATTCTAAGAGAATTTTAACCATCCTCAGCATTAGTTGTATTTTTTCTGACAGTGCGGCTTTTATGGATACAACCTCAAAAGTGTCTAATGTGCAAAAAAAGTTTAAAAAATAATTAAAAAAATGGGCTTTATTCTAGAGTGGTTAATCACATTTTATAAAACAGAATAGAACATTTTAAACAATATACTTTTTTTACCAAACCGAAAATAACGCTGACAAATTAAAAGTCGTAAAATGTAGCACAGTTGATGTTGATTTTGGGCATGAGTGGATGCACAATGTCAGATGGATTGACAGTTAGTTCACTCTGATAATCCGGTTTCCAGTTGTCTGTTAGATATAGTAGTGAACTGATTTAAATGAACATATTTTCCGTATTGATGAATATTACCTCTGATATTAAAAATACCAATCTACTGTTTTAATACACGATATATGCCCTATAAAAATATATGTCATTTGTGATATAATTAAAATTAAAGTGGTCAAAAATATGTAGAAAACAGTTGTTATAAAAGTAAAAAATGTGAATATATACTTCAGTTAATTAATATTTTCAGAAATTTTAAAGATAATGATTAATGGGTTAGCAAGTTTTAGGTAATGTGGTATTTTTTATTAATACATATAATATAGAAATATGTAAGTAAATAAACGTTATTGGGCTCGTCCCTTAATTTACTGTCATTTAAGAGTGTTATGAGAATATATTTTTTTCTGGCTTTGAGCTTATAGCCATGCAGCCAAACTCAAAACGAATATCACGGCAGAAACAATAGTCTATTTTCCTAAGTTAATTCTAACAGAACACCACTAATAAAAAACAATATTAGCAAGGAATGTAAAACAGGACCGCACACTTATTGTCTAGTGGTATTTTAGAACTTTGTTAATTAATATATACCGGGTAAGACTACGGAATGGAGGAAAAATACTAACAGAGTACAAAAAATGAAAACTAATTATAAAGAATTTGAGTAAATTAGAAGCAACAGCAGTTTGAAACCGGTCAGAAATATAGAAATATATTAGTATTAATAATAATATGGTTTATTTGTCCAACAGTACAGAACCAATTACAGGACAAAGTGTTATAATAGAAGAGTTTTGACAATACTTTTAAACACTGTACAATTGATAACAATATGAATTAATGGGTACACGCCAGCATAAAGAATGCAAGGAGGGAAAATGCGAAATTGCAAATGGAAGAAGAATGCAAACCGTGACACGTGTTTCTGACTAATTGGTCTTCATCAGCACGGTGTAGCTGATTTAAAATGACGGACAAAACTCAAAAAGGACACTAAAGGGAAATCACTGACAGGAAGCCAGTCGCATATGTCAGAAAGATGTGTCCACGGTTTGCATTCTTCTTGCATTTGCAATTTTGCATTTTCCCACCTTGCTTTCTTTATGCGGGCGTGTACCCATTAATTCATATTGTCTTGTACTGTAATGTATTTAAACCCGCGTTATTACCTCTTTCTCTGTTCCTATATATTCTCCTGGGTCTGGAATCCCACGCAGGTTGCTATAGTTGCCCACGTGTGCGACACTTGGTCGATGCTCACATATTGAGCCATCCAAGTGGAAGCCACAAAGGTGCGACTGGCTTCCTATCAGTGGTTTTCCTTTATTGTTTTTTTTTTTGAGTTTTATTCATCATTTTAACTCAGCTACACCATGTTGATAAAGACCAATTAGACAGAAACACGTGTTAATGGTTTGCATTAATTAAAGTGAATTACTTATGAATACGATTATGATTTATAACTCTAGTAGTATTTCTATATTGAATGTATATTTCTAAATTCAGTGTACGTTTTTAGTGAACAACACACACGTGTCACAAATAGAATAATAATTATAACATACTGTGTTAATAGGAGATCTTAATAAGATTTTAGTATTTGCTAATGAGTTATAAAGTGTAATAGTTTTACGATTATTAAACCGTGGTACCAAGAAATATAATTGACCTAATAAAGTAGTACAGTCAACATTATTAGGTATATAATAGCTTATATAAAAATGTTAGGCCGTAAAAATGTCTTCTAAATTCTAACAAATTGAAGTTAAATCTGCTTAACAATAAACTATTGTCACAGCCTCTGCTCGGATACCTACCGTCCACTCGAAACATGAAAAACTTTAAAAAAATTTTTTGAACGGACTCAACAATCATTAATATAGCATAAAAGAACTTAATGATGATTTTGTTATCTTGAAAATCTTCACTCAATCTAAGTATAAATCCCAACATTTTCATAGAGGACGAAACAGTTTGGTCAATATGTGTGGAAAAACTTAATTTATTATCAAAGTGAACACCCAAAGTTTTAGTATATCGGTGCGGACTAGAACCTACAAATCGATTTGATATTCATACGTAATTGGGTTAACTTTACGCTAATATGTAACGCCTTTGCATTTGGAGATGTTCAAATTAAGACGACTTAAGTTGCACTAATTAATCACTTCGTTCAAATCGGTTTGTAATATTGTTATCAACAGAACTGATTGAAATATAGATATTTAAATCAGCTGTAGGGAACAGTTTATGGCATCCAAGTATTAATGTAAATACAGCGAGATTAGTGTATAAGAGGCAGCTGAGTGAATATTTCAAATTGGTCCGAGACTGCTGTTAGAACAAACCTAATAATAATATTTTTTTACACACATTATACAAAGATGAGAGATACCTTTGTGTCCTTCGTTTCTGGTTATTTATTTAAAGGATCGCCAAAATAGGACAAGGGAATACTAACTCAGTTCTTTCATTAAAATTTCGACTTACTTATTAATCGTTATTATGGGTTAGAGCTCTAAAGAAAGATAAAACGTTATCGAAAGGACTAAGTAGTGTACTCTTGTTCTATCCGTCGATTCATTAAGTAGATAGTTCTACAAAGAATAAACAAAGAAGAGGATAATAAACGAATATTATGTTCGATAGGTCCTCCATTTTTCCCAGTAAAATAGCTGATTCATCCAATTATTGTCCTTCTTGTACGTTGTACTTATTGTTACCATTTCCGAAATGACGGATTGTAAATCTTCATCAAACTTTCTCATCAGGTTGTGTATATCTTCACATGGATATTCTTAAATTAGAAAGCCCATCAAGAAAATGTAAAGGGTTTAGATTTGAATGTCTAGATAGCCAAAAGGAAATAAACATCATTATTTTAGATATCTACCAAATATCCCATTCAAATAGTCTTGGACCCGTCCGAGGGGTCTCTCACTGACTACAAATTTGTACACCTACTGCCAATTTTAGTAGGACCTTAACTTTTTTCATGGTACTGCAGTACTGCCGGAGGACCAGTAGCGGTCCTGCGAGATACTGTTTTAAGCGATTAAAAAATATTAATGTTTTTGCAAGCAACAAATCTTTGTTATATTCTTTGGTTAAATTCTAACAAAAAAAGCTCTATGACTTTTTGTTGTAGTCAATAGTTTTTGTTATATATTTTTAAAAGTATTTGCCTATTTTCAACCCTCAAAGGTATACTAAAAAATAATTTTTTATGAAATACCTACAATTTTTGACATCTTCAAATGAAGAATTGTTGAGTAATATTGAATAAAATCAATTAAGAAACGAATAAATAAATTAGTATTTTTTATCTAACTTATTTTATACTAAGTTAGTAATTCTGTTTATATAAATAATAAATAAAACGTAGTGTAAATCATTTAATGAAATGGCACCATTCCACAGTAATAAAAATGGCACCATTCCACAGCTACATACATCGTCTATTAACATTTCCATTAAGCGAAGAGAATTTTAAAAAAGAAGTCAACGTAATCAAAGAAATTGCGAAAAACAATGGCTATAAAGAAAACCTAATAGATAAACTAATAAAAAACAAACAAAAGAAAACTTTACGTAAAGAGTTTTATGCCGCTTCTTCTCAGGAATGCAATAAGAAATATAAATGTATTAATTATAGGCCTAAGATTAGCAATAGAATTAGTAATAAACTGAATAAACTGGGATGTAGAACAATTTCAGTAAATAAAAATAATTTAGGTAAAATGTTAATTAATAATAAAGACAAAACTGAAAAACTACAAAAAACAGGAGTATACGATTTAAAATGTAGTGACTGTGATGCTATATACATTGGACAAACTGGACAAAATGTTAAAAAGCGATTCGAGGAACACAGGAAATCTATTGTAAACAATGTATATAGTACGGGCATGTCAACACAATGTATAGAAAACAGTCATTTTATAGATTTAAATAATGTCAAATTACTCCATTCGGAAAAGAAAGGAAAGAAATTTGATCTATTAGAACAATTAGAAATAAGTAAGGCTGTTAAAAATAATAAAAATTTAACGAATGAACAACAAATTTTTACCGGCCACCATTTTTGAAATAAAATAATTTAGATTTAAAAAATAAAGTAATACTCAACTTGTAAAAACATATTTTACAATAGTTTTATAGTAGGTACCATATTTGGTTATATAAGCAATGAACACAAATTTTATTGTTCAGTATTCCCTGTACTCTTGACAAAGGCCTAAAAAGCCGAAACACGTGTAGAGTTTCTAATAAAATATTTTTGAAACATTAAAAAGCAAATTTCTTTCATGCATTTAAAATATTTAATAAATTTTTTGTAGGTAATCAACAGCAGAGTTAGTATTTTTCCCCACAACCCGCTAAAAAAGTAGACATAATAATTCAAGAGAGTGGAAGCGAAAACAAATGTTAACACACACGTATATTATTTTCCTAACACCATGTGTGTTAGAAAAATAACGCACAGCATAATAGAAGATATCAAATTAACTTTGTTTTTTAATAATAACCATTTAAATAGCTTGTTCTACTTTACAACAAAAAAAATCATTATTTTTTGCATTAATACTCTGAAGAATAACAATACTGTTATCATAAATAATTAAAACATTAATAATCGTAGCAAATATTAGTTAGTAACATTAAAATTCTTCATTTAAAACAAATTTTCTCTCGCAAAAAAAAATCGCTGCCAATTACTTGGGTAATTTTACCAGTCAAATAAAGGCATATTATTGTATATTTGACCAAATAAATGCATATTATTGCATATTTTAAATAAAAATGATGCATATATATGTGCATATTTTATTAAATTTAAATGCATATATTCCGCCCTTTAGATTGTAATAGTAAAATGGCGTATATTGTAAATGTATATTTTGAGTACCTACGTATTTACACTCGTATTTACAGGATTTATTTATTTTGAGATGCACACAGACTAAGCCGTATTGGCATATCTTATGACGTTTGAAAAACTATTTGGATTTTGATTAGGAATCAATTTCTTTATGGGATCATATTCTGGAAGAAGCACTGAATATGAAAGTGCATGTTGTCATCCGGAAACATGTCAGGTTATTGTTTAAACAATTAAAATATATTAGTATTTTTGCATCCAGCATTTTTTTTCATATCTTTTGGTCAAACTCCAACAGAAAATGTTCTATAACTTTTTGTTGCGAAATCGATAGTTTTTAAGCTATAAATTTTTAAAAGTGAAAATACGTAAATTTGCTATTTTCATCTCTTCGAAAATAGATTAAAAAATGGGATTTCTTTATAAAATACAATCTTCTTTGAAGTATCTATAATAATTTCTGCAAAAAAATGGTTACATCTTCTCCCATTTAATCCTTGTTTCTTAATTGAAATTGTAATAATACAACGTGTGTAGAGCATTGTAATAGTATATTACGGGTATATAACGAAAGATATGTATGTTATTACATCAGTAGTGGTTTGTGTTGTGAAGTGCATATAAAACATACCGGGTATATATGAAAAATATCCACTACAATTATCTCAGAAACACAGAGAGAGAGAAAGAGATATTTTGAACAGTGGTTTTAACCATGTTTTATCAAGCATGGAATGTAACATATAACATACGAGTTTGATGTTTCACGTCTGGGCGATAGCCGATCACTATGTTAGTATCCTTTTCAGCGAATACAATATTTTTCTCACAATCCGGGACAAAAAAAATAAAAATCAATAATTCTTTACACTTTTACAGATTTCAATCAGTCAATCATTTATTTTTTTTAATTTGGTGGTGCAATATACCATTATAGGTGGTACCTAAAAATAATATAAAATTACACACGTAAACATAACAGCTCATATGTAATACGGAAATACAGTAAAATAATAACATGTATATATAATATACATATAACTATGAAAATAAAATCTAAAATGTCAATGGAGTCTGAAAAGTAAAAACTCGGACAAAGAATAGAAACATTTATCCACTAAAAACAATTTCAATTTTTTTTTTTTTTTTGAGTTGATATGAATTAGGATAATCTTGCTTTATTCAAATCAGCAGGCAATTTATTAAAAAATTTTAGTCCTAAATAGTTTGATGATTTATTTGTAATTGAAGATTTGGAAAAAGGTACATGAATTTCGTTTTTATGTCTAGTATTTATATTATGTGTCTTTATTCTCTTTAAACTTATATCAATTCTTTAATACGTACACACACATTTCAAATATAAATAAAGAAGTTAAAATTATAATTTTACATTGTACAGAGCTGTTTCTTCATGTGTATGTGTACTGGACAATTTTCCCATGTTACGCAGAATACGTTTCTGTGATATGAAAACTGCTTGTGATAGAATGGAATCACCCCAGAAACATATGCCATATCGTAGTCGCAACTCTAACTCTGCATAATACAAATTGATTAGTTGCCGTCTATTTTCTTTCATATTTTTTAAATAAAAAGTTGAACGAACTCATCCTGCAAATAAGATTTTTGCAGTGGACTTTCAAATTAAAACATTCATCAAAATGAATTTCTAAAAAACATACACTGTTTGTAGCAGCACTGTTGATGACATAATTATTTAATTTCACTGATACAGAATCGCAGTTTTTTTGTCCTATTATGAAATCTGATAATTTGTGTTTTGCTTGCGTTAAGATGCAAGTAATTCTCATCAAACCAGCTACAAAAATTTTCTAAAATTTTATTTATTTCCGAATTCAAATTATTGGGCGAGTTATTTGAAATGATTAAAGATAAATCGTCGGCATATATAGTAAAGAACAGACCTATTGCAGATTCCAGTGAATTTGTATATATAATAAAAAGCACGGGGCCAAACGTCAAAAATTACTTTTCACGTCGCGTTTTATTACGGCGAGGAAGTTCTGATCCCCAAGTAATTGGCAGCGGTTTTTGAAATTGTATAATAGGAATTTATAATTAAATACTTTTAATAATAATAATAATAATAATGATTTATTGCCCAACAGATAAAAATCCAATTACAGGACAAACATGAACAAAACAAAAAAAATATATAATAATATATTATATATAGTATATCACACAAAACAGCAGTAATAGAGTTACAGGAATATTAATAGTATATTTTTTAGACAATAATGAAAGACATGTAACAACTGACTATTAAACTGGAAAAATGATTGATTTAAATAAAGTTAAATAATATATACATACTTAACAAAAGACACAATAAAAAATAAAACAAAAAAAAGATATCCATATCTATATATAAAATAGTACAAAAAATATTAGTAGTGTATTTTCAAGCAATAACGAAATAACACGTAACACCTAAGTAAAATAAAATGGAAAATGAGTAAAGAAAGTGAATTAACTAACATTAAAAAACAAAACATAATAAGATACTTATTAAAAACATGATCCTTCATAATCTATATATAAATGTGTAGTGACACTTAACTATTGTTAACTGTTATGTTAAAAGCATTGACAATTTCAGGAAACGTACTACAATTAATATCACAGACACCTGATATTTTATTGAAATTATTGCACATAACATTTAGTGGGGATCTAAGAAGAATATTAGTCCTGGATGTCTCGCAGTAAAATGTTTGAGTTTGACGTGAGGTTATTCGAGGAACATGAAAAGAGAACATACCCAAAAGCTCTAGACTGTCTAATTTGTTGTTAAATAGGTTATATAACATTTTCAAACTATTTATTGCGCGCCGCAATTCCAAAGATGTAAAATCAAACCTCTCAAGTAGAAGGGAGTGTTGGTACCCTCTTTCTGGGTAGAAACCGTCAATCTTTAAGGATAAAAATTTCAAAAACTTTCTCTGTACCTTTTCGATGGCGTTTTTATAACAGGCGTAGTGAGGGTTCCAGACTATCGAGCAGTATTCTAATTTGGATCTTACGTAGGAGTAATAAAGTGTTTTTAAAGCACATTCATTAGAGAATGAATGACAGTTCCTAACAATAAAACCTAACATTTTCAAGGCAGAAGATGTTACTTGCACCACATGGTTCGAGAAAGTGAATTTCTGGTCAAATATTACCGCTAAATCTTTTATAACTGCAGAACGTTCAAGTACCTGCGATTTTAAAGAGTAGTCAAATACAATTGGATTTGATTTCCTTGTATAAGAAACAACCTTACACTTTGATGCATTCAAATGAAGATTGTTTTGGTTACACCAATTTTCAACTATTACAAGTTGTGCTAGAACCTTTTCACAATCATCCATGCTGCTTATTTCCGCATATATCTTCATATCATCGGCAAACATTAATTTGTCACATTGTACTGCGTTCATGAGATCATTTATAAACAACAAAAACAGCAGTGGTCTGAGATTGGAGCCTTGAGGTACACCCGAAGTTGCCGTGAATAATTCTGACTCATATGCATGATACATTACTTATTCTTTTCTATTATATAAATATGACTTCAGAAATGCTATCAAATGGCAACTAAACCCAAACATATTTAATTTGTCTAAGAGAAGCTTATGATCTATCCGATCGAACGCCTTCGAGAAATCGGTATATATCACATCTACCTGACCTTGTGCATCTAGTATTTTTGAGATAAATTGAGTTATTAAGCATAAATTAGAGGCGGTGGACCGCATTTCCATGAAACCATGCTGAGAGGGTGATATTAATAATTTTACAGAGGGATAGATGCGAGCATATAACGATATTTCGAAAAGTTTGGCAAAATTGCAAAGTATTGCTATGGCTCTGTAATTACTTATATCCGATACATTTCAGGATTTGAATATAGGGCATAATCTAGTTAATTTCCAACAATCGGGAAATACGGCTGTTTTTAACGATAGTTTATAGATAATGAGAAGTGGTTGAGCCAGAGCACCTGCACAATCTCGAACAAGAAAAGAAGGAATTTTATCATGGCCTGATGTCATCTTGTTCTTAAGCTTCTTAGCAGCACATATAATTTCGTCTTCGGTTAAATTGGAAATATTAAAACATGACACATCCCTGTAGGTATTAGTAGTTACTTTATCACTAGAAGGCAGATAAACGCTACTGAAGAAATCACCAAAACCATTGGCTATTAATTTTCGAAATTTTCAAATAAAAATGATTGTCTCTTGTCAGTAAATATATGTTTATATATAGAAAATGTTTTTTTAACATCTACCGATGTAATAGGACAGCATTGCAAGTTGGGTTGTAAGCTATAAGGCCAAGGTGTACCTTCGTTGGATGATTTACCAACAAAAATACTATTTACTGACTGTAAAGATTTGAAACCTTCATTCTTTTTTACAGTAGCATCTAATTTTTTTCTAACATTAATACCTACATCACCGGGAATCTTATTACATTTAGCGGAAAAAGATTCAACAAAATTAATCGATTCGCTTAAACGTAAATTTCTACTTTCTAATGAAATTATTATATCTGGTATAAAACTAAAATTAATTTTAATGAAAACAAGTTGCTTAGCTACATTGGCATCTTTCGGCATTAATAGACTTTGAACTACACATTGCGAATTGTCTTCTATATCTAGAATTAATTTATTAATAGTTTCGAAGTGTTCTGCATAAAATATTGCGGCTTGAATCCATGTTCCCCACCGGGTAATTACGGGTTCCGGAGGTAAACTTACTTCTGGCAATCGCTCCTTATACATCTGCACTCTCAGAGGTGCCTTTAAAAGCAGTTTTTTTACATTTGAAATTATTTTGTTTACCAAGAGATATTCAGTTCTGACAGTTTCTGCAACTCTGGTTGTCCCATGTAGAAGACAAGTGACATGCACCATATTGGGATAAAAGATTTTTAAATGTTGGCCCACTTTTACCATATGCGGTGCTGCATCAGACAAAAACACCAAGAACTTTTCTGCTGGGATTGCATTTGACAAGAGAAATGCTGACAAAGACGATTGAATAAAACGGGTAACTGTCACATTGTTTGTTTTGTCTCTTTTGAAGCTATTAAATATGGTTTACTTAGATTATTTTCTTGCAGAGCTCCAATAATAAGATGTGCGATATATTGACCACGATCATCTGTGCTTTCATCAACAATAATATGAAAACTGTCATTGTCCAGTGAAACTTTAATTTCCTGTATAACCGTTTTATATACTGTATGCACATTCTTCTTTCTTATAGTAGATTCATCAGGGATGTTTCGGTTACAATATTTTTGTAAAAATTCTTTGAAATGGGTATTTTGAAGCTTTTTTTAAAGGAATGTTCGCTGCGACTAAAGCTTTGCATAAGTCTTGATGAAAAAATTCCGTTTCACTTCTTGTTTGGTTTCCAACATTTTGAAATGTGGTTTCCACAGACTGCTGAACGGGCCCAGATTTCATTTTTTACAACTTGGCTTTATGTATAGCTGTTTTCAACTGTTAATCCACTTGGAACTTCTTTTCACAGAACATCTGAAACAAAGAATCATTTAAGTGTTAATGAATAGTTCAAACAAAACAATCATTTAAGTTCAAACTGCATGTCAATAGAGAGAAAATAAAAAGCTAAGATAGGAAAGTTAAAGCCCTTACAGTTTTTCTTACATAGGTGGTCAAAACATAATAGACTGAAAATCTCAATCGTTGAATATCTGAAAATTGATCTGTTTTGAAAAATAAAATGTAACGTGTAAAAAATGATAGGTATTAAGATTTTCGCACAAGCTTTTCAAAATACTTTATCTCCACTAAGCTCCAACTCAGGAAAAATTTTAATCCATGAAGAAGTTTTTGGCATTTTAGACATTTTGAAATCAAATAAATATTCTCAAAACACTATTTTCACACTGAACTCTATCGACAAACTGAATTGGGAGTATCTAGGCGACTAGGCCAGGCATTACAGCGAAGAATATTATCTGATGATTAGACAGGCAGATTTTAGAACAAGTTTCTTGGAAATTTAATGACCCTATTTAGATATTCAGAACCCCTCCAGGTATTCAGAACTTTTTTTATTGGAAATCCCCGAAACCCCAATAAATGATATGTAACAAAGGGCAAGTAAACCCATAAATTCTCTGCTCAGTTTACGCCCGCCGACGGGGCTCCGATAATTGGTTAAGACGAAAACTCTCCAAATATGCACAAAAATACAGTTTTTTCAGAAACATGCAATGTTTCGTGTAATTGGATGAAATATGCAAAAAATGCATATATATGCACTTTGCATATATTCACCCTTCCAGATAGTTGTCATTGTTGCCCACTCGCCTGATTGGTTCGATTACAACAATGTAGAGCAATAGTAACTAGTACCATCATGTTTTTAAACAAAATAAATTCAGACAGTTCCTTGGTGTGTTGAAAATAAAACCTGTCAAATATCTTCCTACCTTTCTAATCACTTCACACCTTGCTTCACACATACTACATAGGTCTCCAGCAAAGTAAAATTAAATGACAACATATGTGCTGCCCTTGATATTACCAAAGTCTTACTGAGTCGTGTGCAAGTCCTACCATTTCCTGTCCACTTCCTGCTAGGTCCTACCAAGTCATGCCAAGTCCTGTCAGGTCCTACCAAGTCATGCCAGGTCCTGCCAGGTCATACTCAAGTCCTGCTAAGTCCTTCGAGTTACTGCCAGGTACTGCAATAGTTCTGCCGTTATTTTGCACAACTTCTGCCAACAGTGAGAGACCCTTCGTACCCATCACACATTATAAGCTACTCTTACTGAATTTAAATACGTTCAGCAACATTGGTCAGGGCAAGGAATTTCACCAAGACATTTTCTGGAGAATTTAAGCAAATTTGTACTTTTTTATAAGAAAGTTACATTTAGGATCTGCTCATTTGACTGGAAGAGGGCGTCGCAGCTCTTAGTGTCAAGATGGGAGAAATGTGATTACTAAATCATTCGACAGATTTGTGCGATATTTAAGAAAATTAAAATAACTGAATTTCGTTTTTTCAGAGTCCATTGAAAATTTTCAAAACTTCAGGACGGATTTTGAAAGAGAACAATCGTGGGACTCCAGTGGTTATCCTTTAAAACATTTTGAGCTCTTTGTGTACAGGGTGGGACAATAATTTATTAGGTTTATAGCTCCTATATTAATCGAAATAAAATAATTATTTTTGGAATACAAATAGATCGTATATGACGCATTAATATTTTTTTTATGTATAGGGTGTTTTTGTGAATATTGCATTTTTATATACTAGTTGTATTATTTTTAATGGAATACTCCATACTTTTTCAAATATTTAGATTATGCACCTTTTTTTTCTGAGTATTTTAGTGTACATTTGATATATCTAAAACGAATCGGAGTCAAGTTGTTGTTAGTTTTCTTAAAAAAAAACGTATTCGCGACTTTATCGTCACCTATTCAAAAAAATTACATTTATTTTAGTTGAACAATAATTAAAGGTCCTCTTTTTAAAACATAATTTTTTTTAAAAATTTTACCACCTAATTGAACAAAATCCTATCTAATACAGCGGTTTATCAGCAGGCTATCCTTACAACCTAACATACTCTTCTTAGCACCACGCTGTTCATATGTCTGCTAGAAGACCGGATCAACTAATCTCAGTGTCCTGGCACACAAAATAATAAAATTCAAATGACTAAACAATAAGGCTGCTAATTATCGAAATTTTTATCCTGCTCATTCATTTTTGCATTTGATGGAACGAATGGTTTTATCTGTATTCCAAGTAGCACATTTGGTAGTCTCTACGTAGTACCTACCATCAGTGGAACTTTAAAGGTTTCCGCAACTAACGACCGTTACGTAATGGGAACGATCCGCCCACCAAGCATTCACCAAAATGGGGAATAGTTATTACGTAGTAATTACTATTCCGAAACCTTCCTTATAATGACATATTCATTAAAGATGTTCGCATATGACCATATTTAATTAAAAAATGGTTTTTAGAATTATATTTTTATCTATGTCAATATGGCATCATCATTCAATAATAGTTTACCAAATAGTGTCAATTGCGACGAATGACGTCATTTTCTTAGTAGCGTTAAACTGATTCTACTACGCTACTACGAAAAGGTTACTACAAAGTTTCTATGCACTTTACAACCTTCACTTTTAAGTTGGTAGAGCTGGCTGATCCGATTTCTACTCCACTCATACCATAAGAGCACATACAATTTTTTTACTTGGGTTCGCAGAACGAACCTCTGTCGACCTTAAGTCGGGCACAGTTCTCTAGCATAGGCGCGCGGTGCGATATATAAATTCACAAAATGTGCTTATACGAAATGAATGAAGTATAGGTAAAAATAATTTTATTGGTTGGGATTGGCAACACGTTAAACATCAACAGGTGGTAGGTGGAAAAGTTATTAGCGCAACTCAAACAAATGATTAACTCGAGGATTTACTTTGAATACCAACAAATTTCAATGTGGCAAATTGCCTAGAGTTGACACTATTATCCATATTTTCTGTCATGTGATTACTCATGTATTCGTAAATTTTGTGACTTTCCTAAGTTATTCATTTGTCTGAATTTTGCGAATTTGTTCAGTGTGTGAAATTTTTATTAATAACAATAAATGGTAAATCACAAACAATCACAAAATTACATTCTTTCCTTCAACATTTGTTGGTTTTTCACTGCATTGTCCGATTTTCACGACAGTTTTCCTAACCTGGCTATTTATCTATTTCAACGAATAAGGGTCGGTTCCACATCAATCAAATAATTTATTAAATTGTTAACTGCACTTAACTGCAACACAACTTTTCTATAAAAGGTCGAAGAATGCCGGAAAATCTTTATTGTTGTTTTACTGTTTTTCAGCGCCATGTTCGATTAGTTCCGAATTAAAAAATGTTGACTTACTGTCGCTAATAAATTAAACAACTTTAAAACTCCAGAAAATGCCCCGACAACGTTACAGGAACTTTAAATAGAACACTTTCAGTTATCGTTACTTTGAGGTGATTCTTTAGTAACGCTATGGAATCGACATTACTACTAATTCTTACTTTAAAGTTGAAAATGCTTTAAAGTAATGCAGGGCAGTATTCGCGATGTTGCACATACTGCAGAATTTAGGTAACTGTTACTGCAGGGGCATACCACAAGGTGAATTTTACACCAAAGTCGCAGATTTAGTGATAGTTATGTAATGTCTACTATATTAAAGATCCGATGCCAGTTCTCGTCACTTTGGTGCTAGTTGGGATATTATTCGTAAAATTTTTGTTAGAATGACATTTATTAAATTAATTTTTGGAAGCAGGTTTATACCATTTTATTATTATAAAATTATATGAAAAATATAATAATACATTATCTGTTTCAGAATAAAATTAAAAGAAGAACCAAGTTCAAATAAGAATATTTGAATTGATAGTGGATATATTTACAAAAAAAAAGCTCTAATGGCAGCAGTTTTGGATAGTAAATTATAATGATTTATTAATAAAACAAAAAGTTGGATAAAAAACTGTTTTAAACTTATTCGCAAACTAATTTAGTAATATTAATGAAATAAACATATTAGAAAAAAAATATTTGCATACATTTTTGGAATAAAACGATTAGATAACATTATTCGTATAAAAATAATCAAATAAACACGATAAATATTTTATTGCAAATCCGGAAATCTGTTTATAAAATTATCCAGATCTATTCTATTTAATATGGAATCTTCAGTGGAATTAGAAGACCTAAAAAACTGTTTAATACAACCGAGCATAACTTTTTCTAAATTAACGACAGTCCATAAAGCTGAATAATAATTCTTCGTGTACGAAGAGAGCAGAAATGCTCGTTTAACTTAATGAGACCTGCCCTGATAATTTGCTATTCTTATTTCAACCTTGAGGTGAATTAGAGGACTGGGTTACAAATTAACATCTTCCTCAATCTGACACAAGGGTGTGAAGGTTATGAGGCCTGTATAGAGCCGTAAACTTCTATCTCAATGTAAGTGTGCTTGTGCCTCAGCACCGACAAGGGTATATTCCACTAGTTTGTTGGCATAGGCGTCAAGAATGGATATAAAAAGTAGGGTAAGTTCCACTAGAAATGACGCAGCAGGTTGCAAGGGAGGATTCAGGGACTCCCTAACGGGGGAGGGCTCTTGACACAAATATTGAAATATACCTATACAGGCATTTTGAGAATATTTATTTTTATGGTAATTTCTATGATTAGTATTAAAGGTATAGTTAGTGTTGTATTATAGAGAACGCACGATTTTTTGATTTTTTTTTTCCTAAAATAATCATTGTTGCCGACTGAACACGATTTTTTGGGTCAAAAATTCCCGCTCGGCTATACTTTTCGAGATATTGAAACTTAAATTGCAAAAGTATCACATTCTCTCACTGCCTATTGCAGTATTTATTCACAATTTTTTTAGTTTATTATCATCCCTAGAAATCCTATGAACACTATTAAACAGTCTAACACCTTTACATTAATAATATTAGCGTGCTATATTTATTACAAAAGCACCAAAATATAACCTAACTTTACATAGATATTTGTAAATTTGAACAAACAAGCAAGCTATGAAACATGAAACTGTTGGTCGAATTGTAGCAACTTTGGACTTGGACTGAACTGGAATAACTAACTAGACATTCGTTTATTGAAATAATTTACGGCCCGTATGCACTACGAGAATGAGGGTCATAAAAGAAGGAAGATACTGCTTTTACGGCCCGTATCCACAACGAAAATGCTCCTTCCTTGACCAAGCTACAAAATTCCCTAGATTCAGCTTAAAACCCTCAGGGCAGTTTGGAATGTTATATTATATTTTGGTGCATTTTTCAACGAATATAACAGACAAATATTATTAAAGTGAGTGTGTTGAAGCATTTAAAACCATTCGAGAAATTGACATTAGTAAACTAAAAAAACTGTGATCAAATACTTTAATGGGCTGTCGAAAAACGCGACATTTTGGTACTTCGCTCCCCGATATCTCGACAAGTATAACCAAGCGGGCAAAATGGATAAGT
The DNA here is from genome assembly GCA_029963845.1 of Rhamnusium bicolor. Lineage (NCBI taxonomy): Eukaryota > Metazoa > Arthropoda > Insecta > Coleoptera > Cerambycidae > Rhamnusium > Rhamnusium bicolor. Next base: position 58,412 of record JANEYF010002084.1, on the reverse strand, counting down.
TTGGAAAATAATGCAATAATCGAAAGTCCAAACCACATCTAGGGCATCGACAGTTCTCTCCAAACTTAATCCGAAACAAATTACAAATAAAATTACTTGCTCCGTGATGGATTCGATCCATCGATATTCGGTACCGAGTAAATAGCTATAAGCGCTTTAGTCACTCGGCTACCATGCCTCAAATATACAACATTACCAAAAGTAATTATATTTTTGAAACAATGCCTATGGGAATTTTGGAAGAATAATGTCATTCAATAGGATTTTTGATGCCCTAAGGGGGGGAGTTTTCGCACCTTTTGCCCCCTCTTGGGTCCGCGTTTGAGGTTGCGTGTAACACAATTCATGTTTTTAAATATAATTATACAATAATTTTATATTTGGGTGTAATAAGAGATCTGAAAAATACAAGTTTAGGGCTTAGGGATTTTAAGAAAATCAACGATGCTTCGTTCAGGAAGTGATAAGAAAATAGCACGAAAAGATTACTGCAAAGATCCCATGTAGTTTACGACCCTCACTTTTAAGTAGGTAGAGATCTAGGTAGATCTCTGGTCTCTGAAGTAGGTACTTCAGCTTGCTGAACTGATGTGCGTAAAGATAATTTTATTGTTTGGGATTGGTAACACGTTAATAACTGATTAAACCTCATCAGGTGAACGTGCTATTAGCGAAAATAACACAAATGAATATTCGTGAATTTACCTTGAATACCAACAAAATTCATTGTACGAAAATCTCGACTGGCCAAAGTTGACACTTTTATCTGTATTTTCTCTCATCTCATCACTATTACATATCCGTAAATTTTGTAAATTTACTAAGTTATTCTGAATTTCGCGAATTTATTTAGTCGGCAAAATTTTAATTAATAACAGTTAACGGTAAATCATAAGCAAACCCAATCAATTGCATTTTTTTACTTCAACATTTTTGTTGGTTGTTCACTGCACAATTTTTCCTAGAACTTTCCTTACTTAGTTATTTAACTGTTTTAACGAATAAGGGTCGGTCCCGCATCAATCAAATAATTTATTAAGTTAACTTCACTTAGCTGTAACTTAACTTTTCTTAAAAAGGTCGACGACTACCGAAAAATCTTTTTTGTTGTTTTACTGCTCTTCGATTGGTTCCGATTACGAAAGTATTGACATAAATGTCTTAAAAGTTTATATCACTTTATGGTAGATTTTCAAGGTACACATAACTTTGTAGTTATTTTGAAGTAGTGGGGAGTAGTAAAAATCACTTTAAAGTCTCTTTGTTCGTAGAAGTAACGTTATTTTCACTCAAGATGTCACTAATATAATTTACACAACTTTAAAGTTCCAGAAAATTTCCCATCCATGTTTTAGGAACTTTAAATAGAACACCTTCAGTTATCATTATTTTGAAGTGATTCTTTGGTAATGCGGTGCCATCGGCGTTACTACAATTCTCATTTTAATGTTGAAAACGCTTTAAAATAATGCAGAGTAGTATCCATGACGTTGCACATAGTGCAGCAGTGTGTAATAACCATACAGTGCCTGAATTCAGTAGATTCTACGTTATTGTTACTACATGGGCATACCACAAGGTGAATTTTACACTGAAGTCCTAAAATTAGTGCATGTTATATAATGTAAGTTCCGATGTCAGTTCCCATCACTTTGACCCTAATAGGGCTTACTAATAAGATTTCATTTTAAGTGAGAATTATTGATCCCATTTTAAGTCAAAATGTTTAACTTCTAAGCGACTTTAGTTGGATATACGTATTTTGAGAATCATTTATCAAGTAGCTTTTGGTTGAAAACTAGCATTTTTTGGTTTGGTACAGCCATTAAAAGGGCCCACAGAATCCGCTGAAGAACACGTATTTTTGGACACCCTTTGTTCGTGCAGTTGAAATTTTATATTTTGTAATAAACGCATTGTGTTTAATACCAAATTATACACGACTAGCGGTAAACGCAGTTTACAGTTTACAATTACTTATTTATTGATATGATATTTTTCATAATTTTAATGTTTTACTATCTGTGGCGTTTCGGAAAAAACACTGAAATTGTGAAACATTCAGATAATTTTAGTAAATATGTTAATACGCAAAGATTTCTTTAGATGATCGAACAACACTCTTCACCGTAGCTTTAGCGATGCTAAAGTAAGTCGAAAATTAATACCTATACGTTCCAAGCCTTAACTTGAAAATATGGCCGACTGCGGTTTAAGCACTTCCTATTTTTGTATTTTGTAACATAATAATTTGTTCCCTTGTATAAACTATCATATAAATAAAAATAATTAACTCTATATCAATTCAGATAATTCTACATATCTAACCCTAATAAAAATATAAATGATTCTACATGCCAATCATTACATGATTATTTAGGAACTTGATAACATTAATTACAGTGTAGCACTAAAGCTATACCAAAATCTAGATATTATCTACAGACTTTGGGTATACTAAAATTTTGAGATGTTAATATAACCCAGTAATTTACATGTTTAGCTGTAGGTACATTGTGGTGTCTAGTCGTTACGTCTTTTAAAACTGTACAAACAAGAAAACGACCCGACGCGACGGCAAGATGTTCCCTCCTTACATGTATAATCTTATAGTGGCCTTTTAAAACAAAAGAAGTAATTTCCATCAAACTCATGCGAAACCCAATAACAGAGCCTGATGTATTGTCACTTTTTTTTATTAATTTGGGATTCTACTACTTGCAGGAACTACATATCTACAAATACTCAAATATTTAACTTTATGGTAAAACTACTATATGAACACCGTTATAACCTGCTCTCATGAATTTCGAAATTCGTTACCAATGATTATTCATATATGGCGTGGATTGCTACATTTTTAAAACTATAAATGTTTTTACTTTTCTATATAACTGTATCATCCATATACATATAAATATACTGTATATTCACGTTATCACCACATCAATAATCATGTTCATTGGACAATAATCCCATACCACTTGTCAAACATATCGTGGCAGTGAGAGAAACATGAGCAGAGGGCCACGGTTGTTTGGAATGGGGACCGTCATTCACATAACGTTTGTATTAGTGTTTACATCGGTAAACTATTGCAAAAAGTAACTTACTTTCAGAAAATTGTTGTATTCTGTAGTTCACTATTTTGTGAATTATAGTGCAATAAATTTTAGTGCCTCACGCATATCCGAGCCTTGTAATATTTGAATAAGATTTGCAGAAAACAACTACTCAGCGGATAAAAGCCCCGACCTGCATTGAATTAAACCTGCAAATCTTGTTTGGTAGCTAAGATCATTTGTCAATTCCTCACTAGACATAGACCGGTTTCGAACTTTTTATGTTCTCGTCAGTATGCCATAAGTAATGGAAAAGACAAATAATAACAGCAAACCAGGCTAGCCTAAAGCAGACTAAGCAAGTATATAGTTTAGCCCATCAGGGTTAAAGGTCGAAGCTATCAGTCACTAAAACATCAGTGATGTCTGACTGGTAGTAGCACTGACCACCAGAGGGATACACTTATCACTCACTATGCCTTGTAATATTTGTCAAGTAGTACTAGTCTACGATTCTAGGTTGACAGTTGAGTTTTCATGCGCAGTAATCTAAAACTCCGCCCTTTCACTGTAAAGTAGTTTGTTTGTCTCTGTCCTTCACTGGCGATATTTCTTATTTCTCTGCGCCGTCAACTACCAAGCTAGAATCGAAAATAAAAGCAATATAATGGCTATCGAAATACACCCAATTTTTTTTGATGAGTTCTTTTTTGTGGGGTAGAAAGCTCGGCTTATTATTTAGATCCTCAACCTTTTCTAGTTTTAGCGATTTATCCCTGATTAGTTTGCTTCAATACTTCCTAATTCCTGTATTAAATATGAACTCAGTCGTTCATAATTTATGTGATTAAATAATTTATAATATTATTCTCAAGTAGCATATGAAATCCATATAACAGCAAAAGTTAATTTCGGAAATATTATAGAATGAGCAAAGATAAAAGGTAAAATCATTTATTTAAATCTAACTACATCGGGTTCTGAATAGAATTTAAAATAAGGATTTCAACATGTTATTCGCTAATAACTTAAATTACATTAGTTTGCAGATCAGAGGTTAGCTCGGAAATAGGTTTCATTCCAATATACTGCAGCTCTGAAAAAGTGGCAATTTAAAAACTTCATTCCCTAATTAAAACATTTCTAAAAATTTTAAATAAAAAAAGTGTAACTAGTTGATCGACATGCAAGAGCATTTTAGCGTCGGTCAGACACCTCTCCAGCAGTGGCATTGGAATTTTTTTTGTAGAGAATGGGAAATTAACTTCAGTGTACTCGAAGATTAAGAGTAGCCGTTGTCTCGTAATGTACTACATGTTAATGTTGAATAGAAATAGTTAAAATATTAATAACTATATGCTCATAAAAATAACATATATCAAAATGGTTACTTGTGTAATTATTTGACAACTTATTTTAACAAGTATTCGCCAATTGTCACTAAAATAAAAAGTTAACGACTCTTTCTGGCTTAGAAAACCTAGTAAGTTAGAACTAGATAAACAAACTGGAGCTAACTTAATCAACACATGATCCGCCTGCTGTTGGGTGCCAGCACAACAGATTATTTCGACAGATCTTTAATTCATATGAGGTTTTGACATGTAACATCACTTTTAAAACTTCAAACCAAACTAAACTGTCAAATTTAGCAACTACCAACACAGCTACTCACAGTCCTGCTTTTTCTTCCACGGAAACTATTACAACAAGAAAGTACATTTTACAATGGCCACTAGATAGAAACGATTTAAAATGTAATCACGTTACAAACTTTATTTATCAACATTATTAAAAATTAAACATGGATACTAGATTCTTTATGCTGAACGTACACAAATCACAATACATTCGTAAAAGAAGAAATTAGCACTGAGGGTACAATGGGTGAAACACTTGTCTTGTCTCACAACTTTCAGAGGAACTGATTGATTCAGTTGAATCGTAAAAAAATAAAACTAAGCACTAAAATTTTGATATTAAAAAGTACGTGGCGTCTATTTTTCATACAGTTTCAAATAAGAGTTAGCCAATTTAAAAAATTCATAAATTCACTATTTGTTATCGAATTTTTAGAATCTTGGTACTAAAATATTTGTGCTTTAAAGCTCTAAAATAATTGCCTTTTCCATTTTTGATAAAATGGTAAATAAAAGAGTTACGGCCAAAGAGAAAGAAAAAAAGTACAATATGGCTGCTCGTGTTTCAGGATGTTGCAACATTAGGATCTTTAGTCAGAAGTTAAGTACAAGGAAGACACGTGTGATGAAATTAACTTGTCACGAATTTTTTCCGTGTTCGTGTCATTTTTCGTGAAATTTCACCAGCCTATATTAGTATTTCAAATTTAAATTTCTACAAGCTCCTGATTTCTTCATACCTCTCTCCATTGCCACCAAATTTATATGTACGATCAACTATTGTATATAGAGCTGTCAGCTAAGTATATTACGTTCATTATACTAAAATGAAAGCACCATATAAACTTGAAACCCAAATAAGGATTTCGATAGCCTTTAGTAAAATATTTACAAAGCCATACTAGTGGGCATGATGTCTCGAGTCAATCTAATTACACGGTTTTCATATTGATAGAATATTTGTTAATAAAAAGTTATCCCTCATCATTTTGCATATTATTAAATCCTTGTACATTTTATGGCATGTTTATAATTATGGGTGTCTCTAAAAGGTCCGTACAAAAAGCTGCCATATAATCCCAACACCAATAATTTACCTTTATTCAAACGTGCTTCGTCAAATCGCTTGCGAAGAGCAACGTTTTTTACAAAATTGTTATTATTTTAAATATATAATAAATTATAGTTTAAAAAACTAAAAAAAACACGCTTTGATAGCAAATCGAACAAAAAAGTAAAAAATAAAAATGAAGTGATTGACAAAAAAATTCAGTTTATTGTAAAAAGCGTGGGGTGCTTGATATCAATTGTTATAAATATTTTATTAATAGCTATTAATAAAAGTAGAGTTATCATAAAAATATAGTAAAAAGCACCCCACGCTTTTTTACAATAAAATGAATTATTTTGTCAATCACTTCATTCTTATTTTTTATTTTTTAGTACGGTTTGCTATTAGTGTTTTTTTAATTTTTTAAACTATAATTTATTTTTTTATTTTTTAGTCATGAACCGAAAACAGATGTAATAGTCTTCAAGAATTTTTGTCGAAATTTTTTAATTAAAATTCTTTTTAAAATTTATTGATTTGAATTTATTTCGGAATTTTTTTTTATTTTCTTTTTTCAAATTATTGTATTGCTATTGTTGAATTGCTGTATATTTTGACAAACCGAAAGAATTAAATGATTAAAAAAAACATTCTTATCGTAAAATGGTAACTAGTTCATCTTGTATTTCAAGTATAGTATGAGTTACGGTATTCAATTAGCAGTTAACTTTCTGCCAACTTATGATGGATGCGATATTTTGGCGAATGCACCCATCACACAACTTTGACATCCGCTTAGAAATTTTTTTAAGAGAAATGTGTTGATATGCAATCAAATTATTGTATTGTCATCGGTCCTTAATACGTGTGCAAATTTTCAATTTAATTAGACGTCTTGAAGTTGGTGAAAATTACGTTGAAAGATTCCGTTATTTTGGCGAATGCGCCGATCACACAACTTTGACATCCGCTTAGAAATATTTTTTTAAGAGAAATGCGTCGATGCGCATTCAAATTATTGTATTGTCATCGGTCCTTAATACGTGTGCAAATTTTCAATTTAATCAGACGTCTTGAAGTTGGTGAAAATTACGTTGAAAGATTCCGTTACATAGATACATACATAGATACATACAAGTGAAGCTAATATAAAGCGTGTTAAAAAAGGCATGCGTTCAGCTATAGCTATCAAAATTGGGCTGTTTATATGTATAGGCAATAGACGTTCTTTGATGTAACCGTTTTGGCTATCCTTATTGCGAAAATGGTCAAAAAGTTGCTCATAAATAGATGATGGAATTATTTACAGTTTATACAATATAGTTGATACTTTTCAGTGAGATGATCTTAATCTTATTTCGAACTTTTTTGCGTCTTATTAAATTCTGTTATCTGCCATAGTTTAGCCAAAATAAAATAATAAATAAAAATATTGATTTGATACACTTGCAGTTATTTCGCTTCAATACGTAATTATTAAAATCCCAGTATATGTTTATCACGATGACTCCTAAGCGTAAAGGTTAGATTTTGAAAAGACTTTCAGAATACACAAAATTAAGCACGAGACACTTGAATGAAATGTTTGTTTATAATCTCATAAAAGTCTATGAGCTTTAGCCCGTTAAAGATAAGACTTTATCTTTGATTATAAATGAACATTTTAGTGAATTAATTTTTTTTTATAGTATAATTGGAACAAAGTATAGTCAAACCTCAAAAAGTTGGAGACATTTTGGAATTCCATCGTCCAAAATCTGCCAAACATTTCCCAAAATCTTTTTAATAAAATGTAGTTTTCGAATTTGCCGAAATTGTAACCTAAAAAAAATTATGAGTCTAACTTAAAAAACAATACTTTTTGACGTTCAGGGATGAATGTTCAGTGTTGGAGGAACTGGGATCAGGAGTCCTCTCAGATTCAAGATTAGAAGCCTTAATGTAACCTCGCAGGCGGCAATGATTTCGGGGTCGGAACTCTCAAGTGTTGTCGCTCGGCACAGAGTTTATTCACAACATTTTTGACTTTATATCACTGCTCGTGACACAGTAAGATTACGGAAGCTATATAGTTAGTTCCTCGATAGTTCAGACGATCAAGTTACATAACAATTTCCTACGTGAATGTAAGTAACAACCATAAATCTACCAGTAATGTAAGTTTTCTAACAATTATTGAAAGTAACTAACCAGTTGATGTTTAAATACCAAAGAATATTTATATTTGATTAAATCAATGGAACAAAAGTTAAATAAACAAATAAGTTGCAAGGGAAAGTACCACAAGTCAATGTCTCTTACCTGTCTAAGTGAAATCCATCCAGCAGTTTGACGTCCAATTTAATTTCAAAATATTTCTATCAAAATTAAAATTTAAATTCAACGAAACTCTGGATAGGTTTAACTTCACCTCTGTCGACTTGCACTATACTATTGAAAACTGAAATTAGATATGGATGATATGATTTAAAACGTTTTTATTTTCACAATATATTTTTATGCTGAAGGCTTTAACCACAAGGATTTTTATCACTTGTTCGGAGCACATAGTCACAGCAATGGATGGGTGATTGATGAATTTTCTTATTTAACTCACAATACTTCTTTGTTGCGATTCTGTTTGACCTTACAACAATTCTTTGTTGTAAAATTAGGAAAAATCTTCGTTGTAGATTTATTCGGAAATTTGATTTATTTTCTTTGGTTCCTATTTATCGACACATTTTTTGACGTCTAATACGCGAACCACCATTTTCGACAACTTCTGTCACACATAAATTTCATTACATGAGGATGATCAAATTTTGGTGCGTAGTAAAAATATTACTTCTGACGTCGATTTTGTCGATAGAGAACCCCAAGATCGTTCCTCGTTTTTTCAAAATCGAACTTTTTTGAACTCTTCGTTTGTTTGTCTCGGGATTCAGCCTTATTTTTTAACAATTCAGAATGGAGAGTCCCGTGGTTTCCATATGGTCTTCGCCTATTTTTTCCAAAAAAATTCTAAGAATTTTTATCAAGGGAATATGGTGTTTTTTGGCCGTTTTTTCTGACGACTCCCAAAGATTTTTAATTTGCGGTCTTAACTGGTTAAAGAAATTTGTACTGGGTTATTCATTATAAATTACCCACCCCTTATCATTGTTATTATTGCCTGTAGAAACAAGTTTTAAATAAAAGTTGTGTGGTTATGACAGAATTTTGTTAAAATGCTATCAAAAGTACAGTAGCGTGCAGATTTCAGTGGATACAAAAAAAATAATAATTATATTTTTTTAAATGAGATACCCTGTATATTGTTAAATTTTTCGAATGATCCTTTGTTTCTTATTTCAAAAATATACCATATGTTACCCCTACCATATACCGTTTTTGAGTTATTAAACGTAGAATATCTTAAATAAACTACTTACTGTAAATATGGAAAAGTTAACATTATTAAAGTGAGCTATGAAAATAACAACTATTTTTGATAAGTGATATTTCTTTAATGAAATAATCAAAATGGTTTACAGTGAGGAAGAAAAGAAACCAAATATTTATACAAAATAGATTCTGGCATCTTATTAAACATATACATATACATATACATATATATATATATATATATATATATATATATATATATATATATATATATATATATATATATATATATATATATATATATATATATATATATATATATATATATATATATATATATATATATATATATATATATATATATATATATATATATATATATATATATATATATATATATATATATATATATATCATATATGTATAAAGTATAGAAATATACTGCGCGATGAAATATAACAGGAAGAAAAGGATCATCATTGGTAATGCCCGCAAAAAAGGATGAATCCGCTGAAAAGGATCATCATTGGTAATGCCCGCAAAAAAGGATGAATCCGCTGACACGTGTTTCTGAGTCACTATTCGTTATCAAGACGGCTATAAGTTGTAAGGATAGGCACAACTTAGGTTCAACAACATAAAGGAAACCACTGACAGGAAGTCAGTCGCTCATCTATAGCTGCAATTATTGAGAGACCCCGTGTTTACAGGGCAACAGACAATATTGCCAAGGAGGCAACTATAGCCACCTGCGTGGTATTCCCTACACAAGGTTTAAAGCAACAAAGTATAGAAAGTTACTGCGGAATGAGATGTAACAGGAAGAAAGGATCATGAGTAATGCCCACAGAAAAGGATGAATCCACCGACATGTGTTTCTGAGTCACTACTCGTTATCAAGATGGCTATAAGTTGTAAGGATAGGCACAACTTAGGTTCAACAACACAAAAGAAAACCACTGACAGGAAGACAGTCGCTCATTTGTAGCTGCAATTGAGAGACCCCGTTTTTACAGGGCAACAGACAATACTTCCACGAAGGCAACTATAGCTACCACTCAGCAACCAATTAGCAACTGAAATACAAAAACGAAAACACCATAGTCTTCGTTTATAAATACACGTATTAGAACCTCAGATTAATAATACTAGAAGATGAGTATCAAAGCATAAAAAGTTCTCTGATTCACATACATCCTACGCGATGTACGTAAATATTATGGCTGGTTTTATTTCTATTGGTCAGAATCATGAACACAGCACGAAGAAACCGTCTTGAAAACAAATTGTGTTCTGTAAGACGAAGTCTGTCATTTTAATTTGTGTTTTTAACAACAAATATTCGCAGGTCACCACATTTTAGATAAAGTAATTTAACTTTTCTAAAAAAAATTCCAAATCTTTCAAACCATTTTTATTAGTATAAGTTGCCAGATGTGACATTCAATATATAAGCAAGGAACACAAATTATAATTTAGTACCTCTCATCTGTACCCTTGAAAAGGGCCTAAAAACCGAAACACGTGTAGAGTGAAAATACAATTTTGAAACATTTAAAAGCAAAATTTCTTTGTTCATTTAAAATATCGATTCTTAGTTATAAAAATTTATTTAGTGATTATTTATTGAGAAACAAACACCAATAAGTGTGTAGTGTGAGGCAAAAGAGGAAAATGACGGAGTTGTGTATCCTTTCACAGGTAAGTAAACAAAACAAATCAGGGCTGGCATAATGTGAAAGTGTGAAAGCTCAAAAATAACTAAAGTTAATGATAGCTTTATAAAAATAAAAACAACATTTGATTCCATTTGAACAGTAAAAATCCACATTTTGTCAAAAAAAGATACTTATACAAAAATATTTATTTTAACTTCAATGGAAATTTCATTCTTAAGGTTGCTCACAAACTGTAGATGTTTTAAAGTCAATTGATATTTTTTTTAATTGAATTATAAATTTTGTTATTAAAAAATGTGTTTATTTTTAGATTTTCCGAAAATCTGGAGAGACGAGAAAGTTGGCTGAAAGCTCTCAAAATGGAAAATGCCAGAAAGTGGCGCTACGTGTGTTCACAACACTTTAAACAAAGTGATTATAAGATCTGTATTAAAAGTGTTGAAAATCAATGCTGTTCCATTTTTCCCCTGGCAACACTATCACCACTTCGTCACACGTACTGTCCAGGTTATTAGAGAATTATATTGAAAATTAATATGCTAGTAGTCACTCATTCATATCTCATGAAATAATATCAAGAAGATAGGTACCTACAGAGTATCAACTGTTATGTTGATATGTTACTTTTATTGCAGTGATGCAGGTTTGTATATTTCAAAGAAATCTCATTTGTTTCAGCATTGAAAATTTAATTTCTTCGCCACCATTAGTACTCAAGATAGCAAGGTATGTTAAATTTAAATATACAAGACTTGCCACTTTAAACTCCCCTGGTCCCTATTTTTTTATATTTTTTAAGCAACGACCATGTCCGGTACATCACATTGTAGATATTTTTTAAGTTCTTTAAATGTAGCGTGCAGTGATTCAAATTTTTTTTGGATCACTGCACTGTATATTTAAATTTAACATACCTTGCTATCTTGGGTACTAATGCTGGCGAACTAATATAATTTTCAATGCTGAAACAAGTGAGATTTCTTTATAATATACAAACCTTCATCACTGCAATAAAAGTAACATATCAACAAAACAGTTGATATGTTACTGCTACTTAGTATTATTTCATGCGGTATAAATGAGTGACTACTCAGTATATTATTAATTTTCAATATAATTCTCTAATAACCATACGTACTGTACGTATGAAGAACCTGGTGATAGTGTTGCCAGGGAAAATTAGAACAGTGCTGATTTTCAAGACTTTTAAACCAGATCATTAATAGTATAATCACTTTTTTTTAAGTCTTCTGAACACACGTAGAACCACTTATTGGCATTTTCCATTCTGAGAGCTTTTAGCCAACTTTCCCTTCTCATCAGATTTTCGGGAAATCTGAAAATAAACACGTTTTTTAATAACAACCTTTGAAATTGAATTAAAAAAATGTGAACATGCTTTAAAACATCTATAGTTTGTGAGTAACCTTAAGAATGAACTTTCCATTCAAGTTGAAATAAGTATTTTTGTATAAGTATTTTTTTATTAAAATGTGGATTTTTTACTCCTCAAATTAAATGGAATCAAATGTTGTTTTTTAGTTTTTGTAAATTTTAGTCATTTTTGAGCTTTCACACTTTCGCATTCACGCAATATTCCGACCCTGATTTGTTTTGTTTACTTACATGTGAAAAGATAAACAACCCCATTGTTTTCCTCTTTGGCTGCACACTACACATTTATTAGTCATTGTTTCTCAATAAATATTCACTAAATAAATCTTTATAAATAACTAAAAACCGATTATTAATCAATACCCAATAACACAAAACTTTAAAATCACTTAAAAACAACAGAGATTATAATAGCAACAGCAGAATGGCATTGAAAAATACATTCCTCAAGCTAACAAATTTTGTATACCTATTAAGTTTTAAATTATACAAAAGCATTAAAATAAACGCTGAAGCCTGGAACGGCCCCTAATTTGTTGGTTACGTTGATATGTAAACATGCAAATTGTTGTTTATGTATCGGTCATAAAAATCAGCGTATCTCTTATGGGTGTTACTTATCTTTATATTATTAATCTGAGATTAGAACCAAGCAAAAACGTTTATTTCATGTTGAATGAAATTATCGAGAAAATTAAATGGAAGAATCATTTTACCAAGGAACGATATATCACAGCCATCGTTTCATTTTGGGTAAATAAATCTCAATTAAAAATAATAAGTGCATCAAACACTGCATGCACATTAAGGATTTAAATTGCAAATTACTACATCAAGACATGAGTGCTATAACCCTTCACATCATCCCTAGCGAATTTATACTAGTCGTAATGGTAAATGACGGCTCACCGCCCGGGATTCTAGCCTCGCTAATCTACGAGCTGCTTACCAAACTTTTATCCGTCAGGTTCTCTTAACTTTAGGCAAAATTTATTACACTGTAACTCGTTTTTATTGTTGATTGCTATACAGATATTTCAAGGAAGAAAAAATGACCATCAATCCCGTTATAAAGCCAGAGTAAATGTCATCATAATATTAAGAAGTGAGCGCGAGAAAGCAGTGAGGCCAAAAAAATGGTAATAATACATCAGAATTAAATTCCCAATTTGGCATTTCTTTGAAATTGAAAATATTAAACAAAGAGAGCTTTCGAAAACAAATTTAACAAATTTCAGAACCAAAATGCTTTTTCTCGACAGCAAAAACATATACATCGCATATAGATGTGTCACCGACTAAAAATTCTCTAATCAACTCTTTAATGAAAGCCTTTGTCATATTTATATTTTTTATTAAATAGTTCCCATTGAATAATAGTCCTGACAATAAATTTCTGTTATCTACTATGATATGATATTAGAGAGCATTAATATGCCTATTTTAACTTTTGTGGGGTTTAGTTGTTAAAAACTGAATTTTATATAAAATCAATACATATTTACTGATGTTTCAAAATCCCGAGGCCGCCGGCCGTCGAAAATCGTCATGTGCAAAAGAGCGTTAAAGTTATAAAACGAGTTAAGCATTAAGTGGCAATGACAGACTGTATCGCTGATGCTAGCTACTAAATAAACCTTTAAATCGAAAAAAATTATTTATTAACAGAAACAAAACAAATTATGAAATCTATATTTGCGTGAAGATGTGTTGTATGTGTAACTTTCGTTTGAGATTAGTGATTAAACTTAACTTTTTCGGTTTAGTCGGGTACTTATATAAAAGGGAGGAAAGTGATGGACGGAAATTTCCTACTTTGCTGCGGTCGCTTATTGATGCCTGTTAAATTACGGATTTTTCCAAATTGAGCTAAAAATGCTAATATTTTAAAATTCTGGTCATAAACTTAAATAAGTCATTTATTATCGCTTTACGGGAAAGTACGCTTATTGTAGAATCACGATTATAAACTTCATTATGTATTTATTAACGCGTTTTGAAAAAGCACGGTATAGAGACAAATTGCGATTTTTTTTGTACATTTTATTGAAAAATTCTTGTAGAGCAAATATTTGTTTATGATTGTCAAGTATTATATTATACATTGAGCTTACGAAAGAACGAAAATTGAAATGGCAGTGTCTCGGTTTGAAATGCTTCAAAATGTAATTCAATTTAGACAATTTTTGCATTTCATATATTTATTTATTTATTTTCAACAACTTTACAGACAGAGCCCAATTACAAAGTTGCTACATTACAATAAGTTACCACAGAAAATAATGAAATATAAACAACTAGTATGAAAATACATGTAACATAGTAAAATATAAAAATACTTACCTAAAAAAACAAGACAAAAATATCAACACAAAGTACGAGTAATTAATTCCTATAAAACCTACGCACCTTGAATTTCGTTTAGGGAGATAGCTTAAATATTTTTAATTAAAAATTTGACATTCAGTAGGTGTTTTACTTTATCAAATCCATTAACGTATTACCGAAAGTGGAAATACAGTTCCAGCCTCATAAAAAAAGATCAGTTCTGTATATTCTGAAACAACACTCTGTTTACCCAAACTTTGAACAATTGTTTAGATATTTGAAAAGAGTGGAGGAAAATGAACTAAATAGTTTTACATTTTCTCATTTAATTCTACAAGTTTTATTTTCTAACACAAATACAATTTTACATTAAATTCCACGGGGTAAAATTTAAAAAACTATTTTAATGTTAAATTAGCAAGATTACTCACATTCGAGTAATTAAAACTTCAAAACGTATTGTTTTAATGTCATAAATGTATTTAAAAATAAATTACAGAACCGACCTTAACATAAAATATTATTTTTCTTAATCATCATTTCAAACATCCTGCATAACGTAATTTTAAAAATAATATTAAATATTCGCTTAATTAATGGGAAAAGAAGCATCCGGTATGAATAAATAACGTTATTCTCTTTATGTTTCACCTAAACCCATGTACCAATGAATTAGAGAAATTGGGTGTAGACAAATGGAAATGGAAACGGCTCGGTGGTTCCAGTGCTTATACGTTAGGCTTGAGATCAAAGGATTTCGGGTTCGAATCTTGACTAGGGCATGGATGTATAGTGGCGTTTTTAAAATACTGAAACAGTAATACATTTGTCTAGAGTGTTGTTGTGTGGCGAAACACTGCTAGTTACTGTTTATCTCTCCTGAATTCGTCTCAACTGTGGCATCTGACAAATGTGGGAGTTAACGGTTGTTGTGTTTGTATGTCTGTTCTAGATGAGTGTTGGAATTGCAATATGCTAAACCCCGTCAGGATGTTAATATAAATAAGAGGTTAAAATAAATCAATAAATAAATAAAATCATGGCTTTAGCCGAAACGTAAACATAATAAAGTTATTTATTCATATTATATGATTCTTGCCCCATTCATTAAGAGCATATTTTTAAAATTACGTTATGCAAGGTGTTCAAAATGAAGATTACGAAAAATGATATTTTGGTTTATGTTCGGACATGTAATTTCTTTTTGAAATACTTTTATAACACTAAGGCAACATGATAAGGGAGTTTTAATTAGTAATAATTTAATAAAACTGAATTTATTGTAAAAGACAATTGCAATTGCAAAAAAAATCAAAACTCTCAATACTATACAACTTTCACAATTTTAATTGATACAATAATTTCAAATACACTTAACCCCTTATCAATACTTTGCCAAAATATTTAATCAAAAGTGTTAAAAAACCGAACTGATTCGTTTAAAAAGCAAAGGAAAAAGTATGAAATATTGATTGATGATGATAACGAATGGAATAAAATTTAAATTTGTGACGTTAAAGAGACAATAGAAATGGAACTCATTTAGAGTTTTGCTCTTAGATAACTAATATTTTACAAATTGCCTAAAAAATAATCTGGGAGGAACACACAATGTTTGCAACTTTTTTTTTGCAAATTTCAATTGCAATTTTTTTCTCTGCAAAACGTATTGATTTAGTCTTGACAGTTATGCCCAAAGTATTGTTTGGGTCCCACGCTCCAATACTGAGATATGAGAACATAAATTTCGCCAACCGCTACTGACCATGAGGGTATATAATGCCTGTTTATACCTAACCTACATCCGCGCCCCCTGGAAACAGGCAAAAATAGTCACTATCCCAAAACCCAAAAAAACCAGCAAAACAACCCAAATAGATACATACCTATCAGTCTGTTACCTACGATAAGAAAAATTCTAGATTCCTTAATCCACTCCCGCAAATTGCAATTGCAAAAAAAATCAAAACGTCGATACTATACAACTTTCACAATTTTAATTGATACAATAATTTCAAATACACTTAACACCTTATCAATACTTTGCCAAAATATTTAATCAAAAGTATTAAAAAACCGAACTGGTTCGTTTAAAAAGCAAAGGAAAAAGTATGAAATATTGATTGATGATGATAACGAATGGAATAAAATTTAAATTTGTGACGTTAAAGAAACAATAGAAATGAAACTCATTTAGAGTTTTGCTCTTAGATAACTAAAATTCATGAGTCCCACGAGCTATTAGAGTCGAAACTCAGACGCAGTTTTACAATTTCGCACGAGTGAACACATCATGTTTGATACGTGTTGACCAAAGCAAAATGATTACATGACCTCATGGCACTGAGTCAATTGCGGTAGATAAATTTGAGCACTTGACTTGACATCAAAAATATATCATGACCCTCTCGCAGCTGAAAATACTGAATGATATATTTTATACAAAAATTTAATAGTATTAATCACTATCAAATTAAAAAAAAACATACATTATTTACAAAACAAACCCATCTGATGGTCAAATATCTATATATTTTTCCTAAGCAAAGTAATTCTAGATATTAAAGCAAGATTTTAAGAGTCGCGAATCTTTGCCAAACACTATTTCCACTATTTCATCTCTAATCAAACTTATTCCCTATATGTCAATGCATCCCTAACATACCTTCAAATCCTAAACAACACATCCCTCCCAGACACACAAGACTCTATAGTATTTACCCTCTCGGAGGTGTGTAACAGAATCAAAAGCTTAAATCCCAGAAAATTCCCTGAGATAGAAAATATCACAAATTACGCTTTAAGATATTTACCTGTTAATGCTGTTATGTACCTCACAAGTAGTGGTGAAATTTTGGTTAATCATATCTTATTGTTAGTATTGGAGCATGGGACCCAAGCAATACTGTAAGCCATAACTATCAACACTAAATGTAGAAGTTTTGCAGAGAAAAAAGTTGCAAACTGTGTTATTACTTCCTCACCCCTCAAAGTGAGGAAGTTAGGTATTCGCGAAAAAAATTTTTTATTGCATTTCTGGACGATTCTCGACGAATTATGACGATACACAAAATTTCAGACACAAGAAATTTTACTACGGTGAGGGAAGTTCTGATCCCCAAGTAATTGTCAGCGGTTTTTTTACACAATTTGTAAAATCTTTGCAAAACATTTTTTTCCGATTCAGGTCGAAAGATTTCAAATTATATAAAAAAATGCTGCCAATTACTTGGGTATCAGAGCTTCCTCACCGTAGTAAATTCGACGTGTGGTGGAGTTTATAATAAAAGTAATTTTTGACGTTTCAAAATTCACATTATTTGACGTTTCAAAGAAGTCACATTTTGACGTTTCAAAAAAGTCACATTTTGACGTTTCAAAAAAAATCACATTGGTGGAAATATATATTTTTTTTTAAATTGGAACAGATTTTTCTCATCGACGAACTCAATCTTTTCCTTGAACTCTAGAATGTGTGTACAAAATTTGAAAGCTTTATCTCAAAAACTATAGCTACCATCGCGAACCAGACAGACACACAGACAAAAAAAATTTTTCTATCTGAAATTTTGTATTTCGTCATAGTTCGTCGAGATTCATCCAGAACTGCAAATTTCAATCGCAATTTTTCCTCTGCAAAACGTATTAATTTAGTCTTGACAGTTATGCCCAAAGTATTGTTTGGGTCCCAGGCTCCAATACTGATATATGACAACATAAATTTCATCAACCGCTACTGCTCACGAGGGTATACAACGCCTGTTTATACCTAACCTACATCCGCGCCCCCTGGAAACAGACAATAATAGTCTCTATCCCAAAACCCAAAAAACCTGCAAACAACCCAAATAGTTATTCTGTTACCTACGATAGGAAAAAATTCTAGATTCCTTAATCCACTTCCGCATGCTGATGCACATTGAAGACAAAAATGTCCTCAGTGAGCACCAGTTTGGTTTCCATCTTGACCATTCCACGTTCCAGCAGCTTTTCCGTGTTGAAAAAATAATCACCACTAACAATAACCGAGGTCACCACATAGGGATTATCGTGCTGGATCTCGAGAAAGCCCTCGACAAAGTCTGTCATCCTGGACTGCCATATAAGCTTAGCATCGCGGGCTTCTCCATACGTATCATTAAAATGATACATGCGTACCTATTAAACCGCATATTCTGAGTGGCAGTTAATCAAGAATGCTCCCAAGCCTACCCCATTTTCTCCGGCGTACGACAGGGTTTTTCCCTAGAATCATCCCTTTTTATCCTTTACGTCACAAACATTCCTCCATCTTTAGAACATAGAATCACACTCACTGTACGCTGATGACACCGCGACTTTAGCAACATCAGTAATCCCGAAGAATCCAAAAGTGAGGGCTACAAATAAACTCACAAGAAAAAATGTTTTGAAAATATCTCCGTCTTTTTACCGACAACTATCTTAAAATCTAACATATGGCGTAACTTTAGGTTCCAACTATCAAGCGCCCTGCATGTTAATTTTGACACTGCACATGGCTCCATCCTGGAGCTCTTATTAATCACAATATAGTTCATATAAAAATTCCTCCATATTTGTTTAGGACCTTGTCACGTTTCGATTATAATAATAAGATAAAAATATGAAAACTTTCTACAAATACTCAAGCATTCCTACGCCATCTCTAAACGCAGCTTTTCATATAAATACTAGCAAGCTACCTAACTACTTATCCTGTGATTTTAGGCATTAGTCAATATAGACTTTTAGAAAGAAACTTAAGTAATCTATTATCGTCATGACTATGCCAACATTGCTAAAATCACACTAAAATCACACTTGGAAGGTATTCTGTTGGGTTTTTGAATAAATATGAAAGTAAGGTGTCATTTATCGCAACTTGAAACCAAACTAGGTAGTGTCGTTGATGTTGCTACAGAATTACGAGTAAGCCAAAACGTCATTAGTAGGCTTTGGAATCGATTTTTTGAAACTGATTCTGCATAAGAACGGCCCAGAGGTGGTCGACCTCGGTCTACAATCCTACCCTTTATGCTTCTTAAGTAAGAAGCACTTCATGTGCGGGTTACAGTAAGGGTATGATCAGTACGCAGTGAATTCAGGGGAGTTTGGCCTATCAAGTCATCATTCATATCGAGCCCCTCGGTTAAATCCAGCTGACCACGCAGCAGCTGGGCCAGGGATCATCAAAACTGGGATCAGTGACGGGTTTAGGTTGGGGGCGCTCCTCTCTTCCAGGATTTTATTTTCTTCACTCTTAATAAATTAGGAAATATATGCATAAGAGAAAAAAAAACATGTTTTCTCAAGCAGTATCCTAACGTTGTTTCAATGTCATTCGACATGTCTTGACATTGTTGGATAATATCGTATCAATCCAATAAATATTTGAGTCGTAATTTGGTCACGCCACCAAATTACAACCCAAAATGTTTATTGGGAACGATTATCCGACCCGGTTTTGTACCAAATTCGGTGGATATAATCAGGGTCGCTATAACATCGGCACACGATTGACAACCAACTTTTATACCAAAATCGGCGAAATTTTAGAGTTTTTCTAACTAAAACCATTACTGTTAGATATTTTGACGACTTATGTTTACTGGAATCAACACCACAGCTGTTTTCACCTAAACATGGAAAGGTAAAAAAGTAGGAGTTCACCTTTTGTGTTTTATTGTAAGAAAATCACGAGAATAATAGAATAACACAACGAAAATGCATTATTTGTTTTAATTCTTCCTCTTTTTCCCTCATTACCATGCACGCATCACGCCACGATGGATCGTCTATAACACGTTAAAGTATGACTAATTTATACGTCGATAATTCAGTCTTCATACGATGTTTCCGCAACGTCAATAACAAACCTAAAACCTACACCAACGTTTATAGTCATGTACTGAATTCGGCCAGACGTTGTTAAAATGTGTCTATTTTACTTCAGTCACAAACAACTGATAAGCGATATCGTCTAGTCGGCCAGAGGTCGTAGATGACATGACGATTTTCTACACCCATTCAGCATTAATTTCTGTGTGAGCGGAAGTCGCAAAATTACTGCTTGGGTTATTACTACTATTCCCCCTAAATAAACCACTCTTCCCCCCCCCTTAGTAAAATCCTAAATTTGTCACTAACTGGGACATGGAGTGGTGTCAGTTTTATTCAATGATGAGTCTCGTTTCGGTTTACACAGCGATAACAGACGTCAATATGTTTGGAAGATGTCAGGGGAGAGATACATTTATCCAGTCCATAGCTTTTAGAGGAGGCAGTATTATGGTATGGAAGGAATATGTGTTGGAGGATGTACCGATTTGTACATCTGCAGGAGGAACATGACTGAACAAATGTAGGCCAATGATATTATCAGTAACATTGTGACGACTTTTCAAGGTGCTCTTGGCGAAAATTTCATTTTTATTGATGATAATGTTCGTCCCCATCGTACTCAAATATTCAACGCCCTTGAAGCTCACGGAATTGATCACGATCATCTTTCAAAGCATACTCCTGACTTGAATCCCATTGAATGTGTGTGGAATTTATTGGGTAGGGCACTTCAAAACCATCAACCGAATTCAGAGAACATTAGATATCTGCTAGATATTCTTCCCATAATTTGTCAATCCGCCCATAACAATTTTTTTTAAGTCTAATCCTTTCATGAAAATGTGAAACATCCTTAACTTTCTTTGCACAGTGTATTTTTGTATTATGTTTGTTTGACCAGTATCTTTAATAACACACTTCTTTTTTTATATTCTTTTTCTTGTAATCTTTTATAAATGACATTTACCCCATGCATTATTGGTTAAGTTGAGAAGCAGCCTCCGGCTGACCTTTACTTTTTCATGGATTTTATTTTGCTTGCTTCTGTTTACTATTAATATCTATTTAATTTATCAATGAATAAAAGCGATTTACTATTACCATAACTATCATTTAAATATTATGAGGTATATAAAAACATTTGAACAAGATCATTCTTTCAAGACAACCCTGAAATGTAGTTAATTTTTGGCAGACCAGTGTTTATAGTGCCCCAAGCTGGTGACTCAGCTAGTCATGACAACATCTCATAACAACTGTCTCGAACATTTGTAGCAGAAATGCTTAATTTACCGCTTCCTCAATTTAAACCGACAATATAAAGTTAATTTCATGACAAGCCCGTTTATGACAGGAATAAACTTTTCAATGATCTTCCTCGTGAAGCGTTAATTCTTTATTAGAATATCACACTTAACACTTTATATTATAATAAATACTTTAATGTAGAGCGTTCAGTATGTTACTATAGAAATATTGACATTATTGGTTGTTCATAAAATTTATGTATTGTAAAATTTATTTACAATGAATTATTTTTTATTACAGGGCTTATTTTACGATGTATTCTCTGCCAGTTATCAAACCTTTGTAAAGAAAAAGCATCGCATGAGAAGCTACATGGTTCTAAGTAATAAATTACTATTTTTACAGGAAGACAAATTTTATAGCAGAACCTCTAGAAAAGTCACTTTGACTCCATTTTTGTATGGGAAACTTGTGTAACGATGTAATCTAGTATTTGCCTGACATGATACGTGTAGAATGTTTTAAATTGTAGGAATTATAAGAAAATTAACTAACATTTGCATTTGTACTTAGAACCATAGCCTCTGTAAAGTATACTTTAGTATAAAAAATTCAAATGTATAAATTTTAGTAATTTGAACAGAAGATAGGAAACTAAACGTACAAAAATAATAATATTCTTCAGTTTGTGATTTCAAATAGTAACGAAAAACATACATATTGTTACAAATAGTTACTTAGAGTCATAAGTGAAATTTCCTAACGAGAAAGATGAAGAAAAATATTTATAGCAGGTTGTAATAAAAATATCTGTTTTGAGCAAAATGTCACTTAGAACCTTATGGCTCTCATGGGATGAAATGTTATATTGACTGATGTAAAGCTATAATGTTTTAAATGGAGCTTTCCATTTATTACAATTTGCCGTTACATTTCGATTCAGATTTCACAAAATCGTGAGAAACAGGCATTTATTTCTTGTTCAGATATATTATGCGATATTTGCAGCGGCGACATTAAAGCGATAAATCTGTCAGTTTCTAAATATGTCGCCGCAAGACCACAATCCAACACACGTCGCATCGATTCACATAAATACCTTAATTATATACAGGGTGGGGTAATAGTGCGTCGGACTTCGATATCTCTAGTTCTACGATAGCTAGACATTTTTTAAAAAATTGCGAGATACACTAGATAAAAAAGTCTATAACTGGAAATTATTTTTGAATATACAGGGCGAGCCAAGATGAAATTACAGGACCAAGTGCCTTTCTTTTAAATGGAAAGCTATGTATATCAGTACATTTTGTGAAGCCTCTTTCTAGGCTCTATTCATTCCTATATTATTATTGGCTAACTCTCAACCACTTTGATGTAATGAATTTTTTTGTTGAAATAATGCCATCTGCAGATGGATATTAAAAAAATCACCACAGTCACAATTATGGGTTTTAAGAAAAACTTATGTGAATACCAGTTACGAAACATCTAATTAATGTTTTTGAATCATTTTGATTTCCTAAAAATGTACAGGGTGGCCAAAAATTAGTATTCAATTAAAAAATTTTTTTTAAATTGAATTTTCTCAATTTTTTCAAATAAAACACCCTATATATTTTTCTACGATGTGATGTAGAAATGAAAAACGAACATTTTTTGTAAGCACTTCCCTATGGCTAATTGCAACCATTTTCGTTTTATAAATAAATAAGTGTCAGATTTAAGAATAAACTTAAAAAAAGAGGTTCCCTCAAATAATTCATTAGAAAAATTTATAATAGGTGTTCGACGTATTGCCCATTTTGCAATTTTGAAATGAGGCCATTTAGTGGGACCATTTCCATTGAAATGAGTAAATAGTATTTAACCAGTCCTTTACTGTAATGCTTTTTTGTACATTTTTTTTGCTGTTTTCGTTATTCGACAAGCAATAAAACCTCAGTTTGGTATAAATTGTCGTGTACAAAAGAGCATTTATCACACTTATCGGTCGTTAGTTACAATTTGTATTGAATTTAAAATATTTGGAATTTTACAATATGAATTTTAATAAAGCGGAACTTGTAAACATGATTTTGTTTTAAGCGAGTCAGACAGAAATTGTTTACTTGCCAATAGAATTTATCACCAACGTTATCCTGAAAGAAGGCTTCCTGATGTTAGCAGCTTCCAAAACCTTCTCGATAGATTTCTGGAAACTGGAAATGTCGAATATAAAAAAAGTGAAAATAAAACCTGTTGTGAACGAAAAAAATGAGTTTTCTGTGGTGCTCACAACGGTTGAGAATCCCCATGTTAGTCAAAGCGAAGTGACCTCATTAGTAGGAATAAGTAGACGGTCTGTGGGTCGAATCTTAAAAACAAATAAGTTGCATGCATATCATATCAAATGCACCAGGAATTATCTGATGACGATTTCAAAAGCGCCTACAATTTTGTAATTGGGCCAGAGGTAAAATGCAAGTTGATGTCAACTTCTTCAATAATGTTTTATTTACTGATGAGGCAACTTTTCATAAAAATGGATTTGTTAATAGGCACAATTTCCA
Organism: Rhamnusium bicolor; assembly: GCA_029963845.1. Taxonomy (NCBI): domain Eukaryota; kingdom Metazoa; phylum Arthropoda; class Insecta; order Coleoptera; family Cerambycidae; genus Rhamnusium; species Rhamnusium bicolor. The sequence continues at coordinate 34,250 of JANEYF010002084.1, read as the reverse complement.
TTATTATGCTTCGGAAAATCCTCACTTTTTTATGCAAGTTGATAATCAACACAGATGGTCTATAAACGTTTGGGGAGGAATTATTGGAGAACATATAATAGGGCCACATTTCTTTGATGGTACATTGACTGGAGCTATTTATCTTCATTTTTTGGAAAACTATCTGCCACAATTATTGGTAAATCTCCCTGGAAGAATTCGAAATTGGATGTGGTTTCAGCAAGATGGCGCTTCATCACATTACTTAAATGCAGTTAGCGACCACTTAAATAATACCTACCCTCATCAATGGATTGGAAGAAATGGACCCACTAAATGGCCTGCTAGATCCCCAGATGTTACAAAAATGGATTTCTTTTTATGGGGATACGTGAAGGAAATTGTTTACCAACAACAGTACAAAATATGAAGGAAAGAATAATAACTGCCTTTAGATCTCACACCGGCAGTTTTAGGAACAGTGGGAACCTCATTTCAAAAGCGTATAGAGATGTGTGTCAATCGAAATGGCCAACATGTGGAACATTTATTATAATTTCTTCTACTGAGTTATTTGAAGAAACCTCTTTTTTTAAGTTTATTTTTGCATGTTGTTATTATTGCTCAATAAAACGAAAATGGTTGCAATTAGCCATAGGGAAGTACTTACAAAAAATTTTTGTTTTTCATTTTTACATCAAATCGTTGAACAATATACAGGGTGTTCTATTTGAAAAAATTGAGAAAATTCAATTTAAAAAGTTCTTAATTGAATACTAATTTTTGGCCACCCTGTACATTTTTAGGAAATGAAAATGATTCAAAAATATTAATTAGATGTCTCGTAACTGGTATTCACATAAGCTTTTCTTAAAACCCATAATTGTGACTGTGGTGATTTTTTTAATATCCATCTGCAGATGGCATTATTTCAACAAAAAAATTCATTACATCAAAGTGGTTGGGAGATAGCCAATAATAATATAGTAATGAATAGAGCCTAGAAAAAGGCTTCAAAAAATATACTGATACACATAGCATTCCATTTAAAAAAAGGCACTTGGTCCTGTAATTTCGTTTTGGCTCGCCCTGTATGTTCGAAAATAATTTCCAGTTATAGACTTCTTTATCTAGTTTACTTGTAATTTTTTTAAAAATTTTCTAGCTATCGTAGAACTCGAGATATTGAGGTCCGACGCACTATTGCCCCAAGAATAGTAAACTAAGATTACTATTCTTGCTATTGCCCCACCCTCTATAATCAATATAGGGCAGGTAAGTGTAGTAGTGGCAATTTTGATTTTAATGTAGATAACTAATTTCACTTCATTGTTAGATACTTTGTTACAGAACTATAATACAATTTATAAAAGTTGTCACCACAGAACATGAACATATATTTATATTATCAATGGTTGTCGCAAAAGGCAAATATATTAAGTTAAATAAGCTGCAAACTATAATCATTCAAAAATATCAAATTCTAAATTAAAATACTAAATGTTACTAAAAAGTAAATAGAATTGCTTGTGGAATGTTCCATTTGATGCGACAGTTTTTGTTGCCGCATATATCACATGACGAGTTGCATATAAGTGAACTCATTAGTAGCCGAGAGATTTGTAGCTTTTGTGTCGCTGCTGCAAATATCGCATATAAATCGACTATATCTGAATTCGCTTTTATAAATGTTTAAAAGAACAAACATGATATCATATTTAAAGTGATTTTAGGATGTTTCTAATATTCTAATGATAATATAATATTTTATATGTTCATTAAAATTTGTGATCTAACAATGATATTATTTAGTTATTTTCATTAACAAATGTTAGGTCACAAATTTTAATTTACAGCAAAAATTAACAACTAAATTATTATAATCTTTAGAACAACAGGAAATTTCTAAAACCATATATCTTATTATATCTGATTTTTAAATGTTTATAATAAATCAGAAATAAATGCCTTTGCAGCCTCGGCTTTGGATTTGGGGGTTGTGTAATTTCTGTGGTGGTGTTTATGTTATTCTGCAAAATTCCAACCTTAAGTACAAGTAGTATTAATAGCATCTGTCTGACAGGCTCACTGTCCTTATTTCTACATTTGTACAACTTACGCATCGTAGCATGGCCCCTTAGATTTAAATGCGCAATGGATTTTGCATCTACTGTCTCTACCGTATACTGGCCACTTCTTTCTAACTTGTGCGCAATTCGGGGGCCACTCTACGATGCGTGATCTATGGTACTACACTTCTGCTTTTTTATTATTTATATTAGTATTATATTTTTTCTCGCATAGACTTTTTTATTTCTTCATTTTATGACACATCTTCTGTGTTTTGTGAACTTATAAAATCAATAAAGTAATAAAACATCGTCTCCGTTTATTGCTATTTTTGAAAAACACTAATACGTGGTGTAGTATTGATGAAACTAAGTAGTTTCCCCAAAAATAGCTTTAGTAAAATTCCAATAAGTAATAAAAGAGATATTTTCATTTGTATTTTTTTAACTACGGTCCTATACAATACGCCATACACGAGTTCGGGTGGTTACTAGAACAAAATATTATGGACTCGAATCTTACCAAATACGTTTTAGTTACAGATGAATCCACCTTTATGCGAAATGGTATCAATAACTTTTATAACACACACGTTTGGGCAGTGCAAAATCACCATGCACAGCGTAGAATCAATTTTCAGCAATAGTTTTATATGAATGTATGGGCTGGTTTTATGAATGGAATTTTAATAGATCCCTTTTATCTTGCCGGAACTAATGACTAGCTAAGGTTAACTACATTTCCTACAAAACGATTTGTCCAGCTTACTCAAAGATGTTTTTTAAATAATCGACAAGGAATGTGGAATGATAGCGCTCCGCCATATTTTAGACGTAAGTTGCATTATTATTTATACAATGTTTTTCCTAAATGAAGACTCTGGTTTATAAAACCAAAGTAAATGCGGTAGGATACTTAAGAGTTCGAATTGAAAATGCGGCACAAACTACTCGAAAACTACAAACGGAATTACTGTTGAAATTTTGCGCAGAATCGACAAGCTCGAGCATGTGACCAGAACAATGGTGATAATTTTGACACTTGTAGGAGAAGATTTTTAAGCTTATTAAATAACACGTGTAAATAACTTTCTTTTAATCAACTTTTACTAAGGCTATTTTTTTGGGGAATATTCTCAGTTTCACCAATACTACTATTTACTGTTGAAATAAACTTGCAAGTATAAGAACACCTTGTATAAGCTAAAAAACTGAACAAACGCAAAAAACTCGTCATGTAAGTTTATATCTAGGAGTAAATATTAATATATTGATTTTGTTTCAGGTACTTCAAGTTCATTTAAAGGCTTTTTAATTATCAAGATCGCAAGAGAGTTACAAGAATGTGAGTTAACAAAAGCAAGTTTTACGTACTCAACAATGGATTCTCTTATATTGTGAGTTCCGTATATTATTAAAAATGAAAAATTTATAAATGTGTAGAATAAAATGAGTCATACTAGCAATAGAATATTCCCACTACAAACATTATAAAAATAAAGATAATACGTTAACCAACTTAGTTATTTGCTAGGATGATAAAAGGGCATTTAAACGGTTCACTCAAGACAATCATTCTGGATGAATCATCCCAGGTGAAAGCGTCGTGAAATAACTTTTTTAGACGCACTTTGCATAGCAAATCACTCAGGTTGTTTCAAAATGGTGCCATGTAAAGTAGTTGTCAGTGTCGGTATTGAAATAATTTGCGGACATTTTTTACACGAATGCTTAAATTTGATCGAAGGAAAAAATAAAAATTGGGAACCGAGGTGTTGATGGGTGAAACCGTGGATTAGCTGACGGAATACACTGGGAACATTGGTAGGTTTATTAGGAGAATGGGCCTAGTATTAGTAGGAGAGCCAGTGACATTTTTCGGTGATGATTTAGTTAAGGCCTATTCTTTGAGAGGATGTTGAGAGGGGCATAACTAAGTGTCGTCCGCGAGAATTAACCCGGATTCCAGTCATAAAGGGGTGGCAGAACGCTCCCAACGTGTAAAAAAAACTGCATCTTTTTATTATTTAGTTAAGGCTGAAATTTTCTCCAATAGTCCTCTGATAGCCCACAATCATCGATATAATATTTGCAGAACGATTGGCCAGTCATAAGGGGGTGGCAGATCACCCCCAACATGTCGTGTAAGCAATGAACTTTTTATTATTTAGTTAAGCTTCATCTTTTAGTAAGTTGTTGTAACAACTATTTCAAGTATAATTGCCAATTTGCAGAGCAAAATGGCGGCATTAACATCCTGGCAGAACGATTTGAATATGTAAAAATTTTTTACTCTCAACCGCATATATTTTTGGAAACATGCAACATACGAGAAAGTTGTATTATTGTTTTTTGTGTGAAATTTAATTCTCTACAAGAAAGATCTTTTGACATTTTCGTGTATCTCCTTTAGTTTCTGAGATATACTGAAAATTAAAAAAATTTGCAAAAATTTTTTACGTTCAGACGCAAATATCTTTGGAACTATGCTAGATGCGAGAATACGACTTGAAACACTTTTTTGTAGAAAATTTAATTCTCTATAAAAATAGTGTCTTAATATTTTCGTGTATCTCCTTTGGTTTCTGAGATATACTGAAAATAAAGAATTTTCTTTCCATTGCCGACAAACCGTTGGAGACGTACTAATTAATATTTCCCTAAAACCATGTTTTTTTATTCCTACAAGTTCAGAAACGTCGAAAAATGTCATTTTTAGCAATAGTGAAATTGAGCCTTATACCATTATACATTTTTCAACGCAGTCATGCGTTGAAATGTTAAGGACAAGTCACCTTAGCCAAATTCTTTCCGATTATTTTTTGAATCATCCGATTTTTTATATATTTCTGTACCCATTGAAAGAAAGTTTCTGATGCTTCTATTGTTGCGTTCTCGAACTCGAAAAAATTTTTTTCGTTGCAATTGTGTTATCTGATTTTCATAATGATACTGATTTCAGAAAAATATAATCAGTGCCTATTAAGAACCCCAAAATATGATGAATATTATTGTAATTGTATTACTATAATAATTAAAAAACCCGATTGCCATGAAAAAAATTATTAAAATTTTTTGAAAAAAATCGAAATTATTGTTCCACGATCTCGATAGATAAAAAACATTGTAAATGTATGTTGAATCATTAATATCTTTTTTTTGATCATATCAAAAATGTTCCAAAAAAAGGAAATACACGAAATAAATAAAAAATATCTCAAAAAACATCGTAATTTCAACGCATAATTATTTTTATTATTTCAAATAAATGTTGTACAACTAAGCAAATTTTTTGAATAATAACGAATTCGTGATTAATTTTTTTGAATTTTTATTTGAATAACATATGATAGTAAATATAAAACAAAAAGTATGAGTGGAAAGTAAAAAAAAGTAAGTATAAAAAATTTATTATCAATTCTCTAGCCAGTCGGAATCACTCTCCTCATCGTCTGCTGAATCGAGATCACTCGATGCACGGGACTCCATATCTATAAAATTGAAACAAATGAATTAGAAAAATGTAATATTTTTGTTTTTATATTTACTGTAATATCTGCATACCTGAATCATTGTCACCCTTGTCATCTTTGCTGCTTTCACTAGAGGTATCAGTGAGTACATCACTAACATATTGTGGTAGGGTGTTAAAACCGCCATTTTGTTCTGTCAATTGGCATTTACACTTGAAACTTGAAATAACTGCGATAATAACTATCTTGAGCACCAGAATGTCCTTCCTCACGAATGTTCTATTCATGAGGAAAATTCCTTATTTTCAGTATATCTCAGAGACTAAAGGAGATACGCGAAATTGTCAAGAGGCTATTTTTGTAGAGAACTAAATTTCCTACAAAAAGTGTTTCAAGTCGTATTCTCGCATCTAGCATAGTACCAATGATATTTGCGTCTGAACGTAAAAAATTTTTGCAAATTTTTTTAATTTCAGTATATCTCAGAAACTAAAGGAGATACACGAAAATGTCAAAAGGCCTTTCTTGTAGAGAATTAAATTTCCCACAAAAAACAATAATACAACTTTCTCGTATGTTGCATAGTTCCAAAGATATATGCGGCTGAAAGTAGAAAATTTTTACAAATTCAAATCGTTCTGCCAGGGTGTTAATGCCGCCATTTTGTTCTGCAAATTGGCATTTACACTTGAAATAGTTGTCACAACAACATACTAAAAGATGAAGCTGAACTAAATAACAAAAAGTTCATCGTTCACACGACATGTTGGGGGTGATCTGCCACCCCTTGTGACTGGCCAATCGTTCTTCAAATATTATATCGATGATTGTGAGCTATCAGAGGACTACTGGAGAAAATTTCAACCTTAACTAAATAATAAAAAAAGATGCAGTTTTTACACGTTGGGGGGTGTTCTGCCACCCCTTATGACTGGAATCCGGGTTAATCTCGCGGAGGACACTTAGTTATGCCCCTCTCAACATCCTCTCAAAAAAATAGGCCTTAACTAAATCATCACCGAAAAATGTCACTGGCTCTTAGACTATATGTAATGCTTACAATTTTGACATATTTTACTACAAAAAACCGGTGTTCTTCCGACAAAAGATCCTTCTTGATGTGTGAAAAACAAATAACTAGCTAAGAAAATTAAAATACAAATAAATTAATTAATAAAATTACAGTTAAACAAAAACTACAAAAATTCTTACAATATAATAAATATGGAATATTGTCTATGATTCAAAAGTACTAAGATTATCTAATTACTAAAAAATATATAGATGCAATAGATTTAATAAAAAAAATGATAGCAAGAAGTAGTTGTACAAAATTAAGAATGAAAACTAAGCAAAAGAATAAATATACATTGTCCGTAAATATGAGATAATATGAGATAATATGAGACAAATAAGATGAATGAGACAAATAAGAGGAATAAAATCAACGAGACAGATGAAACAAATGAGACAAACGACAAAAACGAAATAAAATAATTTATTTCCCGAGATCGACTTCATATTTTTAATTGAATTAAATTAATTTTTCTTCACTTTTTCCTCCGTAATTTGGTTTTTCTCACGACGACAATACTTTCTCTATATAGATGACATAGTAAAAATATCTGATGTGGCCAGCACATAACTTTTTTATACCAGTATATATCATTCTGATCTAAAAAAAATCATTCTATATAATTCTTCACTTACCTCAATTAAATTTTGATAGCATACCTTGAAATGTTTCATTAAAATTTTCAAGTAATTAATTATCAGTGTTATTCGATACTGTCAATAATAATTCATGTCATATATTTTAATAATTTTTTGTTATTGACATTGACATTTTTGTAACTAAATTATACCTTTCAAATGTCAAACTGTTAAATTTATCCTAACCCCATTTTTGAAGCGAAATATGTAAAATATTTCAGTTTACATCAGCTTTATTTAAATACTTGGAAAATATATTTTATTCGCTTGATATAGCAGACATGATTTATAATCTTTCATCAAGAATATATTTTTTTGTAAAGTCCGACACAAAAAAGTTTAGGTCCCGTGGACTCCCTTTCAGCTAGCCAATTTTGCTCATCACCGAATTTTTCATTGTCTTTGGCCTTTAGAACAAGTGTACCAAATTTGAAAGCTTTATCTCAAAAATTGTGGCTGCTATCTCGATACTACAGACATGCGGACAGATTTTTTTTCATAAAGTTATGTTTTTTCTATATAATTCGTCGAGATTCGTCCAGAAATGCAATAAAAAATTTTCATTTTTTTACTGAAATTGTACCTTTTTTCTTCTCACATTCATTATGTCTCTTCTGCTGGTACCACATTCAAATTTAATGTGTCATCCAAAATGTTGTTGACAACTGTCGAATACTCTTCTGCATCTACTTTCAATAATTTTTAAAGATATTATAGAATAAATTTTAAAATGTGTGTATATTGTACACGAATTACAAATTAGTCATTTTCAGAAATGTTTAGTCATTTTTTAAGTGATATTGGTACTTTTGTTTTGTAAATCCATATTTTTCAATTCAACACAAATAATTTCAACCCGGCGGAGGCCCGCGATTATTATTATTAGCAAATAGGCGGATCATTTACAGGATGAAAGGGTCAAATAAAATTAAAGCATTTACAGGGTGTCCCATAATTAAGTAGAGGGTGGGGGTGAATTTTCACCAAAACTTTTTGTCTTATTTTTTTTACACATTTATAGCGGAAAGAAACGCCAGTGCTAAAAATTGCATAAATCTCCTTACTAAATGTCGATATAAGCTATCGTTCTGGAGTTATTTGTATTTAAATATTGCATTACAGTATGGGTATAGAATAATCGATAGGTAATAACATAACTCTACAAAAACAATTTCGCATTTTTAATTATGAACTGATTTAAGACAATTTTTTATATAAAAAAACTATTTATATACAAAACAAATTTATTAAAAGGCCCTGTAAGACTCCTGGGCGAGAAGAATGTACATATGTCCCTCCTTTGGTTTTCTTTTTTTTTTAAAAAAAAATAGTAATAAATTGTATGGTCCTGTTTTTTACGTTTAGTAATCCTTTTTAGAATTTTTTAACTTGTTAAGATCATATAGCATGGCTGGCTGTTTTTATCCCAATGCCATTAAAAAAAAAGGCAAACAAATTTATGATAGAAATTTTAAGTTATCTCAAAAAAATAAGTTAATTATTTGGAAAAAATAATAAAACATTTATTTCTTATTATTGTTGTTTCATTTATTTTTTATTTTACTATTAACCTTATAATTAAATGAACAATCTTTAAGTCTACAACAAATTACCAATGAAGTAATAATAACAATTGTAATTTAAAAAACAATGCTAATTTAACTCAATAGATATAACTAACCCCTATGAGGCATATATTAATGTTACGATTGTTTCTTCAATAGTAAAATACCCATTTAGAATGCCATTTATGTTAGAACACTCTGTATACATCCCATAATATGTATAGAATAATAAGTACATAAAACTAAAATAATATTTTAAAATAGCGTTTTATTTCTGGTACGCCTATGGAAAAATCATAAATCTTTGCGCAGCACGCGGTCGAGTTATTGTTTTCCTGTGGCCAAGGTCACCGAGCGTCGAGCGAAGCATCAAAGGGACCGCGAGAGAGATATGCTACTGGTTATTGTTTACTGTGGTATGTTTTGTGTGTTGTGATGTAATGTATATTGTGAGGTATTAAACTGTCATTTGTAAATCTAGTCCAATTAGTAAATAACGGGAGAAGCTGTTATGTAAAGATACATACTATTCATTATACGATCTGCTCCTATTTCAAAGTTTGGTCTTGTTATTTACTTCATGACATCCAAATGCCCTAAGGCTAAGATCTCTGAATTTTATTCGATTTGTTTAGGGTTGACTGTGTAATAGGTTGTGGATCTGGGTACTTAATATTAAATAATTCTCAAACCTCAATCATAACAAACATTCGATTTGGTTTTCTCATTTAAACGTGCCACAATTTCGAAAAATTACGAGTAGGCAAGAACTATAAGGCTTAAACTGACATTTTATAATATAGATTTATTGGGGGTCAAAATAAAATAAAAGAAGGTTTAGTGCCATATCCCCAAAAAAACAACTATGCAGCTACGGACACGTGTTTCAGAGTTATTGTCCCTCATCAGCGTAGCGTTGCTAAAGAACTAGGATGGGATAGATCAGGAACAAGAACTATATTTAATATCCACTAAGAGTTTTACACATAGACAAGTATAAGCGGATATATGGTTGAGCCCCTTTTTTTATTTATTTAGAGAAATATCATTCGACGCGGTATACAGTGAACTTACTTTGGCTTTACATACTAGATTTTATGGCATCTTTTGAACAGGCATCTTATGTACACACGAAAATACTACATAAAAATTTTAGTACTTTCGATCACGTGTTGAACTGATGTGTTTATTATCTTGATTTTGAACGATTTGAATGAATAGTATAACATACAAAATGATGTTATAACCTATTAATTTTTTATAATAATAATTAGTGACCGCATTTTAGGTAGTCATTCCAGTTACGGACTCACGTACAACTCTCGCACAACTAATAAAATTAGAATAAATATTGTGAAATACAATGGTACATGATTTTTTTAGGAATTAATTAATAATCTTCTCTCATGTTATTTTATTGTATATAGCTAATTCCTTGCAAAATTATGTGCTCGCGTAATTAACTGTGTCCGTAGCTGCATAGTTGTTTTTTTGGGGATATGGCACTAAACCTTCTTTATTTTATTTTTACCCCAATAAATCTATATTATTTTGTTTATATTTGCCAGGTGGAAAAGGGCAGTACACATAGAGCTGTGTGTGTTGACTGTGCTCATTGAGGCCCCAATTGTGGCACATGGGAACATGAAGGCACTAATTGAGTACTGTGTACTGTACTTTCCAGCTTTATTTTAGTTCTTGTACCTGATCTATCCCATCCTAGATCCAATTCTTTAGCTACGCTACGCTGATGAGGGGCAATAACTCCGAAACACGTGTCCGTAGCTGCATAGTTGTTTGGGATATGGCAGTAAACCTTCTTTATTATATTATTAACATTTTATGCCAGTTTATAGCCAGCTTGATGTGCGTTACTAAGAAAAAAAAGGCAAACAATAAGATAAACGACAAAAAGGATCTCCAGAAACAGGGTAGGACTGTAAAATTAATTTAACAATTAAAATTAGTTCAGTGCTAATAAACGTTAAGGTGTTTTATGGTTTTCTCGAAAATATTATCATGTAACATGTTGGACTTTTTGGTGTTTTACATGTAAAAGATATGCTGTTTTAAACGGCATTACAAGAAATGGTGGCGGCCATTAAAAAAATTTTCGATGACATCATAACTTTTACAAACATTTTTGAAATTTTTTATACATGAAAAATAGAGAAATGTAGTTAAAAATTTACTTTTCTGAGCGATTTTTTGTCACATGTCTTGTATTAATTTTATAGATTTTTTTTTCAGCCTTTACGCGAGCACTATATTTAAAGAATCGTTTGCTCTAGCTGGAAAAATGTCCCCTGTAGAAAAAATATCAATTATATTTTAAATTCACAAAAAATGCAAAAGAACAGAAATAAAATTTGCTTCAAGGGTATTGTTTTGTTTGGAAGTATAACGGAACTATCTCGTAATAAAGAACTTTGCGGATATTCTTTGTTTACGCTGAATAATGCAAAATACAAATTTCTCTGCAAGAATATTTACCTAGATAATAAATCAAACAGTGCTGGTGAACATAAAGTAAACCATAGGATTTGTTTTAATTGATTGGAAATTTAATGAGTCCCTAAAAAATAAACAAAACTCCAAAACTTCATAAAATTATTAATTGGAAATAAATCACTTGTTAATAATGAACGTTAAGTTATGTATATTTCATAAAACAACTTTTATCTTTTTAGATATAATTAGTAGATACCGGGTAATCAAAAGTGAATGATGGTGATTGGTGAAGGTAGTTGTCATTTCTCCTGTTACCAAAAACACTTTCCACCAGCCATTGATATTGTGGTATAATAATCTGCTATTTCTGACAAATGATCAGATTCTGCTTTATTCTTTTATTTATTTCAAATATTCATTTTTTTAGTCTCCACTGAGAACATTTTTATTTAGTAATAAATTAGATTATGTTTTATTTCTGTTAATAAAGTGGTAGATGTTCCCCATTTTACGCATTTTTCAATTAAATCGAAATAATTAAGGTCAAACTTCTATAACTCGAACCTCTTAAATCCCCAGGAGGTTATTCGAGTTAGAAAAATTTTAGTTAAAGAAAATACGTTATAACAAAGAATTTATCAGGCACAGCAACATTGGGTTACAGAGAATTTCGAGATATAGAAGTTCGAGTTATAGAAGTTCGACTGTATTTATATCCTTCATGATTTGACCAACATTGAAACCTAATTATTGCATTTCTTTTTGGAAACCGATTCTCAAAAATTATTTAATTTGACTCATCGACGTTAAAGGACGGCTATTGGTGGTAAACCAATTGAAATTTGATTGACCCAATAATACATTAAACTGGTGGGGCGGGAACGTAGTTCTGATAATGCTAATCATTTTTGATGACCCAGTACGTGAGGTCATCTGTCATCTAGTCCATTTTTTACGATCCACGTTTTTGAGAACTTCCCAGTAAGCTAGTCTCATACGTTCTATGGTGACACCATTTAAGAAGAACTACATATCCCGGGGTGTATATAACATGATACATAGTTTCAAGAATTTCGTGCAAGGTGTTAATAGAACTTGTTGGAATTGTGCTCCAGGGGCAAAATGTGGGGTCCAATTATATAATCATTCACTATTCCTGCCCACAAGTTGCATGAAAGCAGCTCCTGAAACCCGCATTCCCGCATAGCATGAGGATTTCCCTCAAATCAGATATGTGCATTATCCATACTAGAAATTTCTTGTACAACTAAGTGTAGCCTAACGGTGTACAACACCGAAAAGTTTGAATGCAATATCTTGCAGAAGCTACTGATAATCTCGTAGATGTTGCAGTATACAGCGAAATGTTTCATGATTGGGATGGCGATGTGCAGGAAACCGTTCAACGTAGTCTCTCAATCGCGACACTATTACCAAGCTCCTCACCGTACACCATCACCATATCCATTTTTCACTTACTTGACGTAAGACCCATTTTATTACTTTTCATTCATTTAACCCCCAATTATTATCAAGACAAGGTCAACAAGCCGGTATATCGGCAATATATCGACCACTGAGAAGAAATACACCAAATTATACAATTGCATAATTACACAGCCTTTTTTCCGCATAAAAAGTTTTGTCATTGATTTCAATCAGTTAAATGATAATATTAATAACATACAAATTTATTTTAATAAACCAAGGTGGATATAGCTTTTAACCCTCAAAACTTTAATAAAAAATTTCTCGAAATCTGGCGTACCGTTCTTTAGTGTAGGAAAAGTCGTTAGTATATTGATCCCTATTAGGGATTATTTTTTCTTTGGTTTATTTTTTAATCGCCCTGTATAAAACATTAAAGTCATAATTAAAAAGGAAATTTATTTATACATTTAGAGACCGCATGAAGTTTTCGTTGTCTTTCTTTAGCAGTTTTAATGTGGAGGAGTTACTAAGCAAATTTTAAATGTGCAACAAAAACCAGTCCCTCATGGACAAAACAGCACAAAACCTAGTACAATAGATTGTTTCTGTATGGTTTTTACTTTTCACAGCAAAAACGATAAAGTACGGGATGAGAGCTCCAATTCGTATTTCGAAAAACTCGAGAATCAACACGACGGGATGAGAAGTCCTTTAAATATTATATCCAGTTGTGAGTGGTCTGAAAATAACTGCAACAAATAAACTTGGGTATTATGTTTTGTTTTATCCTTATACCCGCTTTAGATAAGGACACATCGCTTGCCCCTCCATCCCAGAATATCCTGTTTCCCAATGTAATTCAAGGTAAAATAATTGTTTGTGTTCTTTGACTGTTTTGAGATGATCTAAAACAAAGAATATGCTAGTATTTTGCTGGTTTATTGATTTTACTACTTAATTGAAATGGCATTTATAAACTTCTATGAAACTTATAAGTAATTGTATTAACATAACCCAATAACTTAATACACAATATTTTATTTATGAAAAAATATATGCATATATATATATATATATATATATATATATATATATATATATACACACATAAACCCATAAGTAATATATAAAAATAAATAACAATGCTTATAAAAATAAAAAAGAAGATGTACGTACATAAACATAGCTTGCAATTAAAATTTGTATGATCTGTAGATTATTTAAATAATCTCAAGCGCATGTTAGGCAACACTAAACTTATCTGTTCTACCATATTTGAGATGAGCTATATGCTCTTTGAATCTAGTTTGAATTGATCGTCTAGTTTGTCCAACATACTTTTGATTACAGTCCTTACTGCTAATTTCATAAATCTCCGACTTTTCGTTTGTTTCAATGTTGTCCTTTGGATTGCCTAAAAGTTGTTGTAGTTTATTTCCTAATGAATGAATCACTGTTATACCTATATCTTTAAAAGTATTACAAATACCACGGGTGAATGCGAGGATTGAATGAAATTGATACAAATTTTGGATTTTTTCTTTCATTTCAAGGTCGAGAAATTTCGAAGTGACTTACAATTTTGTTTCCTAATTATTTTATCAATTAATTTTACAGAATATCCATTATTTACAGCTATTTCTTTAATCAATGCCTTTTCTTTTTCAAACCTCTCCTCATTGAGGAGGAAGATTAATAGACGATGGACTATAAAATTAAAACTTGCCATTTTGTGTTGAGCACAGTGGTGAGAGTCCTTAGAGATATGTCTTACAGTACCGGTATCTTTTCTATATATGTCACATTCTAACTAATTTTCACTATTTCTAATTATTAATACATCTAAAAATAGTGGTGGTCCAGAATTTTCAATTTCATATGTAAATTTAACGGATGCGAAACGACTTTTTAATTTAAAAGCAAAGTTCAGTATCAGCGACTTGTTTAACAAACACTGCAAAAATTTCATTCACATACCTAAGCCAAATTCTGGGGAAATACTCCAATTCTTCTTTTGCTTCTGTCTCCAATCTGTTCATGAATAGACTGGTAATGAATGGTGACAAAGAGTTACCCATTGCCATTGCTTGCTTCATATCGTTGAATCGAAAGCAATTTCTTTTATCCAAAGTTTAGTGAGTTTAAAATATTATTTTACTACATGTTGACTGAGACTTGTTTAATTCAAGTAGATCTTTAAGGTAGTCTAAGGACAGTGGTATCAGAACACTTGAAAACAATGAACAAACGTCAAATGAGATCAAAATTCATCTTCTGGCATTTGAATATTTTTCACCTTATTAATGAAATCATTGGAATTAATCACAGAGAAATTAGGTGGTGCAATAGGTAAATTTTCGAATTTCACTGTTAACTATTTTGAAAGGTGGTAAGTTCATCTGATTGATGAAATAATAGGATGTACCGACTTTCCTCGTTTATGTATTTTAGGCAAACAGTACAATCTAGGTACACTTGGGTTAGATACATGTAACCTCCTATAAAATGCTGGAGTAATAAGGTTATTGCAGGATTAAAGTATATTTCTTACTTCAGCAATCATTTTTGGAAATGAATTTCTAGAAAGTTTTTTTATAAGGACCAAACTAATCAGATTGTCTACCCTGATAGTCCTATTTATCAAACCTTATTGCCCTTATCACATCTATTTATTAAATATGTGAGAGGTTTAGCAATTACATTAGCGATATATTTTAGGGTTTCAGGTCTTCAGGAGCTTTTTATTTTGAGAATGTGGATAGTTTTAATAACATCTTCTTTGCTTGTATCTGACAAGAAAGAAGAATTAAGTGCAGCAGGCTGGCTCTGAGGTAAATTGTTGCACTGGATCGAAGTTTTTTCCAACTTCGGTAAAATATTTACAAAACGTATTAGCTAATCTCTTTTTTTATCAGTTATTGAAATGCCTTTCTTTTTTCATTACTTCCGCTAGTTATTTCTTTTACACATGTCCACAGGTTAATTGAATCATTTTTATTTTCAATTATTTCGTCTTGATAATATTGATTTTTTGTTTTCTTTATTAAACCATTTAATTTATTTCGGTATTTTTTATATTCATATTCGTTTTCATTATTAGGACAATTTTGTAATTTATTATAACGGTAATTTTTTTATATATAGAATTTATCAAACCATTTATTATCCATGATTTTGTATTAACATTTTTGAGATTTATTTTTACAATAATCGGAGAGTCATTTATGTGATTTTGCAATTTCTTTATAAATATTTTTGTTGCGTTATTTACATTATTAGTTGTATACATATCAATCCAAGGTTCCCCATTTAGTTTAATAATATAATTTATTTATTTTTGTCTAAAAAATATCCTAAGTTTTAGCTTAATGATATTTTTTTCTCTTCTTTCAGAAATACTTATTTGTGCTATAATTGAATAATGGTCTGTTATTCAAGTTTTTAGGAAGTACAGAACGTAATGTATGGCCGTTACATTGCCCTTTAATTTTTTTATAAATATATGGTCTAAACAACTTTTTGATACACCTTGTACCCTTTTATGTTCATTTATGGCTGAGATGTATCCTTCTTTACTTAATACATTTAAATAGTCATGTGTCATTGCATCATTGGACAAAATATCAATATTAATATCTCCCATTACTACATAGAATTCAAAATTATTTGAAAATTCTTTAAATAAATATTTAAATTATTTATTATTAAAATCTTGTATATTCGTAGAACATCTGTAAATGGCACTAATATATATATATATATATATATATATATATATATATATATATATATATATATATATATATATATATATATATATATATATATATATATATATATATTTATATTTTTTTTTTTTTTTTTTTTTTTTTTTTTAATTCTTTAAAGTTGCACATATTTGCAGTGTTTTGAGTTGCCCGATACTGATTATTTCGTATTTAAAAGACAAAGTTTTTTTTTTAATAAAACTAATAATACTAATTTTGATTAATATTGCCTTCATTATATGACATATTGTATCTACCAATATGAAAAAGAACCGGTCATATATCTTCTATGTTTCAGATAAAAATATCAAATCAAAGTTATAGTCTAATTTGTAACAAAATTTTAAACTCGTTATAGTTTTTGTTGACACTTCTAATATTTATATAACATATTTTTAAAATTATGGTGTGTTTCATTTTTTAATATACCATCCCATTTATATTATATTTTCTACTATTTGTGTTTCAAGCATTTTTATCTGAAAATTTCTAATATAGGTATCTATTTTTTTTATTTTATTTCGGTGTAACAAATTTATTACATCGATAATCATAAAAGTACTTATTAAATATAATATGTACAGATATTATTTTCATACGTCTTCATATAAAACATAAATAAAGGAACATAAATATATATACAAGCAAGTTTTTACGATCTGTTAACAAGACGTAATAAGTACATTTAACAAAAAAACTAATTCGAATTTGTCTATCATTATTATGTCAGTCTTGAACTTTTTTGTTGCCAACGTGGATGTATTTCATTTCTTTTAAGCGTTATGTCGATAACCATCCAATGCAGATCAGTTAGAACTTCCTAGTAGTGATCTCCCTATTTTGAAACTAATAAAAACAAGCAACAAAGATCGTATTCGAAATTTTATTTCACTATAAGAACGAACAAAGTTTCTCATTTTGTTTTCGTCCCATAGAATGATCTGCCAGTAATAGAAACAAGCAACAATGATCGTATTCAAAATTTTATTTAAAAAAAAACAAGGTTTGCTACTTTGTTTTCATATTGCAATCACTATGTTTTAAAATTATATCGTCTAAATTCTATCCTCACGAGCTATACACTCCTGAAGTCACCCTGAAAATCTGCAGCGCCCGCTTAGTCATCACCTCTGCTATTGCTGCAATTGCAAAACGAATAGCATCTTTCAGTTGGTCAATTGTCCGCGGCCTGTGTTTAAAGACTTCCGCCTTCAGGTATCCCCAAGGGAAGAAATCACAAGGTGATAGATGTGGTGATCGAGCCGGTCACGGGATGTTCCCGCGTAGTGAGATGAGTTGTCCTGGAAAAATTTCTCTTAGAACTTCCGTAGATGCCCTTGCCGTGTGCACAGTAGCCCCATTTTGTTGGAACCATATATGTCCAAGGTTATTTAGTCTCGGCTCCAAGAAGTTTCATAACATCTCTACAGCGCTGGGTGTAAAAGTCACTGTGCGTTCTTCTTCCTCAAAAAAGTACGGCCCAATTAATCCAAATTCCGAAATTGCACACCAAACAGTAACACGTCTGCTGTGGAGAGGTAGTTCATGGAATTGTCGCGGATTTTGTGCTGCCCAATAACGAAAATTATGCTTATTGACGCAGCCCAACAGATGAAAATGAGCTTAGTCACTAGACAACACAACAGCGTCAGTGGAAAGATTTTCTAACATGACCTTACAAGCTGCTTGACGGCTGACTGAATCACGTTCGTTAAGTTCCTGAACTATCATAAATTTATATGGATGGAACTTCATGTCCGAATGCAAAATTCTTCCTCAAACTTCAGTCAGATATTCCCAAGGCCAGTACATGCTTAATTGTGTTGTGGAGATCTGTTAACGGTCTGCCTCACTGCTGCAATATTCTCTCTGTTTGCCTAAAATGTTCAGTCCATAATGATATGATTTTCCTGTCAGGTATTCTTCCGTGTCCGCCTACTTCGAAATGCCGACGAAATAACCGTTGCGTAAAGCGATGATCGCTATTTTTGAAATAAGCTTCAATTATAAACGCACGGGATGTTCACCATTCCAGGCCATGATGACAACTAAAATTGCAAACATTCCGGAAATCAAAGCAATACTTAAGCTCCGCGCGTCGCCAACAGCAACTCAGTGGCACCAATTTCCCAAAATAGGGAGATCATTCTGGGGGAACCCTTAGACTGGGTTCATCTACAACGACATTAAGAAGTCGTACTTGCTACCAAGTCTCTAATGTATTTAGTTTTAGTCGATAATTTTGGTATTTTTAAAATTGGCCATGTATGGCTGTGAGCCGCAACAGCCCTTCTTCATGTATACAAGTTTTTACTTCCTTAAGAGTTGCTGAAGAGAAAGAGCGTTGTGGTGGTGTATCAACTACACATAAGTTTATGTTTTTGTTTATGTGTAATTAGTGTAATTGTGATGGTATATACATCTTCTAATAGTTTAGTAAAGTATTTAAGATATCTCTCGGTCGTCACATTTAGATTACCAGTATAAATAAATCGACGACAACATATATTTTTTCATGTGCCCTTTTATGAAAACAGAAATAGAGTTTATGCAAGTGTATAAACATATTTATGGTTCTTCGAGTTGGATCGATTTCTCTGACTTTTATAGGCAGGCACCACATCATTGTCTAACTTTTGTAAAATTATATAGACCAACATCATTATATTGAATGAATAATAGAACAATGGCCTATTTCTCATTGCTTGAATAATAAGTAGCGCGTTGTTGTATCATGTAACACATTTTGTACTGGTATACTTTCACCTGTCAAGTATCATCTTTCAATAACGTGTGACTGATTAACTGTAATTTGATCTTAAAATTAATTCTTATTTCCAGTTTCGACGGAAATTAAATAGGTAGTTACTTTCATAATAATTATGGCGAGGAACAGATAATTAATGAATATTAATATAGAGTGGAATGAAGAAATAATAACGCTGCAAAGTTTTTTGCTAATTATCATTTACTACTTTTACAAAACTTATCAGAGAATAAGTACAACATATATCTTTTTAAACAATTATTTTCCCGGCTATTTGTCAAAACGCTGAAACCTGGATTACAATAAAGATAATATGCATATTATGTTCAGTGTGACTGGCTCAATAATGTTATTTTTAATTCCAATTATTCTGTTTAGTAAAACCAAAAATAAATAAAACAAAAGGTACTCAACAGTTGAACAATCACTTTAAAAACTTTAAAACATCTGCCGAAACGTGTCTCTGCTTTTAGCTTCGTCTGGACAGCTCATTTAAAGGATGTAATAAACATTGATGGTTTCAGAGAACAGGATAATTGAAATTATATACCTAGTGGAAATTCCCCGTAGGGTAGAATAATTTAAAAATAAAAATAAATTAGGTTTCCTCTTCTTGGTAAAAGTTTAAAATATAGAGTGGAATGAAAAAAATAATAACGCTGAAAAATTTTTGCTAATTATTATTTACTACTTTTTACAAAACTTATCATAGATAAGTACAACATATTATTGTACTTATCTATGATAAGTTTTGTAAAAGTAGTAAATAATAATTAGGCAAAAAAATTGTCAGCGTTATTATTTTTTATTCCACTCTATATTTTAAACTTTTACCATGAAGGGGAACCTAATTTATTTTTATTTTTAGAATATTCATAAAAAAAAATTAATTAACAACTATAAGAATTTTACGAGGAATTTTATATACATTAATGGTTTTGCACAGAGATTAACAATTTTCTTTTAGTAAAAGTAAAAGTAAAAGCAAATATTTCATATAAATTTTATTAAAAAAAAGGGACATCTTCCATGAATTGAATACACATAACTGCAAAAAGGTTCGAAATTTAATTACATTACCTCTCAAGCTAAATGTATTACTTTACCTGTCAAATGAATATAATACAAAAAGATTTAATTAACAAATGAAAAAATTAATATAAAAATTTCATGCAGTAATTTCATATTGCCTAATGAACATATTTTCATGATATAAATTACATTTTGATGTTTTATGAACAAAATTACTTTTTTTATTTTAACTTTATTCAGGTAAAAGTTCATTTAAAAATGTGCTCAGAGAAAGCGATTTAATACGAAATACTACAATTCTTTTCAGTTTTAATCATCTCCAGATGATGCCAATTGGTTGGTGAAACGCACGTCGAGAGCAGTATATGGTGTTTTCGTGTTTTGTGAAAAACTACATCAGTGTTACAATTTTTATGGCTAATGGATAGTTTTAGTTTTAAATTTTTTTGTCATATCTTACCGATAGATCTCAGTTTGTTACGTTTAAAAATACTAATTCAAATTTACTAAGTATTAAATTTGGTGTACCACAAGGTTCTCTTCTGATTCAGGTACTATTTCTTCGCGATATTCACTCTTTTTGCAGATGACATAACTTTGGCTCACACCCATAGGGATGCACACTCGCAATATTTTATGTACAGTTGAGAACTTGTTTATAAACAATAAGTTAGTTCCGAATAAATATAAAACTAAAACAATAATTTTCACACACAAGAGATCTGTAAAAATATATCACGTTATATTTCTTTGCGCAGCTTGTCAAATTGTGTATTAAGGACAACAATATTAATGATATACCTACCATGAATGATTCATTCCTCTTGAACATATGGTATCTTGGTATTAGGCCATTCGATACTGCAACTATTTTTTTATTTGAACGAAAGGCTACAGTTTACTACAAACTTATTTGCAACATAAAAAACGTCGGTTTCTGTGATCTCCTTACAACCGCCTAAGAAGCTGACGTTTCATATGTTGCAAATAGTTTGAAATAAACTCATCATTGCAGGATTAACATACAGGAAAGGGATTACAAGGATGATTATATAGATCTTAACAACATACTTACTTTGCCATGTACATACGTATTGCAATGTTTCTTCTACATAAATTGAAAATTTAAATAATTATACAACACATGATACGTTCCTATTCAATTATAATAAATGTGATATAAAATTAGATTTTTTTCAGTTGGCAAACACTAAGGGACGAGTTATTATGACAATAAAAATTTTTAATGTGCTGCCGAATGCCGTCGACGAACTTGAGTGCAAACGGTTTAAATTTGTAATTAAACGATATTTGCTAAAAATGCATTCTACTACGATGGCTCTGAAGGGCTGCAACAAATAAAAAAAATAGAAATTTCTACTTTAAAACTAAAAATTTCTACTTTTGAAACTAGAGGCCTGGCGCCCAAAACGGGTTTATTGCCAATTCCGCTTTACCTTAATCTGAAGCTTACCAGTGGCTTCTAGGTAAAAAATGTCCTGTATAAAACTTTTTAAAAACACGCAAGTTTTGTCTGAAATATTTTTTTGCAAGTCGAATAGACAGGCACCTATGGAGTTTCAAAGTGGGACTGATGAAAGTTCGAAGAACGCTCAGTTTTAAGCTAAATTTGTATTTTAAGAAATCATTCCCTTAAAAAGTTTTGTACTAACGTTATACTAATGTTGTGTCATTGTTATAATATGCCCAAAATTAAAGAAATAATAATAAATCGGTCAACGCGTTCAAAAATAAGGTGTTGCGGTCTTAAATCGCACACGTTGTATATGTATACAGGGAAATTTCTTATAAACATAGGTCCACTAAGGCTTTGTTTTTTGAGATACAAGGTGTTGATATTTATTTTTTAGAACGGTCTTTTCTTAATATCGTAGAAACAACAATAGATAATTTGTTATGAATTATAATGGTCAGGCTTTGTTTTTGAGATACAGGGTGTTGACATTTATTTTTTAAAACGGTCTTTTCTTAATATCGTAGAAATGACAATAGATAATTTGTTATGAATTATAATGGTATAAATTACAATAAATATGAAGTGTGTGTGTGTATGTGTGTCTCATTCCATCAACTAGTGGTGTGATGGGGGTAATTCCACCTCTCCTTTTTAAAACTTTTTATACAGGTATTTGAAATATGGCCGCTGGTATAAAAACTTTTTTTAAGAATATAATTTTCTAAATATCCAAATTTAGTTTAAAAATGAGCGTTCTTGGAATTTTCATTGATCCGTTCCATTTTGAAGCTTCATAGCTCGGTGTCTATTCGACTTGTAAAAAAATGTTTCAGACAGAACTTCTATGTTCTTAAAATGTTTATACAGGCCATTTTTTACCTAGAAGCCACTGGTAAGGCGATATTGGGAAAAAAACATTTTGGCGCCGTGCCTCTTAAGATAAATAATTCAAAACTAGAAATTTCTGCTTTAAAACTAGAAATTTCTAATTTCAAAAGTAGAAATTTCTATTTTAAAAGTAGAAATTTCTACTTTCAAAAGTAGAAATTTCTATTTTAAAAGTAGAAATTTCTACTTTCAAAAGTAGAAATTTCTAGTTTTAAAGTACAAATTTCTAGTTTTTTTTTTGCGGTGGCCCTTCAGAGCCAACGTAGTATTCTACTGTTTTAACGAATACTTCATTATATTTTTCTCATATAAAATTATACTTTTTTATTTTATAATATGTTTTATAAGTTTTATTTAAGTATACTACTGTTTGTCTCCATGTAATAATACAACATTATATTACATTGAGTTTGCTTTTTGTTTTATTTTATCTGCGACAATCTATTATTATTAGACTGTTTCTATAATATCCTTATTAAATTGTCTATGTATTTGACTTGCCATAACACAGTTGTGTATACCATGTGCAAAATGCCAACTGTGGTTATTTAGAAAAAAAAAATAAGAGCGACGGCTGATAACCAGAAAGAAATAAGACACGCGAATTCAGCGCGATGCCCCACCAGCCACCTACAATATACTCACACATGACCCCACCATTACTGTTACGTCCATCTCTCTTGTTCAATCGGTCTTTATGTGGCTACATTTGGCATTTTACACACATTTATTTATTTATCACATGCAACATAAAACTTGGAATGATATTAATGTAGACCAGCATAGAGCAAAAAGTACCAAAGTGTTTTGATTTATGTACCTTCACGTAGTTTTTAAATCAACAATGGAAATACATTTCATGATGTTAGTCAGTCGAGTAATAGCATAGATAATGGTTTCTTTTAATTTTCAACTTTGATGGTCTATAACTCGTTAAGGAAGAATTTTTGAATAGACGTAAACAGGGTCATACCATTATTATTTACTGTACAGAATCCGTCATTTAATTTGTGATATTCATTTATGTTACACCCTGTATAATCTTTATTTTCCTTTATGGCATATTTATTATATTTCTCGTGTCCCTCTTAAAAAAATAAGTTATTTTGGTAAGAAACGATAACAATATTACCAACTTCCAAGCCGAATCAACTAGGGATAGTTGAAAAGTAATACGTCTTTAGATTAGTGACTAGAATCTAAAGTGAACAACAATGGTTTGAAAGCAATGTAGCCCAGAAGAATTTTACTTATATTTTGTATCGGTGCTACCTCAATAAGGCGTGTGCTTTACTTTAACTGCAAAAGGGAAAGAAAAATAAATTTAACGAAAAGAAAAAGATTTCTTTTTCAGACTTGGCACTAACTCTGTTTTTGAGGGACTTGTTTCCAAATAAAAATAATTAGTAAAGTAAACATCACTGCTAATCCTATAGATATATTAAATGACGAGGATAAATCACTTACTGTTATTTCACAAGAAAAGTTGTTTTTCATTTTACGATAAAAGCACATTTGGCAAAAAATCTATTTTAATTTACATTAAACTACACTTCCGCTCATTTGAAATGGATCACCAGCAATTAGGGTAAGTGTGAATTTGATTTTATTTTTTTTTTTTGATTCTAAGACAATTTTTAGCCTGTTTTTTAATATATACGGTGTTTAATTCCAGCATGTTTTTCTTGGCATTATCTGTGGGGTCTGTCAGAAGCGATCGGTGAGTATGCATGACCCTGTAAAT
The DNA here is from genome assembly GCA_029963845.1 of Rhamnusium bicolor. Taxonomy (NCBI): domain Eukaryota; kingdom Metazoa; phylum Arthropoda; class Insecta; order Coleoptera; family Cerambycidae; genus Rhamnusium; species Rhamnusium bicolor. Next base: position 9,894 of record JANEYF010002084.1, on the reverse strand, counting down.
TAACAGGACTCTTCCTAAATTTATAGAATTTTTTACATTTTTAATATGTTGGATACTTAAAAGATGCGATTTTTTATAACGCATGCATTTTCCATTTATGTATTTTGTATTCGGTAAGCCATAGAAAAATGACACTTCTAATTAATTTTGTTATTAATGATAGTTTCAAATAAGTCTCTTAAGTGTTATTGCACACAATGTAATGTGATAAAATGCAAAAAGAAAGTTGCAAGAACATTTAATGTATAGTTTATTTCAAACTTATATGCAACATTAAAAATATCGGCTTCTTTGATTCCTTTATCGTCGTCAAAAAAGCCGACGTTTTTTACGTTGCAAATAAGTTTGAAATAAACTATAAACCAGTCAGTAATCTGTAGAGCATGGAAATGGTTCTTGAACAACAATCCGGTAAGTTTTACTTATATTGTTGGAGGAGACGAATAATGACCTCTCAGAACAGATAAATTGGTAGTAAGTAGTTTACGTCGCGACCCTTTGCGCAATATTGAGGAATTCATTATTAAGAAGAAATATCAACATCTCGCGAAGCATGATACAAATGTGTTTATATCGAGTTAATTTGAAAGCTCATAGACCTTGGCGACACCTCAAAATTTCAATAACCAATAAAAGAAACAAACTAATTTGGGCCAGATAACATATTAAATAGAAATTGCAAGAATAACGGCTCTGTGTTTTTTGCTACTGAATCTAGAATATTCTTATTCACGAATGATAATAAATTCGTGTCTGAAGGGGGAACGAATTTTGGAGCAACATTGGTGTTGAGTGTATGCCTTTCAACGGTGGCTCTATTATGGCATGGGGTGCCATTTAGAGTGGAGGTAGGAGTCAACTTTGCGGTTCATTAACCTCTGTAATTTAAGTTATTGTGCCTCTCGCAGATACTCTTGGAATAGAATTTACCTGCGTAGATGATAACGCAATGCCTCATATGATCTAACAGGACAAACCATTCGATTTAGATTTTCCTCTAGGGAAAAGTTATTAACCAGGCGATGGCCTGATGCCAACCCTATTAAGCACATTAAAATAAATAAAATAGTCCCATATTTAAAAAGGCATATGAGAAATCGCGTTCTTCCAGCTGAAAATATTGCAGAATTGGAAACAGTGGGGTAACACCTCTTAGGACATCATATATAATATCACAGACAGTATTTCACGAAGATGGGTAGCCATCATGTAGAGTGGGTAAACTGTTTATAGCCATTTACTCGGTACCGAGCATCGATAGTTAGAATCCATCCCGGAGCAAGTTAGAAATTTTATTTGTAATTTGCTTCGGATTAAGATGGAAGAGGACTGTCGATGTCCTAGATGTAGTGCGGACTCCACAATAAACTATAGGTCTTCGTCACTCTTTACTTGACACAAAATCCTAGGATTTTCTGGGGAGTTACTTCGGTTACTTGAGAGGCGGCTGAGAAAACATTTTAAGAAAACATTTTAAACGTCATACAAATCCAAGGTGGTCCTACTAGGTATTAATATGTTTTAATGTCCTTCATTTTTCGTTAGTTCTCCGTTATTATTGAAGAACAAGTAATTGTTCAATCTATATGTAGTAGCGCTAAATTTTAATGTGTACTAATGTACGAGGACTAGAATAGAAAATGTATAGCATTATAAAAAAAATCATATTTTCTAAAGTTGTAACGGTTCCATGTTTATATCACGTTACCAGGTTTCATAAATATCAAATTATAAAATGCTTCCATAATTTGATTAAAGAACCGTGGTATTTTTACCACGAATTTAAATATTTTGAACTAGACTACAACAATCCAAAGCCGTTGTATCTGTAGTGCATACAATTAGCGATCTCGTCGGATTCCGTAATTTCAATGACCGTTTGTCTTTTCCTATTTCTTTTTGTTAAAAATCAAAATTTGTATGATTTCCACTAAAGAGTTTAAGGTCAACAGCTATAAATTTGCATTTAATAAAGATAGGAAGCCAATTACTTGACGTTTGTCACCGGGAATTATCTGATTGTCGTCACTTGCCGTGGTATTAGAAATAAAAGTGTCGGAGTGAACTGGCTTTGTCCTTTTTCTTTTCTGCCTTCTTTATAGAATGCCGCATGAATATTAACGTGTTTAATTAAGTCATTAATAAGATTTAACGTTTGCGTTAAGCGTTTGTCTGGGACGGATTTGAAGATTTAATTTAACTCACCTTAAAGAGATGTAAAAACCTTATTTATACCAATAATGTAAGACTATAATTTTATTAAATTATAAGTAATTCTACGACGATAAATTTTTCTCAATTTTTAGGTTTCTTGGTACAGTTTCTTTGGTGCCGATTTTTGTGGTACAGTTTTTAAGCACAGTCATTTTTAGTAAAATGGTATACCACTATACTGCATACTATACCTGCAAAAATTAACTTCTAAAAATAACTTTCCTACATTTTGTCAAAGGTTAAGAATAAGCGCTTCTATTCAAATTTAAGAACAGAACACTTACGTACATATTTCCCATTCTAGAAAATCTATTTAATGCCCGCCATAAAGTTTAAATGTAATATTTGATTTGCGAAACATATATGATAAAACAGTTTTAAACTTTCTAAGCTTGCATTTGAAGCTGAAACTAGTTTCTTACATGAACAAACTAGTTTTTTTATTAAGCATAAACCAAGGCATAAAATAAATTATTCAGGACATAACTTTTATCACACTCGCGCATACTAACAAATTATTTAAGAAATTACATAATAGTTCGGCGAAATAAAAACTCAAAATTGTTCTAAAAGATATGTCTGAGATAACCCATGTTACAATTTATTGCAAAAAATAACCTTTGGACTAATGAAATAAAAAAAATAATAATAAAACCAATGTTATTTTTCACGTCACGATAACGAAAGAACACCAGATTTAGAATCTCGCAGAGTTTAAACTGAATATGAACCAATCAGTTATCAGTGTTCCTGAGTTTAATAAACTCTTAATTATTGTCGTTAAAATAAGATTGTAAAACTGGCCTTTACGTAAGAATCTTAGATAATTTTATGTTTCTATGCCTGTCTCAAAAGTGAGAGTATTTGAGCCAGTTTTTAGTGTGGAAATTAATCTTCTTAATCACTTGTGCGAAAATAGCTATTTGTGTAACTAGAGCGGAGTGTAGTACTTTTACGCTGGAACAAAAATAGTATATTATGAAACAAAGTGGAAAGTTTGCAATGCGAGCTGATAGGCGAGTTCCATAATCACACGAGTGAGAAAAGCGCTTTCCATAGTTATACATTTTCTATGACTGCACATTTTTAGTAAACGAATAAAAAAATACAAGTGACTTTGAAAATTGTCATTTTGATACAATAATGCAATGGATTTCTTCATTTTGCACATGTGCAGTGTGAGACATAATATCTCATGAGCACTTCCCACAATGTGAAAAACTAATAACTTTGACAAGAAATAAGTTTTGAGAAATACGCTACTTTTCATAGCAGTAATAGAAAATAATATATTTCTTGCAAATCATATGAAATAGACATCCCGTGCGAGTTATACACTATACTTTTTCCACGACTACTTGTTATAGTTTTAAATTCAAAAAATGTTTGACGATGCGGTTGTTTGTATTTTGCTTAGGTCGTGTTGCCATGATAATAAATTCATAGCATCTTTAATTGTATCTGAATCACAATGAATCCATTGTGATTTTGTTGTAATTGAGTTGCCATGGCAACCCGTGCGAAATGGAAATGCATATACAGTGTACTAGAATTACTAATAATGACACGCCTATAACGTGCTGATTTCTTAGGGCGTAAATTTTTCTTGTAAATTTTTCTTAAACAATTATTATACCAAAGGAGGTTTAAAGCAGAATCTAAATATCATTTGTTTATTCATATTAATATAAACATGGTTGAATTGTGGCCAAGATTCTGTTCCATTAAATGAGGTGGGCACTTCTGTCGAAAGTTTAATAATCTCTGTATTTGTATTTATTGGATCTTCGTTTTCTTAAAGAATCTAATTGCTTCTACTCTTAATGGAATTTTCAATGTACTTCTTTCATACTTACTATTTGATTCGAAATTTGGCTCTTCAGCCTCCATGACATTTTAGGATTCCACTCCTGAATCGACCAGTATGACACTAATGACCTTCAAAAACAGTGGCCAGTGTAACAATTTTTTCAATTTTTATTTTCGTGTTCGGTATTTTAATGATCATGTCATTTATGTACGTAATTTTCAATTCAGCTAGTTCTTGGCGGCATGCGCCGAAAATGCCAATTATTACAGCAACATACAATAAACATTTTTTCAATAATTTCCTACAAAACAGCAATAACGTTATTCATTTAATATTGGTCCCAAGATTCTCTTAAGAACCCTTATTTTTTTTCTGGAAAAAATGAGTGAAGAGGCCAGAAGGTTAACTGAAGGAAATAGATTTTTTTTACGTATGTAAGAGAACGGTTAGGGGAATATCGAAAAACAAATTGTTTATCTAAAAAAAAAGTTTTTAATTTTCAATGAATTCTTTTAGCTATAAGTAAATCATGGTAAATCTAGGTAAAGATGTCTTTTATTCGATATTTATTGTCATTATTTATATAATTTTAGGATGACAATAATACTTATATTGTGAAAACTCTCAGTTTTATATAAATTAATTAGGAAATACGGAAAGTAATGTCTAACGAGGAGAATTTTCCAACCAAAAAATAACGTGTTTTCGGTGTTCTGTGTAGAATAAACTACTGAATATTTGCACATATTTTGGAAATCCCTGTATACGCAATTTTCAATCACAATTTACCAAATTTACAGTAAATACTAATCAGTTAACAATTGTGCATGTATTATTTCATTTGACAATTTAAAAAGAGAATCCAGTGAATCTCTGAATTGAATGCAAATCTACTACTCTACTCAAGTAGAATATATTTGAGCTAAGAGCTGTCAGCCTCGAACACATTCAGCGCGGAAAATACAATTCTTGTTTACTAGAGTAGAGCTGGCAAAGCTTTGTACAGGCCATTGGTTAAAAGGGTGTTTGTTTATGTATTTCCTAGCTTCGCCAATGTTTTGTTGCATCTCAGGCGCTATTGTTTCTTTTAAACCTGGAACAAGTTGTTTTAGGGTGTTACGAGTTATTATTGTTATTAAGCAAAAAGTATTTCAATTCAATTCCTATGTTTCTAGAAGGCATGCAGTAAATGCTAACAACAATTTGTCGTAGGGAATACTATTTTTTAATACTCGTAGGTTCAAAAATATAAGCTTTCTGATTAAATTCCGTTAGCTTTGTCTACCATATTTTTTCAAACGAGATTCCGAAATTTGTTGTAAATATTTTAGAAAGTGTAATATCTGAAATTACTGATACCACTGAACTCGAAGAAATTCCGGCTAAAAAACAAAACCACTGTGGACATTCATTATCCCTTGGTTCAACTTTTTACTAAAAACCTGATCCTCTATAGGTTACTTATCTACCTGTTCGTCAGTCTGTCCACATATCTGTCTAATTGTTTAACCGTCGATTTATCCGTATCTACCTATATTAACTTAGAAGTTATTAGATTTTCAATAAAATTGTAGATAAATATTCATTACATTTGATGAATGTAGTGCCAACAGAAGTTGGCTTTACAAACATATTATATTATGTGTTTTGAGAATATTTTTCAAAATACAGCAGTTTATAAAATATTTTTAATGTTGCACAAAAATATTACTATAATTAAGAGCTACTAGATAAAAAAAAGGTTCCAATTTTATATTGCTTAATTCAATATACAGTTTACAAATAAAATAAAAACCACACCTTTTATTGCTGATACTTTATAATCCTTAATTTAAAAGAAACATCCAACAAGAGATTAATCCTCTCTCCATATTGTTTTATAGAATAATAAAATAAATGCGCCACATTTAAGAGAAAATTTCTCCGTACTTTTATAACACTCTCCAAGAACATGCCCGCGTTTATTTTCTATTTTCCCCTCTAATATTGTGCGTCATATTGTAGTATCATTATCACGTAATTTCGTCGTGGCATCATTCTGTATGCAAGTGGAACTTGTGTAAGAAGCCGGGTTTGACGTATCCACGAATTTGGAAAGAGCAGCCTAAGGGCAAGACATCCCGTTGGGAGACGTTAGAAATTGGGCTGTGGCAATAATACATATATTGAATGGATATTATGTTGTGAATTATTGATACACTCGATACAGTGATTTAGGTTTGAGCAGAAGCCAAGTTCCTTTCAATAGACTTTATATGCCTCCCTGAATGCATTCTTATATTTTTACTTCAATGGCGATATCCTTCAGTATGAGAACTATAATCGATTTAAATAAAATTATATATACAAAAGAAGGTAATTCTGTAGTATCTAAGTAACTAAGAAAATACAGAATGACTTAATAAACCCTTACATGAGTTGTTGATACCATTAGATGTATCACTTGTGAACATTATTCCATTATTTGGCATGTTCTAATATTCCGCCTAATTTGTATACTTACTATCATTCCTGAAATAGTAGAAACATACATGACAATAAAAAATACTTGGTAATGATTTTACACATGCACTACATTATTAGATATTTCCAAATTTTTATAAATGCAGTTCTGTACTGACATCTTTGCGTCTTTGTGTAAATCATAAATTATGTTGAATATTTTTTGGAAAGAAAAAAAAAAAATACCCGTTTTCTCTATTTTTGTTTAAATATCGTTTTATACAGTGGGCATAATTTTAACGGTTTGACTTAGAGCAACCAATTTTGGGGCGCCTCTATTAGTACTAAAATAATACTTTTTAGATCAATGAGGGCTGAGATTTGGACCATTAACTGGTGTAGATTTGAAATAGTTTGCGATGCCTATTGTTTTATACAGTGCGGCCTAAATTTTTAAAGATTTGACATGGAACCTATTTTCGTGCCTTTATGTTTTAGATCAATGATGGACTGTGACTCTGTAACAATATTTTGTGTAGTTATTAGGTATACCTACATAATATATTTGTTTTATTATTACTGATCAAAATTGTATTTTCTTGAGTACGATCGTAAGGTACCCTCCCGTGTAAACTTCTAAACACCATTTAGTATAGAGCAAGTTATTTTGGCCAGCTTATATGAAAACCAAATTACTAATTCTTAAATACAACTTTAATTTAATGTACCGCAATAGCAAAATCCAACGGCGTATAGTCTGGAGAGCGGGCGGGCCATTGTATTTGACCTCAACAACTAATCTGCTGTCCAGAATAGGTTCTGTCTAAAAGGTATCTTACTAGTACGCTATAGTGAAGAGGTCCTGTTGACATTAAAATTTGTCCTCTTTATTTTCTGGTATTTGATTTATCAATGGATTTATTATCTTTTCCAACATTTCAAGGTATTGGGCTATCTGATTTTCTTCTACAAGTAGTGTGCCTACAATGTTATTTCTTAATATCTCTGCCTATACATTAAGGGGCCTAGTCGGAAAAAAGCTTCGGATAGCTGTGTCACTCTCTAGAAAGTTTTTATACATGCGCCGCTGAATAATTTTGCTCTTGACTATACCTTCACTGGACGTTTTATTCACCGACTTCATTGAGGTGCGATTCCCGATAGAGGTAACACTTATTTGCTATATTTGTAGTGACAAAGATACTTATTTAGAAAATTCATTTTAACCAAATGGTACGGAATAAAAGTTTGAAACTTGCTGAGCATAATTATGAGGATTCATTCTAGACGACATGTATGAATTTTACCTTGAATTTTACCAATTGATATCATAATTCAGGAGCTAATTACGTCCAAATTTCACTTATATTTACAGTATAAATTTTCCCTACATAAAGTGAAAATTAATTAAAATAGATATACATGTACCCTCTAGTATACTTTCAACTATTGATCCTCCAAATTTGGTGTAATTTGACCAAACCGTATGGAAGAAACAAATTTTGAAAAATTACCTTACAAACACTGGTTCGATTAGCCCTCTTAAGTTTTTCTCTTTTGTCTTAGCTAACTTTAAGTTATTTTACGTTTAGGGAGACTGTATTTTATTTACGCAGTGTAACTGTAAAACAACTTAGTTTAGCTATTATTGGTGGTAGAAAGAACACAATTATTATCTTATCTTGTGGGTATTTTGGCGAGCTCGGTAACATCCAAAGTTAATATAAAGAAGACTGAACGTATTGGGAATGTAACACCAACACACTCATGTGCCATAACAATAGAAAAATATATTACTAATATTAATGCACCTGCTAAACATTTGTCACCCTCCTGGCCGCACAACAAATTGATATCATCCTCGCTAATCCAGAAGTATTTAGTAAAAATATGTAAATCGAATTTATCTTAGTAAATATTAATCATCGTTGTTTGGGATTATTTCTTTCACCAATTGAAAAGGTGCTAAATGCTAGATTATTTCTACAATTAAGCATGTGTATGGACTTTCCAGTAAACACGCTTACGTTAGAAAGACGTTTATAATGTCCAAACATCACTTGAAAACGTATCCTTTTACGCACAAACAACTTAAAAATGGCACGTTTCACATAACGAAATTATAAACGTTAAATATTAGTATGTGAAACGAACGAGTCAGATATTTTAATAGTAGTTTATATAGCAAGTGGCTAAAATGGTGTTTTTTTTACAAGTGGGGCGTTTACAGGATGAGCCGAAGACGAGTGCAATAAACCACGCTAGTAAAAAAAACACATTTTAGTCTCAAGTTATATACAAATTTTTTGCATTCGAAATTAGAAAACAGTGTAATTTTTGTAAAAATACGGCAAATTGACAAAGTTACCTTGTCGTAATGACTAACTTCTATTGCTGTTTTCATAGAAACCATTAATAAAACAACTAAATATTGAAGGATTTTAACGTCGCACTTGACATATTCTACTTTATAATAATTATTATTTGGAACAAAATGAGTGATAGTGAGGAAGATTTTATTCCTGATACTCCTCCGGAAATCAGGGAGCAAGCAATTGCTGTAACTTTAGATTTATTACCAGCGAAATCTAGAAAATTGTACAAAAAGGAATATGATTTATTTATGCACTGGTGTAAGCAGTAAACTGTGAGTAAGATATCTGAGTCCGTTCTTTTGACTTATCTATCTGAAAGAGCAAAAACTTTAAAATGTTCAAGTCTCTGGTCCAAGATTTTGATGCTTAAAGCAGTTTTGAATCTAAAGAATAATGCAGATGTGTCCAATTATCAAAAAGTAAAAGCTTTTTGAAAAGACAATCCACTGGGTATAGGGCTACGAAATCTAATGTTTTTGACAGAACAGATGTCGAACGTTTCATACTAGAAGCACAGCTGAAACGTTTTTAATGTTGAAAATTGTATTAATAACGGGCTTGGCTGGCGCTTGTCGTCGAGAGGAACTCTATAATATGACCATTGATGACATTGTGAGAAAAGACTGCATGTTGGTTGTTAAAGTACCTGATTCGAAGACCCACATTGAAAGGACTTTTATGTTAATTGGTGAGACAGTTATTGGAATAAATCCACTAAATATTTATAATAAATATGCAGCTATTCGCCCTAGTCATGTGAATTACAAAGGGGTTTTTCTTCAATATCGAGGAGAAAAATATACGGTCCAACGAGTTGGTATTAATACATTTCAAAAATACCAAGTATCATAGTTAAATAGGTACCTTAACTTATCTAATCCTGAGCAATATATGGGTTACAGCTTTAGGAGGTTAGCTGGTTCTGGAGCTGATATTCTTACCTTAAAACGTTATGGGGATGGGAAATCCTTAACAGTTGCTGAGGGATATATAGAAGATATCATCCAGAACAAAAAGGAAATTTCAAAACAGATATTTTCAAGTTACTACAGA
>JANEYF010002083.1:0-15015 GCA_029963845.1 Rhamnusium bicolor | reverse complement strand
ACACACACGAATATGTTGGGCGAGCACCTAGTTGGGCCAACATATTTGAATGTGTGTGGGTTGCACGAGCCCAGTTGGCGGTTGGAATGCTCCGCTCGGAGCTCGGCTCGACGGTCCCTACCAACACGAGCCCAGCGGCTAACATGTTAGTACATGTGTGGTAAATAGCAAGTCGTTGAGTGATATACTTCGTCGTATAAATAATAAATTGATAAATTTTTGTGATGTCGTTCGCGGATAATAAAAAGTTTTGGGCGGAATTCATTACTTTATACAGAGATAACAGGGCCCTATGGGACGTGAGAAGTAAAGAGTATAGTAATAAACATATAAAAGGGGAAAGTTATGGTAAACTTGTGGAATAAGCCAAAGAAATTAATCATGATGCGGATGAAAAATTTGTAAAAGCCAAAATTGAAAGTCTGCACAATTGCCATCGTTATTTCAAGATCCATTTTGTAATGATGCAGCGTGAGACTCGCGGTAAACTGAAGTTGGCATGTTCGGTTTGGACGTGTATGGGAATCGATGAGCATGCTCGGTTCGGGGTTGGGCTCGTGTCGAGCCGAGCATGTTCGAGTGTGTATGGGGGGATTTTATACTGTTCGATTTTGTAATGGTATACAGGGTGTTTCAGATTTAAAGTGACACAGTGTAATGGGAGATAGACCACACATAGCTCAACTCAAAACACCCTCAAACTTCCCCTTGAATCTTAACCGTTTTTGAGATACATAGTTTTATGGTTTATTACTAAAATTGTATTCGGCCGTATCTCTAGAACGGCTGTAAATATTTAGATAACATTTGGTACAAATATGTCTATGGTTATTCTCCAATCAATTTTCAAAAATATTTATTGACTAAATTTAAGATTCTACAAATAACTCAGTCAACTAGCTAATGTCACTATTTTATTAATTTTACTTAAATATCCTACACTAATTAATCATGTGTTTTTTACAAGAAATACACATTTATTGAAATATGAATTGTTTGTGCAAAGCTAGACTTTGAGTATTTTATCCATGTCGAAAAACTCGTTAAGTTTTATGAACCGTATGATGGTGGACATGTGGAAAATGAATCTGCCATGGGGAAAAATTTGGAGAAGTAGTGTTTTGGAGAGGGTATGTCGCCTGAGGTCCATTTTAATATGGAGGATCTGTTGAGTTATTTGGTGGATTGCTTTTCCGTCGTGGAGGCTGGAGGGGTCAGGGGAAGATTTTATGCCATTAAGGCAATGCTTCTCAGATATTTATTGTCGTATGCGGGAAAGATGCACACCTCATAACAGCCGAGGGGAACTTTTACTTCCTGTTCTCCAAATATTCCAGTTTCTTTAAGCACACTCTGCAATTTACGCAATTGTATGGGTCGCCCATCCTACAGTTTATACATTAGAGCCGACGTTATCACTCCTATCTCATTGGGCAGTTATGTGGTTTTTAGAATATTTTAGGCACTTCAGTGCTCCGTAGCAGTTAGTTGTTGCATGCCCCCATACTTGAAAACGGTGACTATGTATAATTAATTTAGAATTCATATACCTCTCCCACCTAATTGCGCCGTGATCAAGCTATTCGACTTTGGTTTAGATTTGACTGATTGTTACAGAATCATTTGAGATTACCAGGTATTTGTTGTACAGAGTGATCCACCATAAGTTTAGCCCCCTCTAACTCCATCATTTACGAATGGTTTTTTTCAAATATTTTAATGTATACTTTTACAAAATACACACACACACAATTTTGTCAAACAATTTTGGAGAGATACAGACACGATTATGAAATTTTTAGACGCATCTTTTGGACTGATAAAGCGTCCTTTACAGGTGCGGGCATATGTAACAGTAATCATTACTGGGCAACAGAGAATCTTGATATAGTCGACGAAACGCAGTTTCAGGGACGTCGAAGTATGAACGTGTGAGCAGGAATTATTCATAATCAAATAATACACGCATTTTTTGATGGGCATATGAACGGTGAAAAACATTTGCAGGTTTTAAGAGAAAATGCTGAAAATTACCTAGAACATATTCCACTGAACGAAGTGTTCGATGTAAATTTACAGCAAGAAGGTGCACACTACAGGTAACAAATTACCTGATTTAACATTTTGACGAGTGGATAGGCAGGAATGGACCAATAAGATGGCCACCAAGGAGTTCCTATTTGACTTCACTCGATTTTTTATGGGGTTATGTAAAAATGGAAGTTAATAAACAAAAACCCAATAACATAGATGATCTACGAGAAAGAATTATTATCGCTGTGATTAATAATATAAATAACGGCACTATCCTTGAAGACGTAGGTAGAAATTTTTATAAAAGAATTAATCTATGCTTTCAAAATGATGGACCCACATAGAGCAATAATTTTAATTCTTAATTTAGCTTAATATTTATGTTTGTGTAGTATTCTCTGTATTGTAGTATAAGGAATAACTATATCTCTTGGGGCATCTCTGATGGACTTCTTACTCTTCTATTCGCCAGATATCCACAATTTATCATCTTATTCCACACGTTTTTGAATATATTTTTGTAAGGAACTGGACGATCTGGATATCTGTTTATGTTTATCTGTTGATTTTAATGGTTATTTGTTAAACATTTCTTCTTTTACCTAATTCTCTTTTTTTTATTTTTAACAATCCGCTTATCAGGTGTGCATTAACTCAATTAGCATTGGTATGAAAAAAAAAAAACTATAAAACGTTAAAAGTCGGTTAATTTTCCATTGATCAATCATCAAATAATAATGATTTGACATATCTGCCATAGGTAATTGTCCCAATAAATATCAAAGCCTACTTAAGTTCGAATGTGCTGAGGACGATTTTATGTAATAAAATAAAATAACTATTTGGGCAATATCATCAAAACTAATAAAGTCAAATATATAAAAGTATATATTTTTGAAATAAGAAAAAAACGGCGAATCTGATTTTCAAACAAAATAATTATTAAAAAAAAATTTTTATATTCGTATCTCTTCTAATTTTGAGGATTTATTTTTCTAAAAGTATATACTAACATTTTTGAAAAAACTGCATAATTTGGTTTTTCAAATGATGAAGTTAGAGGGGGTGAATTTATGGCGGATCACTGTGCCACGAATCTTGAATACGTTCTTGATTTTATTTGTATTCGTGCGTTTTTAAAATTTTTCATATACACTTCATGGTGGATACCATGCAAAATAAATACATGCGTCTTCTCTTGTCGGGATGTGAGAGTGTGATACTCATACTGCCAAATTTTTCTGTACAAAATTGCGAGTCTTTGTATTTTTGTTAGTGAAGAGTCGTAGAAGTTGAAACTATGTCGTGAGTGGAATTCGCCATCCAGATTGGATTTAAGAGTTCTTTATTTCCTCGTGCTCGCTATGAAGCATGATCGGCGAAGGTCTGATAATTTTGGCATTATTTACATCACCTTTTTTATTATTTAAATTATTTGCGATGTTTACCTCATTTTGTTTCGTTTTCGGTACTTATAATAATAATAATAAATGGTCTTTATTTAAAAGGCGAAGTTTAGTACAATGACTATTCTTACACTTAACTTTAAAAAAAACTGCAAAATATATAGAAAATATCTAATATGCTATATCAAAGATAATAATAATTAAATAAAAAAAGAATAATTATAAAATAGTTACAAACTAGGAAGCTATGAGACTAAAAAACAAAACTACACTAAACAACATAGTGATAAATTATGTAATACATAATAATATAACCTAACTATGATAGGTGACGAATAAAAGAAAAGGAAAGAGAGAAAAAGAAAAGAAAAAGAAAAAAGATTACATATTTGTCTTTGATTTTCTAGTTTAATTTTGAATTGTTTTCTAAACGTTAAAAAAACATTACTTTTGAAAGAGTCGTTGTTTAAATTGTAGATGTGGGGAATTTAGTAAGAAAAAGAGTTTTTAAATTTCACAGTAGAATGCATAGGTATATGGATATCATTTATGTTACGTGTAGATACATTATGCATGTCACTTCTGAAACTTATTTTATTAAAAAAGATATGGTGGGGATTTTAGGTTAAAAATCTTATGAACAAAACTAGCATAATGCAGAGTACGACGATTATTCATATTTAACCCTTTAATATTATTGATTTTTTGTGAAATATGGTCGAACTTATGTAAGCTGAATATAAATCAACAACAATTATTGTTTTGTACCTTCTGATTTCTGTATTTATCGAAAGAATCAATACAAGGACCATAAACAGTGTCACAATAATTAAAATATGATAATATCAGATGTTCACATAACACAGTTTTAAGTTGTTGACTTAAGATTGCCCGGTTAGAATATAATAATTTCATAGAAACGTAAGCAAACATTTACTTATATGACGGAAAATTTCAAGTTAGTATCCATAATTAGTCCAAAATTCTTTGCAGTATTGGTCGGAGTCAAAACAAATTCATTAACTTAGATGTTTAAAGAGTTAAATGTTCTATTGCGTAAAATTGAGATTACCAATTACTAAAAGAGTTGACTTTGAAGGATTAATATGTAAATTGTGCTTTTTTGATAGTATAATCAAGTCATATAAATCGGCATTCATGAATTCATTCGCTTCAGCTGCTTCTTCCGGATGGAAGCTTTTTTAAATTTGCGTGTCGTCATCGGCATAAAAATGACTCTGTGAATGTTTGAGTGAATTATGCAGGTCTGCTGTATATAATGAAAATAATAGTTGTCCAATTATGGATCCTTGAGGTACTCCGCTTTTAAGATTTGCTGAAGACGAATAACCGTTGTTCAAAAATACTCTTTGACATCTGTTGTTTAAGAAACAGTAAAAAAATCGCGGGGTATATCATTAAATCCATAAAATTCAAGTTTGGAATAAAGTAGATCATGAATAATAGTATCAAACGCTTCCGTGAAATCAAGCAGTACAATTATATAATATTCCTGTTAAAGGTGTTAAGAGCATAGTGATTGCTCATTTCTGTGCAATCATTGTTAAAGTGATCAGCGATAGATCCGAGATAAGACTTAATTTCCTCACTATTGGTGAGATGAGGTGGATTTTCATAGGATTTGTTAGGAACTACGTTTAGCTATTTTAGAGTCGACCAAACTTCTTTAGTATTATATGCGTTATTACCATTATTATTGTTACCGGAAATATGATCTACGAATTGCTGTAAGGGTAAAATTACGTAGTTGTTTACATGTTTCATGGTCAGATCGTCTTTTAGTACGACTGTACTTATTTAACGCTTTATCCCTAACTTTCATCATTATTTTTAGCATATCTCTTCGCCAAGGGGTTTTCGGTTGTGATATTCTCACAGTACGAATGGGAGCATGATTATCAAAGAAGTTTCTAATATTGTTAGTTAAATAATCAACCTTTCCATCAACTGAATTACTTTGATAAGTGTAATCCCAATCAACAGTATTAAAATCAGTAAAAAAATCATTTTCAGAAAAATTTTTGAAATCTCTAAATGTATAAAGTTTTTGACATGCCTTTGTTATTTCAAATTTAAAGGTTGTAAAAGTTGTAAAAGAAGATGGTCAGTTATGCCATCTGCGTTAAGCGTTCCAGCCCATAGCACCATTATTTAATCAGAGGTCACAAGAAATTGATCAATAAGCGAGAAGCTAGTATCTGTAATTCTTGTTGGCTCACTAATAGTTCAAGTCAGCCCAAATGATTCCATTATTCTACACAGTCTGTTAACGTTAGTGTCAAAATCATTAAAGAAGTTTAAATTAGAATTTCCCATACAAATAACATTGTCTACAGTAGGTGCAATTTTGATACAGTGTTTTCAATTAACTCAGCAGTTATAGCAATATTAGATTTGGGTAGCCTATATATAATACCGATTCCAAATGTTTTCTTAGAAATTTTTAATTTTATCCATAATTGTTCTAAATCGATATTACTATCAGAATCAGATCTACATATAGACCTACACCGCCACCACGACTAGGACGATCATATCTAAAAAAATATAGTTAGGGATTTGAACTATGTCTGCACCAGTATTAATAGAAACCCACGTTTCAGTAACTTCAACAATTACAAATGAATTTTGTGAGACTATGTTAGAGAATTCATTAAACCAGAACGAACATTTGCAACTGTGAAATGATCCATAATTATGATTTTTAAATAATAATTAATCAAATAAAAAAAAAATTGTATCCTATTTATCACCAGAATCTTTTTACACTCAAAAAAGAAAGAGAACAAAAACAAAAAAAAAAAAGAAAATTTTTTTTTATATGTAAGATTTTAAATATTAGACAAATTTATAGAAACTACAGTTATTATATTATGAACATAAAGTACTTACTAGTCCAGGAGAAAAACAAATAATTATAGATCTGTATGAGAATATAAATTACTAGATAAAACATAAAAATAATAAATATGTGAAAGGAGTAATAATTAATGTTAACAAAATACCTCATTTAGATCTCAAATATAAATTCAGTAAGTTTATTTATTTGCTCCTTTTGTGGTTGATCCTGTCTGTAGAGATTTTGTGGTATGACTTGCTTTCTTTAATTTATTTTCTTCATCTTTTTCGGATAAATCTTCAGGCGTTGTTTTCTTATATGTTTCGTTTCCTTTAATTAATATTTCAGTACCAGAAACTGCAACTATTTGTTCGTCTTCAAAGTTGCTTTGTTTAAGTGACTCGTATGTATAAAGTACTCCATTTATTAACAAAGAATTTCCTTTAATTGTGGCATTGTTAATTTGTTCTCTGGCGATTTTTAGATGTGAAATAAGAAATTTCCCTTTTCTCCCAATCCTCAGGAATATAATCTAGATTTATATAAATACCTGTACCGGAGAGTTTCTTAGCTTGTGTTAGTATTTGATTCTTTAGTTTCTGTGTTAAGCATTCTACAACTATAGTTCTAGGTTTCTCTTCTACATGCTTTCCTATTCTATATGAATCTCTTATGTCACCTTTAGTGCAAGATATTTTTTAAAGTATTGCGAAAAAGTGTTAGTACTGTTTTTAACGTATCTTTTTCATCGCCTTGTAAACCATTTATAATTAAATTATATTTCTTAATTTTTTTCCCACTGGCTTGAATTCTACTTTTCAGTTTCTCATTTTCCTCTTGCAATTTACTGTTATTTTTCTTTAGGTCCTGTAAATCATTATTTATTTCAGTTTTAAAACTTTGAAATTCCTGTTTTAGCTCATTTAGTTGCTCATTTAGTTGTGCATTTTGAATTTTAATATCAACGTTTTGCTGTGTTATATTCTGTAGCATAGAAAATACATTCTTTGTTTTTCCATCATCACTCATTTCCTTAATTTAATTTAAGCACATGTGCTAATGCACTAGTATTAAATTGACTTGCTTATCGATCTTAAACAGAGCAGATATTGTTTCTTTTGAAAGTTTTTTCTTGAATACTTATTTTGTATTAATTGAGACAGCACTGATTACTTTAATTAATTTTATATGATATTCAACGTGCATGTCCTCGTCGGCAATTTTGTTATTTTCTATTGTTCTAAATTTTTTTGTGTTTTCGTAACTGCGTAACTACGAGCAAGTTTTTGTATCATTAAGTTCTCTAATTGCGACCGGATGTCATGTATTGAAGTCATCGGGAATATGCTCTCGCTTTTTGTTCAGTTTACTGTTGCATGATTCGCAGTCTTCACTCAAATTATTGTCATCGATTTTCTGAATTGACAGGGAAAAGAAATATGACGATTTTAAAACTTTACAATAGTTTTGTTTGGAAAGCGACTTCCTGTGGTTTTTAATTACTTCGTATTCTGGACAATTCTTTGACATCGTGGGACACTTTCTTAAATACTTGCTGGGTCAAGATTTTTTGAAAACGTACTGTTTTAGTTAGAACAGAGTTATATCTTGGATGTATTAAAACGCGCTAATGTCCGCTTGCGAGTCGATAACACTAAAAATTACACAATTTATATTATGACACATTTTGGCAAAACATTATGAGGCGTGAAAACTAGAATTATATAAAGACTTAATGTTAATCGACTGGAGCTTTCCAAGTAATATAACGGATATAAACCCTATGGTAGGATAATTCTACCCTAGATTACATGTTCTTATTGATAAAAATATGCCAAAAAAGAAACCGTGTTCACGTAAATATCCAGTTTGTTTTAATAAGAATTTAATAATTAAATTAAAAAATAAATATAAAGCACATGAGAGGTACAAAAAATGTAAAAGTGATGAAAATCATAATACATTTAAAAAAACTAAGAAGTGAATTTAAAACCGAAAATGAATTAGCCTATAAACAATAAATACATTTAAAAAATTAAAAACGAAATAAAAGTTAACGCAAACAAATTCTGGACTTTTTTAAACTCTAAAAAATCTCTTCCATCTATTCCACTAAATATGAAATACAATGACACCGATGTGAGTAATCCGTCTGAAATTGCTTCATCATTCGCCAATTTTTTTTTCAAATCTTTTTCGGAACCTAGTATTAATGTCAATCTTAAAGAACTTGACGGTACCGTACCAAATAACATTTTACACCTAACTGAAATTACCGTTAATGATGTTGGGAAAGCTATTAAACAAATTAAATATGTCTATGGGGCTGGATCAAATACCTGGATTTCTTATTCGTGACTGTGGCATAATTTTTGCAAATTCTTTATGTATTTTATATAATACGATTTTTTCCAGATTTGTAGAAATTGTGTAGAGTCACACCTATATTCAAAAAGCAAGCATTGATGATATAACTAACTATATACCAATTACTATAATCTGCAACTTTAGTAAAATACTAGAAATTGTTTTATATGATCACTTATCTGCTCATGTTAGCAACTGTTTATTGCCTGAAAAACATGGTTTTGTCTCTGGAAGATCAACGATAACTAATCTGGTTATCAAAACACAATTCATCAGTTAGATCAGAGAGGTCAGGTAGATGTCATCTACACTGACTTCTCTAAGGCTTTTGATAAATTCGATCATAAAATGTCATTACACAAACCTCAACATTTTAGTATATCAGTGGACTTCTTAAACCTGGTAGCATCCTACTTATCTGACCGCTGGTAATATGTTCAAGTTAGAGGTCAAAAATCAGAAAAAATTTTGCAAACACCCGGTGTACCTCAATGTTCCATTCTTGGACCCCTGTTTTTCACTATATTTATAAACAATATTGCTGCTAAGCTTGATGTAGGATACCTTTTGCACGCTGACGATTTAAAAACATTTTGTCAAATAAACTCACTGGCTGATTGCGAACATTTTCAAACTAATTTAAACCATATAAATGTTAGGTGTATCGAAAACAACCTATTTTTGAATATGAGTAAATGCAATAGAGTGTCTTATTCCAGAAAGCAAAATATTTCCCTATTTGACTATGAAATATCCAATATACCTTTAATTAGACCTAATAATGAGCATGTCCTTTTTGATCCAAAATTACTATTTGTTGATCACATTAACGCAACAAATACGTCATCTTTCAAAACATTAGGATTTGTTCTAAGAAAAAATTGTTAATTGTGTTCAAAATGCCGCAAATTTATACAAGAAATTATAAAGTACATGTTAATTATTTATGGGGAATGTAGAAAAAATACCTTTGCGGTTAGACACCTTTATGCCGAACGATATCCTGATAGACAATGTCCAGCGAGAAATTATTTTAATCGTCTTGAAAATCAATTCCTAAATGAGCCCAAGAATGATCCCGAGGAAAATTTCATTCTTGACGAAGGAACGGAAATTAATGTTTTGGCTCGAGTAGAAGATGATAAGATTGTTTCTTTAAGGCAAATTGGGTTTGAATTGGAAATCAGTCACCAAACAGTAAGCCGAATTTTGTACAAATACCACTATAAATCTTTTAAATACTAATTGCACCAGCACTTGTACGAAAATGATTACGAATGTAGGATGGAATATTGCAATTGGATTTTGAAGAATAACGTGCAGCCAAACAATGATCTTTTGGTAATGATTTTATTTTCGGACGAGTCCAGGTTTACAAATTTGGGATTATTTAACCGACAAAATACAAAATATTGGTCACAAGAAAATCAAAATTTATTACGGGAGGGTAACTTTCAAGTGCGGTTCAATGTTTGGCTTGGAATAATCGGTAGTAGAATCATTGGTCCAATAATATTTGAAGGATCCCTGACTGCTGCCAGATACTTGGGATTTCTGCAAAATGAAATTGAGGACAGTTTAGCAGAATTATCTTTCCGTTTACGACAGGGAATGTTTTTCCAACAAGATGGCGCTCCTCCTCATAAGTCGAGTTAGTAATTGATTACCTTCAACGGAGATTCGGAGAAAACGTAATTTCGACGATTGATCCTGTGAGGAAGCCTCCAGGGTCACCTGATTTAACACTCCTTGATTTCTTTTCTTGGGGTCATTTAAAAAATATTGTCTACGCAACCGCTGTTACAACCCGTGAAGACCTGGAGCTACGAGTAAGACGGGCAATTAATAGCATAACGGCCCAGCAATTGGCAAACGTTCTCGGAGAAACAGCTATGCGAGTTCAGAAGTGCATTGACATTAATGGACAGCATTTTGAACAACTATTGTAATGTTTTGTGTTCATTTTTTTGTATTCCAAAGCCACCTTATGTGTAATAAGGTAATTATAATAAAATTGTATTTTCTTATTTTCTTTCGGCTGTACCTTTGTTTGTATTTATCGCACATTTTAATACGATATATGAATAAATTCCTTATTAATAGTACTAATAAATGGTACTACGGTACCAATATGGTTTCTTTTGAAGAAATTGAGTTTGGCCCCAAAAACCATTGTGATGAACTTTATTTGCTCATAAATCACGTAATTTAGTATTTTTGACGGGATTTCGATTTTCCTAGCATTACACGGGTGATTTAGAATAAATCGGAACCTTCATGGCACACTTAAATGGAAAACTAAAAATTATATAAAATATTGACGTTTCCAAATATCACTAACGTCAAATTTATTTAGAAAAAATAACATCGGTTGTCATTACAAAATGACAAAACAAAAATTTCATGGCCCAGCCGCTATGATATACCAAAAGACTAATATTCTAGGTACGGTTACAGAAAAGTGTCCATAAATCGAAAACGGTGTGCACTAGATATAGAGTATATTACCTTTTTAAATAGGTAAATGTATCGCCTTTCCGAATCAGTGATAATATATAGGGCATTCCATTTAAAAAAAATCGACTTTCGTGCATTTTTCTAAGTCACTTGTAGAAAGCGTTCTCTAACTCACCCTGTATGATATTCGAAACATTTGATTAATGGAGGAGATGCCCCCAGGCCTTGCCTAGGCGCAACTAAAAAATTATCTTTTAATTGCTGCGTAGGTAGGAGAAAACACGATTTTCTGAAAATCAAATTTTTGGCAATAAATTCAGAAAAGAATTATTATTTCGAAAACGGCTTGAGATAGGTATAGGGAAATATTAATAAAAGTTACTCAGAAAGAGACGACGATCCAAAAATCGCAATAATATACAGGGTATTCTATTTAAAATAACGAAGATGTTGCCAGTTTTACGTATAAGTGGCAACACCGCACTTTCGAAAATATTTTAGTTGGAGAGATCATACTCGATTATCTTGGTAACCAAAATTTCAAAGCAATCGGTTGATCCATTCTCCATATACTTCTAATACTCCACCCACCGTGGCTCACCCTGTATATATATATATATATATATATATATATATATATATATATATATATATATATATATATATATATATATATATATATATATATATATATATATGTATGTGTATATGTATAATTAAATTAAATATTATAATAGTGCTAGGGACATTCAATTTCTTTTTGTAATACATCTGGTTTTATGTCAACTTCAACTTTCTGATAAAATCTAAAGCAGTATTTTTAAAACTGCTAATGTAAGTTCTCAAAGTCTCCTAATTATACAAACATATACAAGCATATTCTTATAGTATATTTCGGTTAATCTTGATATAAACTTACAGTATACACGAACAGTTCAGGAAGTTGTACAATACGTTCAGTAATAAATAGTACTAAGCAACGGTTAAAATAGTTTGTACACAGTATCTGTAATTATGTGTGCTTACATCTAACTGAAACTAAAGTTAGCTGAGATCTCCCCACGGAGGACTAGTAACAACCAATTATTGCTTCAGGATTAACTGGACAAATGTAAAATCTGAATTCAGGACCTCAAAATAAGAAAAAGTTTCCCATGGATGGATGTCTGGAAATACTTTCTTAAAGAGTTGCGCCCCTCTAAAAATGAAGGTTAAAATTAGGTTGTTAATTTTTTTTCAAATTTGGAGAAAGATAATAAAATGAATTTTGATAGAGATTTTCCACTGATAGAAACGCTTCCTAGAGATATTTTTTCAATCATCCCTTATCGGTAAAATGGGTGAAATCGGCAACCCCCATATTCTTTTTTAGAAATTTTTAACGAGCCCGAATTTTATGTATAAAAATGAACCTTGCAAGGCTTGATTATTTAAAAACTATTTTGTGTCTTTTATTTTTTTTATCTGATAGTTTTTAATTAAAAAAATAAAATAGTCTCGCCCCACAGAGATGTTTGGAAATTTGCAGCATTTAATAAAATGGAAAATACCTAGTAAGTAAATAAATAAGTAATTCAGTTCAGTGCTGATGCTTATTTCACCAATAACGATAATTAAGTCTATTAACGACTACCTTTAAGGTTATGATTACGCAGAGTGAGGAAGTTGAACAACATTTTTGATTTCATATCATCTTTTCAGTATATAAAAATCAAACAAAACAAGATATTTGAAATTATTTTAGGATATTGCCATTGCTTTATAATCATTAATGACTCCAATAAGATAAGTTTCTAATTATTGTTAATCTTTGTTATAATTAAAATTTGTTAACTGGCATTCTGACAATTATTGTTAGATCACAATTTTTTATTATAACAAAAATTAACAACTAAAATTTTATATTAGTATAATCGTTGGAATAGTAAAAAAAGTTCTAAATCCAACTCAAATGTCATACCATGTTTGATTTTATAAATATATATAATAAACCAAAGCAATGCCTACTTTTCAACTCTGAGAAGTCCCAGCCCTAAATGAGAAGTAGCGGGATATTGATAAAACATTGAAAAAACTATTTTTCATTCTTTTGACGATTCTTTTGGGCTTTAGTCAACTTGTCACCTCCTTATTGCAATTTTTATTTATTAGTAGAGCTGTCCGAGGTGGCTGGAGTACAGCCACGGTCTTGCGATGGCGTCACACGTGCCGATTTAGAAGTGATTTACGCTGCAGTCTTATTTGAAAGGTTAATGCGTGAGGTTGTACCTATAAATTATACATAATGTCAAACGCGCCAAAGGGTAAAAAACGACCGTACGCGGACACAGTGAATAAATTTATCGGTGAATTTCCGGATTTATTCTATGACGGATGTAAAATAATTTGTAAAGTTTGTAATCAAGACTTAATGTGCTGGCACAAAACAGATTGTCGTCGTCATCAACACCGTGCAACATCAAAATAAAAAAAATGGCATGCCTGTGACAACTCAGTTTATGTTTGATTTATTGTTAATGTTAATAGCCTGTAATATTCCGCTACACATACTGGATAAACAACCATTTCGGGAGTTTTGGAATAAATACAATCCCCAGGTGAACTTACCAAGTCGTACATCGTTACGTAGATATATTCCAGCTGTTCGTGAAGACATTGTAAATAGGATTAAATGTGGATTAAAAAATACACGGCTCTGGTTATGTATTGACGAGACGACAGATTGTAAAAAAAATTCTATTTTAAATATTATAGTACGTGTACTGGGCCCTCTTAAACTAACATTTCCACTTTTACTAGCTAGTAAAAGACTAACTGCGTGTACTGGCGAAATAATTACGGGGTGTTGGAGACATGCGAAAAATTTGAACTTTCAACAAGTCAAGTATTGATGTTTGTGATTGATGGTGCTGCGACAATGCGCATGGTAGGCGGTTCTTTTCAAAGAGACAGTTGTAGGTTTTTACATGTTACGTGTAAAGTGCATGCGTTACATCTTGTGGCAGAAACGATTCGAAAATGTTTTCCAGAGGTAGATGCATTAATAGCAAATACAAAAAAAGTTTTTCTCAAATCTCCTAAACGGCTTCGAGCATTTCACAGACAGTGTTCTGGTATCCCTGAACCACCAGAGCCGATTCTTACACGTTGGAGAACGTGGTTGAAAGCGGCTTTTTATTATGCTGAATATTTTCAACAAATAAAAGCTGTGATGCTACAGTTCAACCCTAACGAGGCTGCAGCTATTAGGGAAAACCAGACAAGCTTTCAAGACGTTTCCCTTGAAACAGATTTAAAAACTATTAATAACAATTATAGAGGACTACACGACGCAATAGAAAAATTGCAAAATAGTTCGTTGTCGTTAGTGGAATCGCTGCAAATAGTGGACGACGTAAATACACAGCTACCGGCTATAAATGACGCAAAGAATAATCGCGTTAGTGAAAAATTCGAGAGTGTATTACAGAAAGATCCTGATTTTAGCAAATTTGTGATGGTGCATCTACAACTTAACGAAGTTGTTAAGTGAGTTCACAGATTGTTTTACTTATGCCTGTATTACATCCGTAGATGTTGAATGGTCATTTTCAAAATGCAAAACATATTTTTTCACCAAAGCGAACATCGCTGACGGAGACAGCTGTAGAAACATACCTGATGCTATTATACTATAGATCTTCCCCACTTTGTGATGAAGACAACCAAACTACTTCATAAATCTGCTTAAAAGGGTAAGTTTTATACAAATTTTTATAAAATATAACATTATTGTTAAAATTTATTTCCATTTACTGTACTTATTCAAGTATTATGATATGATGTAAACATATGAGTCGTATGACGGCTCTGTCGGCCAGGTGACCTCGGACAGCTCTATTTATTAGTATT
>JANEYF010002082.1:0-215643 GCA_029963845.1 Rhamnusium bicolor | reverse complement strand
TAATTTTTAGTAAAGTGAAACCAAATTACCAGATGTGTACTAATTTAAAATAGATTTGTGCGGAACGCTGACAGTGGCAACACTGCCTTGAGTTACGTAATTTCTATGAACGGTGTTTACACAGATATCCAGTGACCATCAAAATGTCGGTTGCCGGAGGACGAAAAAATTATCAGAAATTCAAAATTTTTTTTTGTTTAAAAAATTTTTTTTAACAGTGCCAATCAATTGTACTCGACGAAATATATTGAGGGTTAAAATATAACTACGCATTTAAAACTCACCCTGTATATTATGAATATTATGGTTACGACATTGTCGATTACCGAAATGGCAAAGAATATGAGAAAACAAAAGAGCTGTAAGTTGTAAGTATACTTAAACACACCGATATAATATAACATAGTCATCTTGAATTTAAAAAACTTATAAATATTTTTCTCAAAGCGACCACCTAACACGTAGTTCCTACCACGAAACAAAAAAGTGTATAAAAGGTGCTAGCGTAAACAGTGAAAATAACGCCGAAAGCACAAATTATTCTCAGTCGAACGGGTGGCGATATTTCTTTGTGGTTTTTAGTAGTAAGATAGTTATGATGTGTTGAACTATAATATCAACTAACCGAACTAAAAACATAAGAGGATAAATCGTCTACTGGCAGTTCTATAGCCGTTCTATTTCTGAAAAATTTACACCGGTTGTCATCAGTAAAGCTGGCCGAGGTGGCTAGAGTACAGCCACGGTCTTGCGCTGGCGTCACACGTGCCGATTTAGAAGTGATTTACGCTGCAGTCTTATTTTAAAGGTTAATGCGTGAGGTTGTACCTATAAATTATACATGTCAAACGCGCCAAATGGTAAAAAATGACCGTACGCGGACAGTGAATAAATTTATCGGTGAATTTCCGGATTTATTCTATGACGGATGCAAAATAATTTGTAAAGTTTGCAATCAAGACTTAATGTGCTGGCACAAAACAGATTGTAGTCGTCATATCAATACCGTGCAACATCAAAATAAAAAAAATGGCATGCCTTTGACAACTTAGTTTATGTTTGATTTATTGTTAATGTTAATAATATTCCGCTACACATACTGGATAAACAACCATTTCGGGAGTTTTGGAATAAATACAATCCCCAGGTGAACTTTACCAAGTCGTACATCGTTACGTAGATATATTCCAGCTGTTCGTGAAGACATTGTAAATAGGATTAAATGTGGATTAAAAAAATACACGGCTCTGGTTATGTATTGACGAGACGACATTGTAAAAAAAATTCTATTTTAAATATTATAGTACGTGTACTGGACCCTCTTAAACCAACATTTCCACTTTTACTAGCTAGTAAAAGACTAACTGCGTGTACTGGCGAAATAATTACGGGGTGTTGGAGACATTCGAAAAATTTGAACTTTCAACAAGTCAAGTATTGATGTTTGTGACTGATGGTACTGCGACAATGCGTTTAGTGGGTCGTTTTCTTCAAAGAGATGATTGTAGGTTTTTACATGTTACGTGTAAAGTGCATGCGTTACATCTTGTGGCAGAAACGATTCGAAAATGTTTTCCAGAGGTAGATGCATTAATAGCAAATACAAAAAAAGTATTTCTCAAATCTCCTAAACGGCTTTGAGCATTTCACAGACAGTGTCCTGGTATCCCTGAACCACCAGAGCCGATTCTTACACGTTGGGGAACGTGGTTGAAAGCGGCTTTTCATTATGCTGAATATTTTCAACAAATAAAAGCTGTGATACTACAGTTAAACCCTAACGAGGCTGCAGCTATTAGGGAAAGCCAGACAAGCTTTCAAGACGTTTCCCTTGAAACAGATTTAAAAACTATTAATAACAATTATAGAGGACTACACGACGCAATAGAAGAATTGCAGAATAGTTCGTTGTCGTTAGTGGAATCGCTGCAAATAGTGGACGACGTAAATACACAGCTACATCCAGGCTATATATGACGCAAAAAATAATCGTGTTAGTGAAAAATTCGAAAGTGTATCACAGAAAGATCCTGATTTTAGCAAATTAAGACAAATTTGTGATGGTGCATCTACAACTTCGTTAAGTGAGTTCACAGATTGTTTTACTTATGACTGTATTACATCCGTAGATGTCGAAAGATCATTTTCAAAATACAAACATATTTTTTCACCACAGCGAACATCGCTGACGGAGACAGCTGTAGAAACATACCTGATGCTATTATACTATAGATCTTCCCCACTTTGTGATGACGACAACCAAACTACTTCATAAATCTGCTTAAAAGGGTGAGTTTTATACAAATTTTTATAAAATGTAACGTTATTGTTAAAATTTATTTCCATTTATTGTACTTATTCAAGTATTATGATATGATGTAAACATATGAGTCATATGACGGCTCTGTCGGCCAGGTGACCTCGGCCAGTTTTAGTCATCAGTGAGACGCTCCTCTGCCAATACAACACTTCCACTCACGTGACGCGATGTGAAAGTAGTATTTGATATAAATGATTTACGTGCAAATATACCTTAATTTTTCTAGTAATGTTTGATGTAGTTATATATGCTATCTATCTACCTTTTTAATTTTGTAAATTACTAATCACTGAATGCACTGTGCTACTAATTGTACACTATACACAAGATAAAATTTTAGAAATGTCTTTTTTAAAAGCACCTTACTTCGATACGTTGCAGCATCTAACTAAATTAAATAAACCCTAAGTAATTCTAGTAAGTCAGAAGCATTTCTTATATGGGTCTTGTTTATGCGAGTTGCGCGTTTTGACAGACAAAATATAATTGAAAAAGAAATTTAACTTCAAGTAATTGTTTCAGAGTGCAAGTATCACACACATTTTTGAAGTAGGCCAAGAATACTTCAAATACAATTTATTACTTGAATTATGATGTAATACTTCAAGTATTGTTAAGAATACTTAAAGTAACTTACTTGACAAAATCAAGTAAAAATTCAAGTTTTTTTGTATGAATAATTGAAATACAAGTACAAATATCTACTCAGATAAGTACTTAAAGTAAAATACTTCAAGTACTAATAAATACTTGAAGTATAATTTCAAGTATTTTACTTTAAGTACTGACATCTCTGCGGATAATGAACTATCGAAATAGAGATAAATTGCACTGGGGTTGATGTATTGCTGACCGTTGACGGTAAACGTATTGCTAAAAGGTAAAAATATTAATTTTTCTAGTTATTTTTACTAAGAACCGAACGATTTCTCTTGAATTAAGATAATCACGCTATTAAGTATTATTTGCCTCTAAAGTAATGTACATAAATTCAGTGGTTATATCCGATGTTTACTATACAAAACATTCAAAACAAACTAATGGGGTTAACAAAAAAATCAAATCTGTGATCATGATTTAATAACATTAATATTTTACTATTTTGACGGTACCGCTAGTAACCGTTCACTACATACCTGGTATGTCGCGAAAATTACCCTTTATTTAATTTGTTCTTGTTGCCCACTTCGGAGTAATGATTTTATAATTCCATCATCATATTTATCTGTGGTTATGTTTATGTAGATGTTAGGTCAATGGTAGAAGTCGGAAGTCGATGTTTTTTTTTTTGCAAAAATGAGTCCTTTTATATCCTAATTCTGCAAAATATGATTATGGACAAACAGACAGTATTTGAGATCTTTTGATGTACAAGTATAGATAATGTAAGTGTCAGAATAAGATACATTTTTTTTTACTAAAGATTGCCTGATAAAATCATCCGTATTCTACGACAAAAATAGGGTGTTTTAAACGAATGTTTTTCAAAATTCTGAAAAGATTACTCATAATTTCTTAACTTATTTGAAAAAACTACATTTTTAAGCAGCAAACTAATTGGAAACGTAATATTAATATTATAAATTTTCTAACAAATAAATTTGTTGTAAATCTAATGATTAATACTTAATTAGATATTCATTAGATTCAATGACTTTCAAACGTCTTCTAGTCATAGACTCTACTAAACATTTACATGTCGCTACTGAAATGTCTGCCCATACTTGGCTCATACCGTTAAATAATTCATCAAATTTTTTACCCTACTTAATTTTTAACTATGAGCCAGAGATTTTCTATGGGGTTAAGGTCTGGGCTACAAGAAGGCAACTGCAAAACTTCTGTATGATTATTATGAAGCCAGGCACTCACTTACTCTTCTAACAGAATGCTTAGGATCATTGCATTGCTGGAATTTCCAAAGTACCAATAAATTTTCTTCTGCTTGGATGACTTTTTCCAGTATATTGATGTATTCATACTGATCCATGGTACTATTTATTTTGTAAAGTGGGCCAACACCATTCCAAGAAAAGCAGCCTCATACAATGATAGAACCACCTCCAAATTTTACGGTTTTTATCGTAAAACAAGGATCAAACTCTTTATTTTGTGGGCGTTTTCTGTCAGAAAAAATAGAAAATATACACTTTAACAATAGTAATATCGAAATTGTTTTTGAATTTTTTTTATATTAATTTCAGAATAAAAAAGATTGTATCATTATTTGCCGTCATTTCCAATTAGTCTTGCTGCCACTCTATATTCAAAATAAAAATTCTATTATTTGTTTCACATTGAGGCAATGTTTATACCAAGACTAATGAATTTTAAATTAACATTATACAGTGAACTCTCAAGTGTACACCTGTGGTTGCTGAAAATTTGTCCGCTTAATATATGTGTCCACTCGACTAATTTGTTCATTAATATGAAATAATTAAAGTTTTGGTTATATTTTTATTTCACGTTAATAGTACATAGTTAGCTGTGATAAAAAATTAATGAGGTCGTTTTTACAGCAACGTTATGTATTCAAAATATAAAAATATATACATAAAGACAAGAATTTAGATGATTAGGATTAAGAAGAATGGAAAAATTATAGTATTATTGTTTGACACAATTTTTTTTTTTAGTGGTCAAATTTTCAAAATTCACTTCCACATTGGCTGCTAATTCAAATCCTTTTATATCACCATTTTTGAAGTGAAATTTTGATTTTTTTAAGCTTAACAAAACCATCAGTTTTTATATAATTTTCGATTTACTGCACGCAGTTCTTAAACCATTCCATTTCGTCCCGCCAGCACTACAGGCGAAATATTCAGATGTTCCTAAATTTACATCACACAGACTGTCCGCATAAGAGGAGTTTAAGAGGCGTTAAACAGCTCTATTCAGTGTTTTGTGTCCTGCTAGTAGGGAGTCTGCTTAAGAGATAATTTTATATTAGCAGAGTTATACATATTTAGTCGTTTCCCAAAAAATGTGCCCGCTTCTCAGGAGTGTCAGCTAAGAGTATTCTAAGGGTACTCTGAATATGGTTTTCAATGTAGAATATGGATGTCTCTACTTGATTATATTCATCTTAAGGTAAATATATGATATTCTCAAATTCTTAAAAATGTACATAAATTCAACAGAAGAAATCCTTTACTTTAAATGTTAATAATATTTGTTGCATGAGGAAGTTTTATGTTGAAAGTATCTATAGTCTTATATTTAAAATATTAATGTTTTCTGTTGATTATACTCCTGTCAAATTAAAGAAATTAATCATACTTTTGCTATAGTTTTCACGAATAAATAAATTGTTTCCCTTTGAACAAATAGTACATTAAAATTTTTGAATAAATTGGTATATTTGAAACAAGAATATCTTTTTTGTATAATATGGAGGATTTCGAGGTTAACCTTGGTCAATTCAAGTAAATATTGGAAACAAAATAAGTATAGAGATAATATCTTGGGTAATACCAGGTAATACGTTATATAACCCAGGAAATGCGTCATAGATGGAAGTAGTGTGCAAGGTGCACACTACTTTGATCAGTGTTTTACCCTGTTAGTTGTATTATGTAAAAAATTAGAAATATCGTTAGAAAGTTTAATTGCTTACCTTGAAAGTAGTAATATGTACTAGTCATTGATTCTAGCTTGGTACTTGAGTTTGGATGTGCAGTGGTCTTAACCCTGCCCTTTCAATATAAAGCAGTTTGTTTGTCTCTGTCTCACTAACGATATTTTTTTCTTTCTCTGCCCCGTCAAGCACCAAGTTAGAATTGTGAAGTAGTAAGTAATGAGTAATTTGAATATTGTAGATATAAGTTGATAGAAAGGCCGTTTGGCGTTAGTTGAAAATATTGCCGAAGGTTTTGAGAACAGAACAAGGAATATGTTGGAACCTTGTTCTGTGATCTAAGCAAAGTGTGTATCACATATTTTACTTTTAAACAAACTAGCTAACTATAGTTTTGAAGAGAAAGCGTGAAATTAATAAGTTCTTATTCTTATTCGAGGAGAGGACAAAGTTGCAACCATAATGACAGCTATTCAGACAATAAATTGCTAAACAAGGCATTCCACAATGCTCAGTTATGGAACCTACATTGTTTTTGATTTATATAAAGAATCTACCTGTATCAGTTCCTAATTGGGATGGAATTTCGTTTCACATAAGGGACCGGATTCCGCCGGTTGGCGCGAATAGCAGAATTTTCGTGCCGACTGGAGCATTTGTGTTAAATAGGAAATTATCACTGGGATAGTCAAGTTATAAATTAGCGACCATGTTATTTTCAATGTAGCCAACTGTAAATATTTTTCTTTTTTGGAAAATTTGACAAGGAAAAATGGGAATTTTTTCCAAACGTAAAAGTTCAATTTTCGTGGTTTGACATGAAAAGCGTTAAAACATTTTTTTACGATTTATTCATATAGATGAAATTAAATTAACAATAATTTAAAGTATGAAAAGTAAATGGTTCTGATTGGTAATTTCTAATTTGGAAACTAACCAGTCATCATAATTTATATTTCCTCTTTTTAAATTAATATTAATATTTGTTTGGTCTGCATAAAACATTGTGCATGTTTTCCTATTGCCCATTGTAAATTTTTGACATATATATTTTCCGAAATAAAGTATTGAAAACATATATATGGCAAATATTTTTCTGTGTGTAGGGAATTTTAGAATTAAAATGATAATTTTGTGCCCATTTGTGAAATTATGGTTTTTGACAGTTGACTATTGGATGGTTACTGTTAGAGGTTAAGCATTTTACTGAGGGTGGACACGTATGCTTCAAAACCCACTATAAAAGTATAAACATTATTTATTATATCGACGGGCACATGTAGTCAAATGTGGACCTATAATAATTAAACCGTTGAATTTTAATACAATAGACTGTGTAGTATTGTGTTTCATATAATGAAATAAATATCTTTTTTTTTTTTATTTTTATTATGTTTACCGAAAATTCCTAAGTACAAGAAAATTTTGTACGAGAGCAAATAGTGAAATGGTAATTTTAATCAATAGAAAATGTGTAGATAAAAGTTAATGGAATTTGGATTAGTTTTCCCAAATTACCCTTAATAGGGATTTCAAATAATTTGGTTTGATTCTGAGTTGCGTTTTTTTATTTTTTGGCCAAAATTAATCGCTAACCATAAAAAATAATTATATTATGGGGTTGCCCCCCTAGAATGTATTTGAGTTTGCATTTATGTTCTTGATACTTGTAAGTGGTTGCCATTTTAATCTTTTTGCTGTTACAAAATTAAATTATAAAGTTTCAGAGTAATTTATAGTTGCCGCTAGTTAAACAACCATTGATATAAACTGCACAAACTTTGACGAAGCCGGTGTTGTCATATTTTCTGTTTATTGTGTTGTGAAATACCATATGAAAAATATTTGTGATTTTGAACGATTTCGCGAATTCGCATTTATTTTGTATTGTCTATACTTTTTCAAGACTATTAACTTGTATACTGTATAAAATGTAAATAGGTATATATTTTGCAACTTAACCTATTGTAAATTAAATTTAATTTTCGCGGTGACATTACTAATAACCTTTTCTGGCGTTTGGAATTGATTTCCAAAAATTGAAATTCAAAAATGTTCATGATTTTTTATTGTAAATTATAAAAATTTATTAAAATTTAAATAAATATGCACGCTAATAGGTAAATCTGGTAACAGCAAAATTAACGTCGTCGGTTTCACTGGCTGCTTGTGTTTCATTGCAAACCTAGTCGGATGACATCATAGCATTAAAATTCAAAACTTTTAATTTTTACACATTTATTTTACCGAAAAAAATTTAGTGAGCTTAGATTTTCAAGTCCTACTAGATAAGCAAATAAATGTTCATTGATTTTGTTGAAGTTTTGGACATAGCAGATATTTTTGTACTTTTTCATTATTTAAGATAAAAAATTATATTTAGCTGATGCACAATATTGTGACCGTTTTATTGTTTTACTAATTAAAACTACTTGTAATTAAAATTTGTGGCGCTTTAACTAGTGATGATGAGATGTACAAAAAAGTAGTAATTGCATATAATAATAATTATTTATATATTTTTTATTACAGAATTTAAATAATAAAGAATATCTTTCCTAGATTCATTATAAGCATCATTTTTAAGTTTTATAAAAAAAATTTAATGAAGGGATGGATGTACAGATATTAACATGGAAGTAACAGGTGCTGAAATCAAAATAAAATTAAATGATGTACAAGAATTTACATTCATACCGACATTAAAATGTGAAATGGTGTGCAATGATGTAAATGAAATAGGAGGAAATCCTGAAGGATTCACCATCAAAACTGAACCTGAAATAAAAGAAGAATCTGAAATGGACTATTCAGAATTCATTCATAAAACTGAAATTGAAGTTAGTAAATCAGAATCAACTGATTTTGATAGGTAAGCATCACTTATAATTCATACATATTTTACTTTTCAAACAAAATTGTATAGTTTAAACAATAAACTTAATTTAACAACAGTTTAAAATACACAAGGTTACATGGTACTTGTTCCTCTTATTCTATTGGCAGTTTATTAATTCAGACAATTAAAACTGTGTTAAACTTTTTCGTTATTTGTTAATTTATTTTTTTGCCTTTGAAAAAAAATCTTCCCAATAGTAATATTTAAGAATGAAATCAAGTATAGCTTTATTGCATAGGGCTGTAACGCTAATTAATTGTTTTTTCTATAAATTGCTGTAGGATTCAAAAAAAAAATGACATGTAACAATGCCTAAGGGAAATTTATAGACGAATGACATCAATATTTTTCAAAAAAATTACAGATCCATGTAGATAAAATTATCTTTATATATCAGCAGTGTGCCGTTTCGTAGAAAAAATCTATTAATTAGCCTAAAAGAACCTTTTGCAGTAAAATTATAAGGTATTCAATTTAATTCTGAACCAGCACTGTTAGAAATATTTTGGAATCAGTTAAAAAAGAGGTAATAAATACATTTTTTGTCAAATTTTGTTTCGTAAATGTGCACATGTATAAAATTTGTTTTCAAATGTCATTTCTTAAGAACGTTTTTCCAAATATAAAGAAATAATGCCATTTTTAACGAATACAGTGAGGTCAGTATATGGTACACCCTCAAAATTTTTCGTATTTTTTAAAGATATAAATCTGACATTTGGGCATAATAAGACATAAAAACACATGTTTTGATTCAATTCTTAAGATGTTTGTTCTTCCGGTTTTACCTGAAGTGATATTAACTTTTTTTCTTATACAATGATTGGAATAAATTCAATATAATCTGAACAACGTGGTTTTGCCAAAACCGCTCGGACATCGATTTGCAATTCTGAATGTCAGTGTCACTTCCGGTTTTTCCGAAAGTGACATTAACTTTGTTATTTTAAATAATTTTTGTACGGATCTGTATAGATGACAAAAAGACGTTTCCAAAGATGTAGTAAATACGTTTTTCTTATGAATAGTTTTTGTATTATTTACAAAAAACGTGAGATATTTACTGCACTAACATAGTAAGCGTTTAATAGATTTTTAAGTTGTCAAAAAGTAATTGCAGTTTCCAATATCAGGTGTATGTAAGTTCAAGTACTCTAACAATTACACAGATGGGAGCACTACAGCAGGCAATAATGCAAGCTGTAGAGGCAATCCCAGACGAAGGTCCTCAGGTGAGGTTCCTAGGCTGCACACAACGGCCTGGGTGGCTTCTCATTACCTGTGCGGATGGGACGAGCACCTCGTGGATGGAAAGCGCCACAGAACGCCTCCATCCATGGGAAGGAGCGCGTCTTAAATTCGTGCAGGGACAGGACCTTCCCAAACCTCATGTCTGTTCGGCATATATCCCGGATGACGTCGGTAACCGGCTATCTTCTGAGGTGGTGCTGAACAGGTTGAGGAAAATGAACCACGGTCTGAACACCCGGGAGTGGAACGTACTACACCGGGAGGATTCGGGCTCTGGTCAAACATGGACGTTCTCAGTAGATGAAGCGTCCATGATTACACTGGAGGGACTGAATTTCAGGCCCTTCTGCGGATTTGGACAAGTCCAATTCCGCCCAAAAGTCAGAGGAGGTAAAGACCCCTCTGATAAGAAAGCGGTGGCAGGAACGCCCTCAAGGCAAAGCGAACTACAATCGCTTCCTAAGAGGAGCGAACAGCCCCGACAAGGAACCTCTGGGAAAGGAAAATCCCTCCCGAATAAATCCCATCTTAAGAAGAGTGGAATTAAACCACCTTCGAAGAAGCGAACGGCGGGGGAACCTAACCCAGACAAAACCACCTCCAGGAAGAGTGAGAAACATTCACCTTCCGGGAGAAGGAGAAAAAATCCCCCCCTTAACTTACCTTTAAACCCACAAACCTAACCCTACCTAACCCAACCGTATCTCAACACTCCACAACTAGTACCCTTATCCTTAATCCTTATCCTCAAATCAACTACTCAATGACATCTTATATTAGGTGTCTGCAGGCGAATCTACAAAAAGCCAGGACGGCCACATACGTCCTCGGCAAAAGATTCAAGGAAGAGCAAATCGACATCGCTCTCCTCCAGGAACCCTGGACAAGTAACACAGGCCGAGTAAGCGGCCTGGGAAATACTTCTGGCAAGGTAATAGAAATCGGCTCTGATGAAAGACCCAGGGCATGTATCTTGATCAGAAATAACATTAACCACTTTGTTCTTACAGGTTACTGCACCCAGGACGTTGTAACCGTCCAGGTATCGATCTCGGAGGGAGGAAGCAAGATGGATATAATCGTCTGCTCAGCCTACTTCCCGGGTGATAGAAATGCAGACCAACCTCCTCCAGCTGTAGTGCGGGATTTAATCGCCTACAGCAAGAGGAACAATATCCACCTGGTTATTGGATGTGACGCGAATTCCCACCATACAGCGTGGGGAAGCACGAACATTAACCAAAGAGGTGAGTCACTTTTTGAATATTTATTAGGTGAAAGACTAACTGTGAATAACATTGGTTCCGAACCAACCTTTGTCACCAGAAATAGGAAGGAGGTATTAGATATTACAATCAGCTCAAACTACTTGAGCAACAAGATATCCGATTGGAAAGTATCTTCTGAACCCTCGTGTTCAGATCATAAACATATTCTATTTAATATAGAAGCTGGTCCAAGATCTGTGGTGACATATCGGGATCCGAAGTGCACGGACTGGGAAGGGTATAAATATTCCCTCCAGTCTCACCTTCAATCCGCTATCATCACAATCAGGAATCGTGATGAGACTGAAATTGCGGCGGAACAGATCCGCAACGCAATGGTCTCAGCATATAACGAAAACTGTCCACTGAAGACAAAAAGGGATAATAGAGGCACGTCTTGGTGAAACAAAAATTTGGATAAAATGAGAAAAGTTCGACGCCTCTTTAATCGAGCTAAAGCTTCGGGCGATTGGGACCAATATAGATCCGCTCTAACGGACTATAACAAAGAAATAAGGAAAGCAAAAAGGGGATCTTGGAGGAAATTCTGTGAGAGTATAACTGACGTACCTCACAGTACTAGAATCCACAAGATTCTTTCCAGAGAGCCGACAAGGGAATTCGGTTCGTTAAGGCGGCCGGATGGCTCATATACGGACTCTGAAAAGGAAACCTTACAGCTCCTAGCACAAAACCACTTCCCAGGGTGCTTGAATGCAGATGACCAACAGCCGTCATCATCAGAAGGCCGATTAAAACGACCTGATAAAAATGATTGGCTGACGGCTAAAAAGGTGATCATAATACCGGCAATTGAGTGGGCCATCGGATCATTCCAACCATTCAAATCTCCAGGAGAGGATGGAGTTTTCCCAGCTCTACTACAAAATGGACTGGAAATATTGCTCCCACTTATTAAACTATTCAGAGCTAGTCTGGTATGGAACTATATCCCATCCAGTCGGTCGGCGGTTAAGGTAGTATATATACCAAAAATGGGTAGGAAAGAACCAAGCCCTAAATCGCTTAAACCAATTAGCCTGACATCTTTTCTGTTGAAAGGCATGGAGAAGGTGCTGGACGGATATATCAGGGGGAACATCCTCAATATCCATCAGTACGCCTATCAGACAGGAAAATCAACAGAACTAGCACTCAATAACCTAGTCGAGAAGATCACCCAATCCCTTCAAATGAAGGAAATTGCGGTGGGAGCCTTTCTCGACATTGAGGGAGCATTTAATAATGCACTGCCCGACTCCTTATATGCAGCAGTGGCTGCCAGAGGAATTGAGCCTACTATAGGCGACTGGATTCGCGCTATGCTATCAAACAGAACCATAACAACGTCTCTACAGGGAGAAACAGTTAGGTTTAGAGCCACGAGAGGGTGCCCGCAGGGTGGGGTTCTCTCCCCCCTTTTGTGGTCACTTCTTGTGGACGACCTACTGGCTATTCTCACACTGTGGGAGGTTGAGGTTCTAGCATATGCAGATGATCTAGTCATACTAGTCATAGGAAACTCTGAAGGAGTAATATCAAATACCCTTCAAGAGACACTGGATGCAGTGAGTAACTGGTGCGACAGGGAACAGATAGATGTCCGTAAACCCTCAAAAAACAGTAATAGTACCATTCACCCGGAAAAGGAAGCTGGAGGACTTAAGACCTCCCACTTTAATGGGTGAAACTATTCCATTTGCGGAGGAGGTGAAATATCTAGGAATCACTCTGGATAAATCACTTAATTGGAACTCACATCTGGAAAAGGTAATCTACAAAGCAAAGCTGTCCCTATGGACATGCCGTCGTATTTGTGGCAAATCCTGGGGCATGGGTCCCCAACAAATTTACTGGATCTATATCACGGTCATCAGACCAATGATAACATACGGATCCATTGTTTGGTGGCCGAAAGGATTACAACGGACGGTCAAATCTAAACTCTGGACTTCAGAGATTAGCATGCATGACCGTAACGGGAGCAATTAGCATCACACCGTCAGCTGCAATGGAAATCCTCCTGGATTTACCCCCTCTTCATATATATCTGGAGAGAGGCCAGGTGGGCAACCTACAGACTGCAACAAGCGGCCATTAATATGCCGCAGACTAGTATCATGGAGCGGAACAGGTTGTTGGATGACATAGAGAATCACAGCATCCTGGGAATGCCCTCGGATACTATGCCTACTATGACCAACTACGAGCTGACCTTCAACATCCTTTCTCCAGAAAGAGATGAGTGGGATCGGAATAAAGCCGACCTACTGAAGGCAGACAGTTGTTGGTTTACAAACGGCTCCAAAACTCCCGAGGGAACAGGAGCCGGAGTACACAGCTACAGACCAAGGGTGAGGATAGTCTCAAACCTAGGTACTCATGCAACTGTTTTTCAGGCTGAGGTTCATGGCATTGAACTGTGTGTACGAAGGCTGGAATATATGCATCTTACACGCAGATCAATAAAAATTTTCTCAGATAGCCAAGCAGCTATAAAAGCTCTTGGCTCCTACCGGTGTAACTCCAAAACGGTATGGAACTGTCAGAAAGCTCTAAATCATTTGGGCAAGAACAACAAAGTGACTCTGGTCTGGATACCCGGCCACTCTGGTATGGAAGGTAACGAAATAGCGGACTCCTTAGCCAGAGAAGGAGCGGGATCACGATTCATCGGACCAGAACCAGTACTTGGCATATCTTCAAGTACGGCCAAGATGGCTATCTCAACCTGGGCTGAAAGGCAAACTCTCCAGTATTGGCAAGAGTTACCAGGATTAGTTCATTCGAAGGCGTTTATAAAATACCCTTTGAAATCGAGAGCTAAGAAACTTTTAGGGTTAAACAGGATAAACCTGAAAACTCTAACAGGCCTATATACCGGGCACTGCCGACTAAACTATCATCTGTATAAACTCGGCCTAGCGGAAAACGCCGAGTGCCGTCTGTGCCTGGAAGATGATGAGAAGGCAGACTACATCTTATGCACCTGTCCCGCTGTGGAGAGGATCCGATTCTCAATATTTGGCAAAGGACAACTGCTGCCAGAGGACCTGGACACATTCTCACCCAATAAAGTTATCAGTTTCATTAAGAGACTGAACTTATTGGGTGAAATATAATTAGGCGTGAGTCACAATAGGCCTGCTGATGGCCGCAGTGGAGGGTCTACTGAGACCCACTCACAACAAACCTAACCTGACCTAAGTTCAAGTGACATTTATTTACCAAAAAAATTAATTTAATGGAAAAAGATCGAATTGAGGTGCTTATGATGATTGGTTTTGGTGATAGAGTTCGTACTCAACAGCAGGTATGTAACTTATTTAATGAAAATCATTCTGTGTGAGCAAAATTGAAAAAAAATATGTAGAGAGTTTGGCCATCTAAAGGCCGACCAAAAAAAGGTACCTTAAGATGTTAAGATAAATGTCCAGTTACATGTTCAGGAGAATCCCCATGTGACGGTTAGAGAACTCTCAAGAAACTATGATTTGGCAACGGGATCAGTATTAAAAATAAAATATCGAAGAATGCAATTCTGCAAATAAGTACATAGAATGTACAATGAAAATTTAGATTTAATAGAACACATTCTTTTTTTATGATGAAGCCACTTTTTGTTTAAGTGGTCATGTAAATAGTCAAAATTGCTGATACTGGCGACAGAAAATCCTCATTGGATGCGAGAGGTTCAAACACAATATCCTCAGAAAATTAATGTATGGACAGGAGTTGTCGGCAATCGAATTATTGGGCCTTACTTCTTTGAAGGGACACTAAACGGAGAATACTATTTAGAGTTACTTCAATTCGAACTTATTCTTGCCTAGCTGTTCTGTTTCCCAACCCACAACACCCTGACGTACCAAATGATATAAATTGATTTCAACAAGACTGCACTATGGGATTGCTGTTCGCCAATTTCTAGATGTAACCTTCCCCAATAGATGGATCGGTAGGAGGGGACCTATTGAGTGACCGCCAAGGTCATCTGATCTAATCCCTTTAGATTTTTTCTTATGGGGTTATTTGAAATCCAAAGTCTATGTGAACCGACCTAACAACCTTAATGACTTAAAAGAAATAATAGGCCAAGAAATCCGACTAATCTCACCAGAAGTGATTCACAATGCCTAACGAGAAATAATTATTTGACTTTAAGAATGCATTGAAGTTAACGGGCAACACATTGAACATGTATTAAATTTTTTAGACAGTGCATTAAGTTTGTAAATAATACAAAAAGTATTCATTATAAAAACGTGTTTACTACATCTTCGGAAACTTCTTTTTATCGTCTATACAAATCCGTATAAAAACACAGGTTGTTACATTTAAAATACCAAAATGTCACTTTCGGAAAAACCGGAAGTGACACTGACTTACCGTATGACTCAAAATGTGCCAATTCAAAATTGCAAATCGACGTGTCCGAGCGTTTTTGGCAAAACCACGTTGTTCAGATTATATTAAATTTATTCCTTTCATTGTGAACGCACTGCATGTAATGCTCAATTTTTTATTTGCGATTTCCATGGAGCAAAAAATTGCCTATTGTTATAACGGTTGGGCGACGAGCTTAATTAAACACGTACTCAAGCACTGAATAATCACGGTTTATTTGATAGACACAACGTACGTGATATATATATACATATATATATAAAAACCAGTTAACATTGAACATTAATCGCGAGACAACACAACGTACACCTTGACAACCAGGCACACACTCCTGAGCCCTTCCTCCTTCTCGTTCCACTCCTCTTGAGCGCAGGCGCCTTAACACATCTTCCCTTTTTTTCACAAAAAAATATATATATATTTATATATATATATATATACTTTAAATATTGACTCCTTTTACTATTATTTAGAGAAAAAGAAATGAAATGAATCTCAAAAAAAAAAAAAATTGCTTTAAAATTTTTCCCATCTAAATGTACTTGCTCTTTACAATTAATCAAATTCAATTATGAAATCTTTAAATCTGCTAGGACGGCTGCGTTTTCTGTCTTCCTTGTTCTTTATGTGGTAAACTTGTAGTTTATTCTTAACACCTGGGGGGCGGCCTCTTTTCTTTGGGGTTGCTGCCTGCGACATGCTTGGCAGAGAATCACTGGTAGGGTTCTGGGCCGAATTACCTGGGCTTTTGGCTGGAGGGCTAGGTTGACATGCAGGTAAGTCTGAAACACATGAATCATTTAAATTTGGACAATTTTGATACTCGGCTGAGACTGATGAAGGAAGTTCAGGTAGGTGTCGGGAGGTAGGAGCACTACTGGGCAGGTCAGGAAGCTTGCAAAGAAATTTTCTATTCCTCCGGATTGTTCCTTGTTCGGTTTGTACCACATAGGAACGAGGTTCTTCTGTTTGTGCTTCTACTCGGCCTTCCCTATTTAGATCCTTTACCCAAACTCTCTCCGTTGGTTTCAGGACTTCTAACCTCTTCACTTTATGGGAGTGATTATAATTTTGTGCCTGTTTTTCCTTTGCTGTCGTCATCTGCTTGAAGACTTCTTTATCTTTTGGTAACCTAGGTCTAAGTTTGTATTCTTGCATAGGCAAGGATCCTCTCAGGTGCCTCCCCATTAATAATTGGGCTGGTGTCGACCCATATACTGTTGGAGTGTTACGGTAAGCTAGTAATCCCTTGTTTAAATTCTCCCCTTTCTTTAGAATAGCTTTGGTCCATTTTACTGCACTCTCGGCGAATTCATTTGATGGAGCATATCTGGGACTGCTTGTAATATGTCTTATTTTCCACTGGTCAGTAAACTTTTTGAATTCATACGAAGAAAAATATGTGGCATTGTCTGTCCGCAAAACTCTTGGAATTCCATGTGTAGCAAATATTTTCTGGAGTTTCTCCACTATTGCACTTGTTGTACTGCTTTCCATAACTGCCACTTCCGGAAACTTACTATAATAGTCTTGTACTACTAAGTAGGTGGTATTGTGATATTCAAAAAAGTCCGCTCCTAATGTCGACCAAGGAAGATACGGTATTGAGAGTGACAAAAATGGCTCAAACTTTTTTTTTTTTTTGGTTTTTGATACACTGTTCACAGTTCTGAAGAAGGTCTTGTATATCTCGAGTAATGCAAGGCCACCAAACTGACATTTTTGCCCGTGCTCGGCAGCGAGTCATTCCTTGATGTCCGATATGAATTTTCCGTAAATAGTTTCTCCGTTCCTCCAGTGGTATAACGATTCTGTCCTGGAACAATATAATATTTTTATGGAGTGATAAATCTGCGCGATGTTTGAAATATGGTTTTACTGTGTGATCGACTTCTTTAATTGTTTCCGGCCAGCCGTTCATA
This sequence comes from Rhamnusium bicolor, assembly GCA_029963845.1. Lineage (NCBI taxonomy): Eukaryota > Metazoa > Arthropoda > Insecta > Coleoptera > Cerambycidae > Rhamnusium > Rhamnusium bicolor. The sequence goes on along the minus strand of JANEYF010002082.1, from coordinate 197,993 downwards.
AGAAAATTTCCTAATAAATTCATTTCTTCGGATTTTCTTTGAAGCTCTCGGTATGTCTCGTCGTCTGTTTCTGTCAAAAGTGAAAAAATTTCAATCTCTTCATTGAGAATATCGTCTTCTGTTTGCAAGCTAGGTAAAGGTGCTTTGGATAAAGTATCTGCGGCATACAGCTCCTTTCCTGGGACGTGGACAATGTCAAATGAAAATCTCACCAATCGCATCCTGATCCGTTGCAGACGAGGTGTTAGTTCGTTGATCGGCTTGGTTTTCAACAAGGAGACTAATGGTTTGTGATCTGTAAGAATCAGAAAATGCATACCCACCAGAAACTGCTGCAGTCGCTCAACTGTTTTCAAAATGGCTACTGCCTCACGTTCAATCTGAGCGTATCGTCTTTCGGTTTCTGTTAAAGATGCTGAAATAAATATATTAGGTTTCCACATACCGTCTGGTTGTTTTTGTTCCATGAGTCCTCCGATGCCAAATGAGAAAACATCAGCACTGATGCGAGTCGGGTAATGATGGTTGTAAATTGTCAAGACGGGTGCTTTTACCAATTCGTCCTTGACGATGTTAAAACATATGGTGTGCTCTGGATTCCACAAAAATGTGTTTTCTTTCTTCAAGAGCTCTCTTAGGGGTCTGGTTTTGTCTGACATATCTTTGATGAATTTAGTTAGGTAGTTAACCATACCTAGGAATCTCCGTACCTCCTGGACATTCTTCGGTAACGGATATTTAACTAAACTTTCGATGTTGAGAGGGTCTGGTCTAATTCCCTCTTCTCCAATGATGTGCCCAAGGTGCAAGACTTCCTTAACCTTAAAATAACATTTATCAATATTTAACTTAATACCTTTTTCAAGTAAAATCTTTAGCAATCTACTCAAGTTTTTATCGTGAGTTTCTTCACATTTCCCTGTTACAGTAATATCATCTATGTGTACTGAAACTCCAGGCAAGTGACCAATTATCTTAAAAAGTATACGTTGGAATACTTCTGGAGCCGAAGTTATTCCAAAAGGAAGTCTTTTGTAACAAAATCTACCGAACGGTGTTATGAACGTTGTAAATCTCCTAGATTTTGTGTCAAGTTCCACTTGCCAAAATCCAGAACTGCAATCTAATTTAGAATAACATTTTGCTCCTGAGAGGTAGCTTAAACTTTCCTCTACCGTTGGTAATTGCAATCTTTCTCTAATAACTGACTTGTTTAGTTCCGTGAAATCAGTACATAAACGTATCTTACCAGATTTCCTTGTCGTTACAACTGTTGGGGCACACCATTCGGTAGCGTCCGTTACCTCCTCGATGTTATCACCCTTGACCATCCTGGTGAGCTCTTTTCTCAGTTCCTCCATTAGAGGGAGTGGCACCCGTCGAGGCGTTGACACTGCATACGGTTCTGCTTTATCTAGAACTTTAATTTTATATTTAAAATCTATGATTTTCCCAATTCCGTTAAACAAATCTGGATATGTTTTTACAACCTTATCTTTAAAGCTAGCTACATTTAAGTGATATATATTCTTACCCTTTGACAGAACAGTTTGGGACTCGTTAAATTTTACCAAATTCAGCTTCGTTATGGCTGGTCTTCCTAGTAAATTTTTTCTGCATTGGACCACGTATGCAGTGACTTCCCATTTCTGATCGTTCCATCTTACTGGCAACTGGACCACTCCTCTTACATCTAATTTATGATTTTGTCCACGTCCAGGTCCTGTTAGATTTGCCTTCGTTTTTGACATCTTTACGATTCCTTTTAGCTTTTCATACTGTTCTACGGTAATGACTGACTCATCTGCACCGGTATCGATTTTAAAATTTACGTGCTCTCCTGCGACCTCAAGTTCCACGCACCATGGGACATTTCCACTAATGGTATTAATCGAGTTAATTACTAGTGAGCCTACCTCCAAGTGTGGACTATCACCATCGCTTGAAAAACTGTCAATGTCCTCTTCGTCATCGTACCTAGTTTCTCTTATTTTCCTTATGGTTCTACAGCACTTTCTATAATGTCCTTTTTTACCGCACTGGTTACACCTTACCTTGCTTGCTGGACATTGTTCAAAAGGATGATTGAATTTAGCTCCGCATCTAGGACATTCTTTCCTATCAAGAACTTTCTGTTTGCTTGTCTGCTTTCTAAATTCCTTCTTTGGAAATTTTCTTGTCATCCAGTCAATTGACTTCGTTTCACCCACGGTTTGTCGTATCGCCCTGTTCTGATGTCTTACGGCTTCTGCTTGCTTAATTTTTTCGATTGCCTTTTGCATGGTCAATCCCTCATCTAGCTGGAGACGTTCGGATAATCCACTATCGCGTATTCCCACGACGAGACGGTCCCGTATTAGTTCATCGTTCAACTCTCCATACTTACAAGACTTTGCAAGGTTAATTATCTCTGTAACGTATTCGTCTGCGGTTTCGCCCTCTTTCTGACTTCTACTATTAAATTTGGCCCGTTCATAAATTATGTTCCACTTCTTAGCATAATACTTATCAAAAAACTCTTTTACCTTCTCGTAGGTGTCCAATTCGGTTATCTTTACATTTTGGGCACAGAATATCTTATCCACTTCACATCCCATATGGAGTAAAATCTGATTTACCTGTTGCTCCTGAGATAGTTTATCTGTGTATGTAGCTTTACGGTATCTTTCATAACCTGCATACCAGAACTCCCAGTCGACACTTTTAAAAGAGAATTTTCCGTACACCGGCACAGGTAATAAATCTGGGCGTTGTTGCAAAACTAACCATCTCATTTCATCTAACTGTTGTTGAATATCTAGATTTTTCTGTGTCAAGCTCGCTATCACCGCATCCGCCATTTTTGTTCAATTCGATTACTGTCAGACTTTTTCTGTTCTGTGCTGTCAGACGTCGTCGATTTCTTCTTCTTCTTCTTACAATTGTCGTGACGTCGATAAGATTGATAAAAAAAAACTCATGAATTTACACCTGACACCATGTTATAACGGTTGGGCGAGGAGCTTAATTAAACACGTACTCAAGCCCTTCCTCCTTCTCGTTCCACTCCTCTTGAGCGCAGGCGCCTTAACACACCTATACAACCACTTTTTCAAATTTAAAATTGGCTGATTTTCTCTTTACACAAAGGTGGCCATGCAATGAATACTTCAAGTTACAAATTTCTCGAGAAGCTATGGAATAATTGCTAAATACAAACTAATTCAGTGCTCAAAACCGCTACTACTTTTTTTATTTTATTATGTTATTTGATAAAAATTTTCCATAAAAATCAAATAAATCTTCAATTTTGTATGATGTAAATTTTACAAAAATTATCATAATTTCTACACATTTGCTGTGTTTCTGTCCATATCTAAAATTTAATTGCCAATATTAGAATTTTTCATAAATATCAATTAAATAGGTCTTCCAAACAGAAATTTTATTATTCATTAAATTTTCTAAATATTTACAAAATTTAATGAATAAATGATAAATTTTACCAATTTTTGTTTTTTTTAATTTGTTATAATAAAATTTGTATTTTAACTAAAAAGCCTGATGAAGACCCTCAAAGTAAAAGACGAAATAACGGGTGCTCGCATTTAAATAAATCGCTTAAATGACATGACGTTTTACTTTGATTTACTATTTGATTTTTATAGAATATTTGTTAAATATCATATTATAATACAAGAAGTAGCAACGGTTTTGAGGTAAGAATTTACTTTATTGTTACGCAATTATATCACAGTTTGCCTCCTGAAATTTATAACTTGATATATTTATTTCATAGCAATCTTTGTGTAAAGGGAAAATCGACCATAAGACTATTTTTCAACCGATACCAAATTTGTGGTTGTATGAAAATGTATGGAAAATTTTATCCTCATCGAAATCGCAAATAAAAAAATGTGTTAACATTTAAGAAAATAAAGTTGGTGTCCGGTAAAATCGGAGAAGAAAAATTTTGAAAATAGCATTGAAACGTGTTTTTTCATATTTTACTAAGAATTCTCAAATTTCAGATTTATGTCTTTAAAGATACGGAAAATTTTGTGGACGTGCCATGTCCTGTTTTCACTTGGTATGTAAATAATATTAAATTTAAGAAATCTGATTTTCTTTAGTTTCGAGACAAATCAATCATCTGGATTGCCAAAATTAGGTTTTTAGTAGTCGGTAATAAACAAAATGTTTTTGATGTAAACATGATGATTGCATTTAAAATTTTTTATATTTTCCGTAGCAATAAAGCTGTTGTTATATAATATACGATTCAGATACATCGAGCGCTCATTGTAAATAGGAATATCTTAAAACTGCGGAACAGAAAAAAATCAAAGAAATTATGCATTCATTGCCTATTGTGAACCACTCACTTCAATTTGGGTAATGTGCATTGAATAGTTCTGAAGATGTGCCGAGGTATGTTAAAAAATGACCCATTTTTAAGGATATTTTAACAATATCAGCTTTTAATTCATTATATCTCAGAAAATGTGCATCTGATGTAAATATAATTTTAGGTATCGTTAGAATACAGCGTTTTTGAAGCACTGTTTTTTTATTATTATTATTATTTTGCATTTTAAAATTTAAGAGTAATTGTCAAAACGTGGCGTCATGACCATTCAGTTATTTTTAAGGGATTTAAAAAAATCTTTGATAAAATGATCAAATTGGTTGCATAAAATATGGAAAATTTCAGAACAAAGATTTCGGAAATATGTTCATTATCAGCAGTAGATAACAAATATTTTTTTCATTATTTGTTTGAAAGGCGAAAGAATTAATTAACTGTTTATATTTTTTATGTTTTTTTTTTTGAATAATTGCTTATCTGATCATAAGTAAATGTTCTAAAAAGAATTTTCCCTATATCTTCAAAGTAGTAGTAGTAGTAGCTACTTATTTTACTAGGCAAGTAGGCCACAATGGGCCCTTTTTACCTAGGGACCTACAGTTTAGCGTGGACTCCGAACCACGGTCCTCGACTGTCAACTAACCCACCGCCTGGGCCTGCCCGCCTGCACCGCTAGCAGAGTGGCAAACCTCCTGGGTAGGTCTCTTCGACCCTCCACCCGGGCTTGCCTCTCCGCCTGCATCAGGCTAGCGGCCTTCCCGGGATTGTCTGTTGACAGCCTACCGACTGTTAGATGAGCTATCGGTCATCCATCCAATTGCCGGACTCGATCAGCGCTGCTTAACTTCACTGATCGAATATCGGAAATTAAATGGATGCCCATACCTCATCCCCTATCTTCAAAGTAACTTAACAGGCATTGTGGCACATTTTTAAAATTATTACATTAAGGTTTTTGGACAATTCCTATATATACCAAATTTTACTTACAATTAATAAGGTGGACACATTTACTTGGTACCGAATATCGATGGTTCTAATCCATCCCGGAATAACAAATTTTATTTGTTAGTTGCTTCGGATTAAGATGGGAGTGATCTGTTGATGCTCTATATGTGGTTCGGACTCCACAGTAAACTGTAGGGCCACGTCTCTCTTTACTCAACACAAAATCCTAGGATTTTCTGGGAGTTACTTCGGTGACGTGAGAGGCGGTTAAGAAAACATTGTTAAGAAACACAAACATATAAAATCTTTATTTTTAGAGATAATCTGTTTCTTTTTGTTTTTGTGAAGAGCAGACGGTGTTTATTTTATTAAATAGCAAATTTGGCAAAAATGCATCAAAATATAAAATAAAAAATAGGCTAAGTAGGCCTTGGAAAGAAACAATCAACTATTGAATAGAGAAAATATGTAATTCAAAAATAATCTTTGAATTCGGTGAATTGAAATTTATATAGAAAATTCATACTTTCTAATGTAATAACCAATTATATTTTATTAATTTTCAGCTTGGCAGAATCTTCCGCAGGAATTACAATAGGCCACAGTGAAATGAGTTCATTCCAATATGAAATGAACTTATTTAGCACAGAATGCAAAACTGAACTTGAAGATAAGATATTAACAGACGAAATTCCTTCAGTAAAAAGGTACAAGTGTAAAATATGTACATACAAGGCAAGAAGAAAACAGCATCTTACCAGACATATGTTAATCCATAAGAATCCCTCAGAGATAAAGATGTACAGGTGTGAAATATGTTCATACAAGGGAAAAAGTGAGGATTATCTTAAAAAACATATGTTGATCCATAATAATTCCTTCGAGATAAAAATGTACAAGTGTGAAATATGTACATACGAAACAAACATCAAGAGATATCTTACCAAACATATGTTGACACATAAGAATCCCTCAGAGGTAGAGATACACAGGTGTGAAATATGTACATATGAGACCAAATACAGAAAATGTCTTAATGTGCACATGTTGACTCATAAAAATTCCTCAGAGATAGAGATGTACAAGTGTAAAATATGTACATATGAAGCAAACAATAAGAGATATCTTACCAGACATATGTTGACCCATAAGGATCCCTCAGAGGTAGAAATGCACAGGTGTGAAATATGTACATATGAGACCAAACACAGAAGGTGTCTTAATGTGCACATGTTGACTCATAAAAATTCTTCAGAGATAAAGATATACAACTGTGAAATATGTACATACAGGGCAAAAAGAAAGAAGTATCTTACCATACATATGTTGACCCATAAGAATCCCTCGGAGATAAAGAGGTACCAGTGTGAAATATGTACATACAAGGCAAAATATAAGGTGCATCTTATCACTCATATGTTGACCCATAAGAATCCCTCACAGATAGAAATGCACAGGTGTGAAATATGTACATATCAGACCAAACACAAAAGTTGTCTTAACAGGCACATATTGACTCATAAAAATTCATCAGAGATAAAGATGTACAAGTGTGAAATATGTACATACAAGGCAAAACAAGGGCGTTATCTTACCAAACATATGTTGACACATAAAAATCCCTCAGAGATAAAAATGCACAAGTGTGAAATATGTACATATGAGACCAAATACAAAAGCAGTTTTAACAGGCACATGTTGACTCATAAAAATTCATCAGAGATAAAGATGTTCAAGTGTGAAATATTTACACACGAGACGAAACACCAGATTGTTCCTCGCCGGCATATGTTGTTTCATAAAAGCCCTTAAGAGCTAATAATTTCAAATGTGAAATGTGTACATATGAATCAAAACAGAAAATCGATCTGAAACGGCACAAGTTAACCCAAAAAAATATTTCGAAGGTAATAATATGCAAGTGCGAGATGTGTACATATGAGACAAAACAAAAGGACTTTCTCAAACAGTAAATATTAACCCACAAAAGTCCTTTGAAGATTATAATGTATGTAACCACGAAATATGTACATATGAAACAAAATTTAGAAATTATTTCAAACGGCACATGTTGAAACACAAAGATCATTCAGCGATGACAATCCGCAATTGTGAACTCTGCATATAATACTATAAAGTTTATCTTAACCGACACATGGACATCCTTCAAAGCCAATGATCAATGCCAAAATGACAGATGAGGCAAATCTTATCAGTTAACTGGCCTGTAATTGAAATACTGACAATGACCTCATTGAGTCACACTAATTTATGTATACACTGAGGTGTTCAAAATATTATTTTTATTAAAATTTTGCATAATGCAAAATAATACATAGTACATTATTTGTGGATACTGTAATGTAAAAAAACTGAGGTAATGTTTTACATATGTTCACAATAAATTCACAAGAATAACTTTTATTCCAGTGATAAATTAAAGACGCGATAGGTGTTTATCTTTTTAATGTAATTTATTATTCATATTAGTAATTAGCTTGTGCAGAATTGTTTGAATAAACCGTTATTTGTTTATCGTAATTAATGTGGCGGTTGATGTGTAGAGAGCGTAAATGAGATTCTCCCAAATTTGAGTGATAGAAGGGAACAAATAATAAAATGTTCTTCGAAAACAAGTGCAGTATTTATGTATATTAATTGCTATGCATTACACCACAAAAGTGCAAAAATAAACCGGATTATAAAAGAGCTTATCACAAAATAACTAAACTTTTATTATAAGCAATAACTTTTATATTCAGATAATTAATTGAATCGACCTTTACTTGATGGAAATCCATATTCCAACTTATCACAAAATAACTAAACTTGTAGGTATGTTTGATTTTCACAAAATTTTTATTTTTAACATAACAATTGTTTTACCACGCAGTGGCTTCATCAGATGTTGAGTACAAGACTAAATTACTTACTACGGAACAAGGGTATTTAAACTAGCCTAAGGTAATAAAATAGAAAAAGAAAGGAAGTAGCCATAAAAAGTACAATATAACTGAACCTTAGAGTTTAAAATAGATTTAAAAGTGGTGAACAATTAATTTCAAGTTAATCCTTCAAAATACAATCTGTTTTTTAATTTATTAATTTCTAATGATTCTAAAAGTGATAATTTTAATCCTTTATTTTCTACATGTAAATATTATAATTATCATTGAAAGCATGTTTTTCTTCTATTAAATGTTTGGCATATGTTCCTGATGTATCACTTCGCAACTATTTGATTTTCAATCGTAATTTTTCTATAGACAGTTACATGAACCTTACAACACGGAGGCTGCATACTGATGCTGTTCCCACATTATTTCCATGCCAAGTACAACTGGATCCTTCACAAGAAATGGTAATTCAAAGAAATATGGAGCTTAGTAGTAATCAAGAGATAAGTAGAACAGTTTATATTAAAACACACATCTGAAATTATTCAACAATTTTACAGCACTGGCGGTTCTTCTATAGGGTCATTTGGTCAGTGACCTCCCACATACAAATAAAAAAATAGAGCTATTCATTTTCTGAGATTTAAAAATATAATTATATATATATATATATATATATATATATATATATATATATATATATATATATATATATATATATATATATATATATATATATATATATATATATTTAAGAATATTAAAAATATATACCTATATTATATATTTTTAAACTTCAGAAAATGAATAACTCTATTTTTTTATTTGTATGTGGGAGGTCATTGACCAAATGACCCTATAGAAGAACCGCCAGTGTTTTACAAGTGAATTGGAGTAGCGTTCTTTGGCAACAGCTACATTTGTGAAGGAAGTGGATGAGCTGTTTAACAGCTTCAATGGTAGCAAAGCTTCACCTCAAGACGGAAAGGAGCTAAAATGCTGTGTGGCTAAAAAATTAGCCCACGTAATAGATTAGAAAGGAGCCTTTGAATTGGTTAAGCGGTGGCAGTTCCGGAGATTTACAAAAACAGGAAGTCTGAAAACCAGCTAACTGCCTTCCCAGATTAATTGGTTAGTTAGTTTGAACGCCATCAGGCAAATTTGGACATTCATTTAAACTGCTTTAAGACCTCGCTCTCTCAACCAAGATGCGTTGGAAAACTTATTTGGGGCTATTCGTGCTGGCTGTGGGTGCGGAGACAATTCAACAGCCGTGCAGTTTTCAGCCAGTCTAAAAACTCAAATTTTAAATGGGTTGACGAAACAAAAAATAATAGGCAGCAATTGTGAGGATGATGAGCAGTAGCTGTTGACAAACCTTACGAAAAGTTTAGTTGTGGATGAAGAACAAGTGGTCGCATCAAGTTCCACACCCAGTGTATCCCAACTGCCATTAGGTGATAATACAGCTGACACAGTAGCCAGAACAGTGCAACAAAGAACAACGGCAACTTTATCAGTTGCTTAGGTCAGTGGGTTCATTGTGAAAAGCCTCTTGAGCATATAGATTGTGCAACCTGCTGTCACCAGTTGTCAAGTCCAGTCGCCTCATAATTTATTTTATAAGTTTTAAGGAATGGTCAGATACAGAATATCCTTCAGAAGCCATTAGTGGTGGCGGTAGGTCAGGCTATCACAATATTAGAAAACACATTAGACACCTTTTGCCATAAATCGAAGATTACTGTTATGATCACTGAATTCATCTTTGATAATGTGAAGTCATGGTATTCCTGTTTTGACCATTATGAAATTGTAGCCAGGCAGATCGTGAAAGCTGTGTGGAAAATTGGGGTTCCTTGGTGGTGTAAAAGAAAAAATCAAGAGAACATCCAGAATCGTAAGAATGCAAAGAAATCTAAACATAAGCTATGAGGACATTCCAGCATCGATAGTTGTTGATATGAGGTTTGTTCCAGCAGCAGTCAGAAACAGTTTGCAAACTATAAAATAAATAAAAATGTTTTATTTTATTAGCTTCTTATGGCTTGATAACTTTAATGTTTTTTTTATAATTTCAGGTGCTGATGTTGTTTGAAAGTGTAATAGGTACATATGCGCCTACCTAATATGTTTATATTTACCCAATAATTATTAATTAGGATATGTGTATTTATTTGTAAAAATCTAGCAGTGTTTGCAATATGGGTAATTATTTAGAATACGATAAGATGCTTAAATTTTTCTAACACCCCCCCCCCAGGATAAGGCATGCTGAACACGAATATGAAGTTTTTTTTCGCCGGAGACAAGCCGTTATGGAGAAAAAAATATTTTTTTTTGCACTTTCACACACATCTATCACTTTTTTTACACTGGGTATATCTAACGATTTGTATTATTTTCCTCACTCCAATAATACTCTGAACGGTTTGGAGTATAGTTTACGTCATTTTTTATAATATGAACAATTTTTTTTCCCTATAAAAAGCTTTGTATTTGGGATAACGCCATTACATCATAAAAATGCAACTAAAATGTATGTGAAGTTAGCGACGCGTTTCAGATCAGATAGTGTCTAAAGCGCCCCTGTGAGACCACAAACCAATTATACCGATACACTCTACACATCATCAGATGTTCATTGCACATTGTCATATCCTGTGCAAACATTCCTACTACCCTTAAATAAGTTAATAAGATTGCATTCTTCAATAACATTAAGAATTATTCCTTGCCCTAAAAATTTTGGGTGGAAAAGGGTGTTTTAAATAGGGTGCTTTTTACATACGATTATGGTTACAATGAAAGGGGTTGGTTTAGCGAATAATTTTAATATGACGAAAGGATGGTTTCATTATAAGGGGTTATTGTAACCATAATCCAATGTAAAAGGCGCCCTATTTAAAACTTACCCTTTTCCACCCAAAATTTATAGGGCAAGGAATAATTCTTAATATTATTGAAGAATGGAATCTTATTAATTTATTTAAGGGTAGTTAGGGATGTTCGTACAAGATATGACGATGTGCAATGATGATGTGTAGATTTGTGCAATAATACAACCTAACCTAACCTAATACCTGTTCCTCTCCTTTCCTGGCGAAGATAATTGCTTATACCTTCTTGTTGGTCCTTGCTGAACAATAACATATTTAAAGATCTAATCCATTTCTTTAATTACGTTATAGACTACATGAGCAACTTATCCTCTGGTTCTAAACTGAACGCTAGTTATACAATCAGCCCTATGCTGTATCACGTACGTTATATTTAACACATGTACGTTATCTGAAAATAACGTATGGACTTAACAGGTCAGATAACGTAACGTCTAAAACCTGGCATGCTGTATCATTCTTTTAACGTATACGTTATCGCGTATGTTATGTTTGAGCTGTTAAAAGGGAAGAAAGTATATTTTCATTGAAGGGAGATAGTGCTATACGAAACTAATATGAGTTAGAGAGAATATGAATTGAATTACGCGCCGCATGCGCATGAAACGGAGAATGAAAATAATTTCATTTGTCTGATTTGGTTTTGTTATTTTGCTGTAGGTAGTTTGTGTCGGCTCAAAATTGCTCAACGCTTAAAAACAACTACTAGAAAACAATATGAGGATTTAATAGATTTTTTAGAACAAGACCGAGTTTTAATTAGGGGAAAAACGAAACCTACAGACATAAATAAAATAAATTATTTATGGCAAGAGTTCTCTCGAAGACAAAATGCCACCGGTAATGGACCTCCTAAAAGTACTGAACAGTGGCGGAAGATGAATTTATCAAAGGTTGATAGATAAAGATAAGTTACTTCTGAAATAATCCTGCTCATGCGGGATTGTTCATCAGCGTGATGAAAATTTTGACCAACACATCTTTGATAGCTGCCAGTTGCAAAAAAAGCAACTGTAATTAAAATCTAAAAATATTCATAATTAACATAGAAAGTAGGTAATTGTTATTTGTTGACTCACTTTCATTTCAAGTGACAAAAGCATTTATTTTGTGGCCGTCTTGTAAATGTGGCCTCAAAACATCGATTACATGTCGTACAGAATTTCTAGATAACCGAAAATTTTTCTGAAATGTATTTTCTAGCAACTAGAAAGCATCACTGCTGTTGCGTAAGATTCTTCTCTGTATCCTCTCCTGGTTTCTATTTAAAACAAAATTTGATAACCTCATTTTTTTTATTTATCGACGAAAAAGAATCTCACCTTTCATTTGCATTTTCCAGTTGCTGCAATAACGCCAAACGCATAAGATTCTGAAATTCGTACGTTAACTTATAACTGCATGTAAAATCTGGATGTTAAATCGGGTACGTTAAGTTCACAAATAACGTAGGGTGATAACGTAATACGTTATGAGTTGTAACGTTAAATGTGATACAACATACCAGTTTTGAGAAAATAACGTAACAGCGCGGATAACAGTACGTTATATTTAACGTAAGTGATACAGCATAAGGCTGATTGTCGTATCTTTAGACACAACAGAATACAATCGCACCTAACTTCGTGACTATGAATGATTTTACAGCATTTTTCATGCATTTTCGTATTTAAAACATGGTTTTTAATGTGTAAAACATTATATTTCTGTACAAGATAAAAGTAACATCGTCTTCTAAGCATTACAATAGTACAATTAGTAACAGGAAGTGTTAAATATATCACAATAAAAAGTGACAGATGTGAGTGAAAACGCAATTTTTTTCTCATGAACGGCTTGTCTCCGGCGAAAAAAACTTCATATTCGTGCTCAGCGCACCTTATTTGGGGGGGAGAAAATTTTCAGGAAAATTTAAGCATCTTATCGTATTCTAAATAATTACCGCAATATGTTTTGTTAATGTAAACTTTACCTAAGCAAATAAATATTATTATTATATTGTTAAAAGTATTATATTGCAGACCACATTCGCCACATTGTATAAATAATGTGCAGCATTAATGATGTTAGGAAGCAAATGTACATTTTTTTCCCCTATTGATAGGCTTATTTATAATTTTTTTGTAATTGCTATATCGGTTTTGTATTACATAGATACCTGTTGTTCAAGAAAGTATCATAATCGTTATTATTTAATTGTAAATGCTTAACTTTTTGTTTAGCCATTTATTTTTCTATGGTTTAGATTATTTAAAATATATTGTCTTAATAATTGCACTCGTTTTATTTTACAAGTTTTGTTTTATTTCTTCATTAAAATGTAATTGAAAATATAACAGCCAACAAAACCGATCGCGCTCTTTCTTAAAGTGCGGTTCATCATCGCGCGTCAACTACTCTAATCTTCCCATACAGTAGACCAGTGCAATATTCTGAATAGAAACAATAGAAATTTTACATGTACTTGATTGTGTTGTGGTTGTCTCCGATAGTACACAACACTGTGCAGTGTATAGATGGTTTCCGCTGCCGGTAAGCCAATCGCAGTACATGGAACACTGGTCACAGGCAGTATTCACAGTCGCAATAATCACAATCACGGTTCAAGCTATGAAATAATATGCAATACACTGCTACTAGCATTACTCCGCTGCGATTGCTCCAAACTGTGACTACCTCACAGGTTACAAATCACTGAATCTGAAATCACAGTAGTAGTTCACAGTGTGATTGAAAAATCACCATTGGGCGCGTTTCGAGAACACAACCGTTGGAAGGTTGACCGGCAGCAATTCGCTGAACGAGACAGTTGACTATGCACTAACTGGAAATTGCGGCTCAGAGTAGACGTCGACAAATTTTATGGTGTTTCTAATCAGCACAGGTCATATCTTGCGTTCGACGAAATTACATCCGATAACAGTAATAATAACTAAACGGGTTGAGCGCTATAATTCTCGGCAGTTGCATTCGCCAAATGTGCCCATTGCATCACTAGTGAAAACAAAAATAACTTTGAGGTTAAGAATCGGAATCTTCTTTGAGAAATAACATGCTAAATACCTTCGACCATAAAGCTAAATACGGCGAAGACTACAATACTTGGTACGAAGCAAGAAACAGAATACCTGTTTGATAATTGATCTTATAACTTAACCTGATAACAATGTGGTTTTCAAAACAAGACTTAGCAATATACAAACAGGATCGACCGATTATAAGTAAAAGAAATGGCATAGTCGTGGAAATTTAACCACGTTTCCTTTAATAAAACCGCAGTGAGCAAACCGCCGGTTTTAACTGTCATCAACGGCCTTTCAATAGCACAAACTCTACTGCTTTTTCACTTCTAGTATTTTAATTATGTGATAGTAAATTACTATTACAATAAACACTTCTAGCTTCCTTTAAGGAATTCGTGTTGTGGCATAACTATAAAGGATTTGGTGCGAACATAAATTAACATAAATATTTATATTTTTCTTGGTAATTTGACGTCACGAAAATGGGTATGTAAGGGAAGTGATTATGATGTCATATATTAAATGTCACTTGAGATAATCAACATCACCAGTTCCAGTAATTTGAGGGCCACCGTTTGTTGGCTCATCAGTTAGCGCCACTGACGAGTATGGTAGCTATCAAATGTAACTGTTCGATGCGTAGCAAGTTTATAGGGTTTTATTATAATGATTTCTTACATCAGTAAATAAAAAAAATTGTTAATTATGCTTCAGTGTTGTGAAGTTCCATTTTGTTCGGAAACAAAAGGCGGACATATGTTTCCCAGAGACAAAACTCAAAGGTTGCAGGGTCCCCTGGTACCATCGAGGGTGGTATTAAGATTTATCTCGAAGAGATAATTATAAGGGAAAGGAATTTTACCCTCACTTGCGTACGGCAGCTTTTCGTCGGTAGAGAGTAGTGGAAAAGGAAGTAAAATTGCGCAACATCTAACATACACGGTATATGCTGGGCGCCACGTAAAAAAAAAAAAAAAAATATATATATATATACCCAGACAGCAAAAGAATCTTTTAAAAATATTTTGCAAACATATTTCATTAAACATTTCAATATTTTAAAAATATTGTGTATAACGTTTTAAATATTGTCACAATGTTATGAAAATATTTGGGTGGACCACTTTTTTGTCATTATGAAAATGTTAAATAAATATTTAAGAAAATGTTATTAAAAGATTTTGAAAATGTATTGCAAATAATGCAATATATATATAAATAAAATATTTTTAAAATATACTGTGCAACGATATGAAATCATATGTAAATTATTTCAAATATTGTAACAATGTTATGAAAATATTTAGGCGATCACTTTTTGTCATTAAGAAAATGTTAAATAAACATTTAAGGAAATGTTATTAAAAGATTTTGAAAATGTTTTGCGAATAATGCAATATATATATAAAATATTTTTAAAATATACTGTGCAATGATATGAAATCATTTGTAAATTATTTCAAATATTGTCAAAATGTTATGAAAATATTTTGGCGATCAATTTTTGTCAGTAAGAAAATGTTAAATAAACATTTAAAGAAATGTTATTAAAAGATTTTGAAAATGTGTTGCAAATAATGCTATATATATATGATTTTAATTACAACTAACAATTACTAAAGTGTCACTTTTACTACCTAGTCAATTAGTCTATTTTTACTAACTAGGTATTAAAGCGACACTTTAGTGACTATCAGTTGTCACTAAAATCATACATTTAATGTCAATCATTTTAATTTAATTCTAATACAAAAATTATGCTTAATTCAATCAATTGGAGAAAAAGTCATGTTTAACATGGCAGAAAAACAAATTTAATCTGCTACTTTTCTGCCTAGTTAAACAAATAACTATTTCATAAATAAATAACTTAATAAATGTAATATTTGTATTTTTCAATTTTATCAAAAATGTTCATAAAAATAAAAAAACCATGAATATAAAATTAATACTGATTTGCCCATTATTCCTAGTAGAATTAGTCCTAAAATTTAAAGCTCTTAAAAAATTCCAAGTTTTTTTTTTAATATAGCAACTACACCTTCCTGCTATTATATATATAGCATTGGGTTTTCCTCCATATATATCTAAGTTCTGAAATTATTTCAAAATTTTTGTTTATTTGACCACTCCTCCAAATTTCAATCTCAAAAATTGTAGAAGAGTTTGGGGGTTTCCTAGTGTCCGTGCCACCCGATATATAGCTATTCAGCTATTCAACCACAAGTAAGGGAATATCTTGCAATTCTGAATACTTATTTGTGGATGTGGCTTTCAGTACATATGGGCAACTTTGATAAAAAAATAATACACGTAACAATTTGAACAATGCTTCTATTTATTTAAAACAAAAAGTTTTAGTACTGTTCTATGTTTTATATAAAAAAAATATTTCCAACGACATCCGATTTAGTTCACCTGACCTTCATTTCTAAAAAACAGATAAACATTACACTGATTTAGGGTGGACACAAAAATCTATAAAAAATGAATAGTATATTTTTAAATCTGTACTATGCCCTGCTAAGGAAAAATGCCATGTTTGGAAATTCGAAGTGTATACCGGGCATCAACGAGATTACTAACCAGGCTGCTACATACAAATTAAAGGAAGATATTGATTTGAAATTTTAAGAAGTTATGTAGTTTATATGCGGAATTCAAGCACCAAAACATCTTGACGTTTCCAGTCTGACCAAAAACAATATCAACTTTTGTCATTTTAAATGGAACACCCTGTGTATTTTCACATTTTTGGATTCTACTGGAAAATCTAAGCCTAAAACATTTATCATACCCTATACCTGTCTCTGATAATTTATGAGAAAAAGGTGGTTCTCAGTCAGATGTCTTCGTGCTTGAATTCTGCATCTAGACAAACTACATACTTCCCTAAAATTTCAAATTGAAATCTTTTTTTTTATGGAAGCAGCAGCCTGGTTAGTAATCTTGTTGACACTCGGTACACCGTATCTTACTCTTAATGCATAAAAATCAAAATTTTGTTTTTTCTCATTTGAATGAAGAGCACATTGTATATTGTTTTGCATAATGTTATGCAGTGTTGAAGCACTAATTAAACATTGTATTTACACATAATATATTATTTGTCGATTTTTTTTAGTAAGTATACTTGGATATATAGGTATTAGTGAAATTGAAAGTTAACTACACTAAATAAAAGAGCAATTCATTTGATAGGAAATAGAAAATTCTCTTTTTATGTAAAAGTACAAAACTTTGGTAATAATTTTCTCAATACACAGATATTGCATTCTCCCTTCGCAAGGCAGAGTTGCACAAACAAGGTTAACCAATGATTTACTCAGCTGGCTACAATAACTTAATAATATTAAAAATCTTAACGATAATCGATGATTGAATTTATTTTTGTTTCTTCAATTGACCTCAAATTTTTTAATATTTATTATAACTATTGCTTTGGATGAACTAATCAATTATTTAAAGACTTCTACATCTTTATGAGTTTCGAAATAGTATAAAAGTTGCTTTATTAAAAACCTTTGACTATTCCAAGGTAAACAACATTAAATTCGGCAACAAATACATTTAGTTTTAATAGGAAATAAAAATTAAAGAGAATAATAATGATTAAACTATGAATTACTAAAATTAGTTCTTTGTCTGGATTTGTCATATATATATTTTTTTTGGCCACCCTACATTGTCAGCATAATTACAAACATCTTAAATGTGCACCTTACCTCTGCTCAATTTTTTTAGTTTTTATATTTTCTCGGAATTTCGCCTGTACCAACCAGTTTCGTATACGTGTTATTATCTCTGAATCAGTGGCATCCTTATGTCGAATACGTATTATTTCTAAAAACAAATCAAGTCTAAATAGTATACAGGTTGGGTTTAGATAGAACAAAAATGTATTCAAATATTATATAAAATTGACACAGTGTAGTGTAAGCAAATACCAAATACAAAATATGGATATTTTGAATGGAAAAGTACTCGTATTACCAGGTATTCAAATACCTTTGCTGGGTAGACTTTTTGTAGTTAGGTTGTTATTTTATTACGTTTTATTATTCAAAATGGAAACAGCTGTATTTAAATTTAGCACTGATGACAATTTGCCAAGTAAATGGAAAAATCTCATAAGAAATTGGCAAGAAACGACATTTGAAAGTAATACATTTTAGTGAACCAAGAGAAAGTTACATTCTTTTCAGACTTAAGTTTTGTCTCGAACGAATTCGATACGAAACAAAGTCTTAATACTACTGCGTATTTGAATAGTGTCACAAATATGGATGTGGATATTACCCAGTTCTAATGACATAGTATACATGTTTTAGTAAGCTAACTTACTGATAACAAGGGATGCCAGCTTTAAAGTTTTAAATACCCTTTTTCCTTTCTGTCCTTCCCAGCTATACAATGCTCCTAATTTATTTGACAAAATTCCATACATTAGTTTTATTGTCATATCTTTCACAGTATTTCCCCCAATTAGTGCCATTTCCTGTGCCTAAAATAAATGAAAAAATTTTAGTAATTGTAAAATACATAATTTATTTCAGATAAAGAATCATGTGATTATGTCGATCTTTCTTATAGAGCTTTGCTAATAAAATATAACCATTATATGTAATTTCTGTCATATTCACATCATTAGTTTGTACAAGTAAATCTCTGTTCTTATCGCATGTGTGTTGTACTGTCACGAAAGTGTATATTCAAATTACTGTGCTATTAATTAGCCATTAAATGCTGACTAAAAGAAATTTACCAAAACAAAAGATGTAATGAAAAATAAAAATCATGGGTGCAGTTAGTTGCTCTTTGGGGTTGCTATAAAAAACAATGTGTGGGTGGGTGCGAGTCGTATGTGTTATGCGTGTGTGTGAGAGCGTGAGTATGTGTAAGTGAATAAAAACTATAATAAAAATGAAGCATGGTGCGTTACAATATTTAAATTATTAAAACGACGAAAATTTTAATGTTATGTATACCTAAAATTTTCACAATGAATTTTGAATTATTATACAACTTAAAATTGACTTATGTACATTAAACTAATACACTACAATGGAAAAAATAAAATTCATTGAACTTTTGAAATTACAACACCAATTTACTATTCAACTTACCAATGCATTAAAAACCTGTACATCTTCTAGTTTCTCTTCCACTTCTTGTAAATCTTCATCATAAATTAGTGGCAATTTTGTAGTAATAACTTGTGTAAGGTCCGTTTTATCTGCTTCATTGTCTGCGACAACTTCTGTTTGTCTATTTTTCGTTAACATCTCCACTAATGTTTCTCTATTGTCTTTTACAATACATTTGATTAAAAATATTTCTTTAATTACTTGTTTCTGGAATTCTGAAAAATAACATCATTCTATTAATAGTTTTATCCTACGCCTAATATATTACAAATTGATATTTAATTTGTTAACATGTTTAACATATTAAACATTTACAATTTTTCACATGCACATATAGTAAATTGTTTTGCTTCCAGCAGAGACAACTCTATGATCACTACCTAGGAATAGGATATTTCATCGCACAAAAGACAGTTTCTTATATATGTATTAACTTCCAAAAAGATAGTAATAATATATATAAAAACTACAAAAATCAATTTCTTCAATCTCTATAATAAACAGCCATAAATGAACTAAACCACTCACCACAGCTTTTCTGCACAAAGTCACGAAAAACTTTATTAAATTGTACCGGTTCTTCTGGAGTGGAAGCTTGAAAATCTGTAAGTAAGTAAATGAACCAAAAATTACTTTATGTACATGTTAAGTGTATTACCTGACGTGACAACTTCTGTAATAAAATTGTTTTGGTTCTCTCCTGTGGACAATTTTTGCCATGTTGGTTTATTTATTAGAGTTGCTTTCTCAATAGTATCTATAAAACATAATTTTAAAAGCTATGTTCCACAATTAAATTTTTATGTCTCACCTGCACCTTTTAAAAGCTGGTATTGAGTTGTACGTGCTTCTGTGTATTCTTTATTTTTAAGCCTAAAACTATATAG
The DNA here is from genome assembly GCA_029963845.1 of Rhamnusium bicolor. Lineage (NCBI taxonomy): Eukaryota > Metazoa > Arthropoda > Insecta > Coleoptera > Cerambycidae > Rhamnusium > Rhamnusium bicolor. The sequence continues at coordinate 177,843 of JANEYF010002082.1, read as the reverse complement.
GTATATGTAAAAATAAGAATGAAACGAAAATAAAATAGGATCCATAGGACCTCTATATACTTGCAATTATTATAAAATCAACTTACATAGTTTTTCCTTTAATGTTATTTAGATTATCATTACATTCAGACCCACTAGAGTATTCTTTCTGCGAACTGCAATTAACATAGGTTGTCATTAAAAATATAAAAAAAAACTAGAGAAATTTATAGCCCACCCCCTCCCCATAGGACTTGTGCTGTATATACTTGCACTTATTGTAAAAATCAACTTACATATTTCTTCCTTTAATGTTATTTAGATCATTGCATTCAGACCCACTAGAGTACTCTTTCTGTGATCTGCAATTAACAGGCTATTATTAAAAATCTAGAGAAATTTATAGAATTATACGTTTGATTATCATTAATCAAGTACATTTAATATTATCATTACGTCTACGTAAATTCACAGATAAATTTTTCAAGTAATAATGCAATTTAATGAACAATTTGTAGGTAAAAAGGAAAAACTAGTGTAAATATATCAAGACAAATCAGGAAGCACTTTCTAACTTAATATATATTCAGCAATTGGTTAAAAACTGGCTAATGAAATCAATACCTTATTTCATTATCTAATAGAACTATAAAAAATTAATGTGCTGAGTGCATGAATAATTAATTGTCTGTTATTTTTAATTCTACTTACAAGTGGTTATTCAACAGAACTGTCTTTGGAAATTTTGGTCTCTCTGGAGAGTAGTCGTATAAATAGTCTTTGTTAAGTTCTTTATGTTTTCTTAGATGCCTGCTGGCCTTCTCATGTTCTGTTTCGTCTTCAAATTCTGTTGTAGACGACAGTTCATCGGTTTCGCGTGCTTTATTGCACTTTTGTTGTGCTTTTTCAATATTATCTAAAAGAAAGTAGTCTTTTAAAAATATTACACCATCTTAAAAACCAGACCAACCATAACAGCCTAAAATATGTATTTCATAAACTTTCCAGTCGCATCGTGGAGAATCTTTATTATGAACTGCTTGAATTATTTTGGAATTATTTGTAAATGGTGGCCATAAACATTCCTTTGTGCCATCTGTGTTTGTAATAATCCACGTTTGTGGCACGACTTCCACAGAATTGTCCTTGAGAAAATGAACCACAATCCAGGACATTGCTCTAAATTGGAAAATAAACAAGCAGAATTTTGCACAGGATCATTGTAAAAGATATAGGTATGAAGGTATGTTTTTACAGCAAACACAAATAGTTAGAGCCAATATAATTGGATGTTAATGGATAGCTAAAAATTTGACTTATCTAATTCGCTCTGTCTGAATGGTGACTGCAGGAACAGACCAAATACAGGGTTTTCAACAACTTCTCTGAATAAAATTCCCTGCATTCAATGTACATCCAGCATGAGAAGCATGATCATTTTATGATTGGTTAACTTCAAATCTAGATTTAAAATTACAGGATGCCCAGCAATATTGGCAAATTAAATTCTCTGACTTTTCCAGGCAAAAAACACGTATAAAAATTATTGTACAATGCTAATAGAACTGAGCATTATACTGGCCTATTACATTAAGAGAGCGACACTGGCAATATTTTTGAACGATTCTTATATTTTAAATAAAAGTACCATTTTCAAAATTTCTTTTACATTGAAGATAAGAGAGTGACAAATCTAAAGTCTTTCAATCCCTGACTATTGCAAAATATATGATATTCCCTAACTTTTTCTAAGAAAATTAAATTCCCTGACATTTCCCGGTTTTCCAGGTTGCTGGGTACCCTGAATTAGTCAATTACAGTTGATTCTAGCATCTGATCTGATTATTGTGCAAGGGGATAAATTGTGCTTATCTATCACAAATATAAAAAAAAATCATTTATGTTGAGAAAAAAACTACTATAAACGGAAAAACTATACTAGGTATAAAATCAATAGCTGGTAAGATATCTTTATATAAATTTTATTAATGAAGCAAAGGATAAACCACACTTTTATTGGCACTGTATGGCATATACACTAACTTACATTTAATTTCAGAGAAGGTCCATGCGCTTAATGTACTCATTTTGCTACAATTCAAATCAAATATTCCTAGAAAAGAGGATTCACAAGGCGAATTGAAAAAATTTGATTGCTCTAAAAATTTGTATCCTAGTATTTTAATTTCTGAGTTATTTCCATTTTGAAAACAATTGAAATTTACAATTTTAATGATGTCGTTATTTTGTAATTGTACAAAACAATCTGGTTCCCTAGTTTTTAATACATATTTTTTGGTTCTCACAACTTTATATTGCGAAATGCCAGTAAAATTTTGTAACAATGGCCCTTCATAATGTTGTTGAAATAATTCTACTGCTGAGTTGCTAGTAGTTGGTATAACTTTCTTAATGAACCTACCCTCTGAAATTCTTTTGATTACTTGCTGTAACGGTTTTTCTCTTTTTCTAAGCATTTTTTTCAACTGTGACATATAATTTTCAAAGGGAAATGCGCTAAAATTATCTAATTTTCCATAGAGTGAAACGTCACCTGCCAAATGCACAAGGTTATGCACATTATGCGAAACAAAATCATGTCCATACATTTCACATGTTTTTTTAACAAAATATTTCATTAAATCATTGGCATAACTTAACATTTGGGCATCTTTATGATATTCTTGGCTACACATTATTAAAGAAGCAACATGAAGATTTAAAAAATTGGAATAAAATTGTGGGTTCAATGACGATTTAAACACAACCGGACCTACATATAATAAAAAAGTCTGAACTCGGTTGCTTTATAACGTTTACATTCCTCGATTGACCTTGTTTTTCTACAAAATTCTGAAGGAATAAACTTATTTAGTGAACTTAATAAATCAGATATTTTTTTTGATGTTACTGTATGAAAACTTGAATGGTTGTCTACCAAATACCCAGCCATAAGTTTTATGTACTAACAGTCTTTTCATGACACCTAAACATAAGAGATGCATATAATCCAGTGGAACGTTTCTGACCATATCAAAATCGGGTAATTTTGTTAAAACAGTTTCCCCTAAATGATATTCCTCATCTACTTGCTCCCTAAATTCGATATCGGAACGTTGTCTTATATTCTCATATTCAGGAAAGCAGACAACATTATTCACAAAGTCACCTTCGGTCTTACATTTCGTACACGAAAAGTATGCATTATGACCCTTCGTACATAATAAAAAAGACTTAGCAGGCACATCACAAATTAACATGGATATTTTAAACTTGTAAAATTTATTATGAACAAGAATGCCATTATTTACTAGAAGAACAGATTCCTTAACAAATTCTTTTAAAAATTCATTACTGTTCTCTGGTTTTGAAGTACCAAAGAAGAGAGCAACTACAATAACATCATCTTTAAGTTCATCTATAGATTTAATTTGTGCCAAAATTGGCCAAAAACAACTTGACGTACTATTGCTGATAGGTAGGCCATCTACGTTAACAGCCAATTCAAAATATGCGTTATCGGAAAGCTTACAGTTACTTTTTGTAATTAATTTATTAATCGAGTTTAAAATACCGAAATAATAAAACAGGCCAGAGCCTAATTTCACAACTTCTACTTTACCTACTGGGGTATGTAACAATGTTCTCGAATCCTTCGGCAGATTTTTGAAAGATAATATATCATTTTCAGATTTTAATATTTCTAATAATTTATTTAAACTGGATTGGGAAATATTTTCTTTCACAGCCCAAGATGTTAGTTTTTCTGAAAGATTTAGAGTTTCTGACAAGTTATTACTGCCTACAGGTAAAACAATACTGTTTTCATTAGAAGTATTAACACTCATTTTTTTCACAAATATATGACAAATCAGAATCAGAGTCTGATTCAGCATTTGAACAAACAGGCTCAATATAATCTTGAAATTTATCTGCATTATTAATTGAACAACTGGCTTGAAAGTTAATTTCCGAATTACAGGGTACAGAATTTATTACATTTTCAACACATACGACTTCCTCAGTTCGAGCAAATTTAAAAGGAGGTTCTTGATTTTTTTCCTCCTGAGCATTCTCCCTAGCATCCTCTAATAACATTTCTGAGGCGCGTTGGCATGCCAACACTTTCTTTTTTAGGCGTCCGCAATAATAATTATTCGACATATTTCTTATTCAAGCTAACCTATAAATAATTTAAAAAAACTATAAAAATAAAATATTTATGCACAACACAAAACCAAGATCAAGCATATAAATATTTCCTCACCTTAAAATTCAAAAGCGGCAGGTAACTTTGGAACTTACAACGGAAACAGATATAAGGAAGTAAAATATATCACTTAAAATCAACTTGCTCATAAGACGTACACCAGCAAAATGCCGGGCGACCTCAGTATCAGACGATAAGACGAAAGTCATACAAACGGCGCAAGCGCACGAATGAAATGGTCAGCGACTGTGGCGCCACTTGCTTAAAAGAACACATATGATTGGATTTTATTAATCACCTTATAACGATGACAAGAGAATCATAATGTTGATTGGCTGCCTTAGATTTTTAGAATGCTATTGGTTAATAGTAAATACGCCAAAATTTAAAAACAGACCAGTATTGTGTTCGCTGGTTTTTCATTACTTAAAAAAATTATTGTTTTTTTAGCAATTAAGTTATTACACGGATCACTTACTGAAAAATCAATCTTAAAACAAACGAGAAAACTACAAAAAACTAATAAAAGCTAGGTGATAAGTTGAAATATATTGAATATAACCACAGAAAAAATTGGATGGAAATTTACAATGACATTTGACACAAATATTTTCTTGTGGATTGTATATTCAGTCAATTTTTGCATATTTTCTAAGGAATGACGAAGTGGCATGACAATAGTAGAATAAATATTTTAAAAACATTTTCTTAATTATGCATAAAAGGTTAAATTAAATGTATATTTTAATATTTTAATAATATTTTATAAATAATTTAAAATATTTTGAAAATATTTTTACAAAGATGGATATACAATATTTTCATAGAATATTTTCAAAATGTTTTTATAACTTTGAAAATATTTCATCAATATTGAAAACCATTACAAAATATTTAAAAAATGTTCTATGCTGTTAGGGTATATATATATATATATATATATATATATATATATATATATATATATATATATATATATATATATATATATATATATATATAAAACAGACTTATGTCTCGCGAAGTCACGAAATACAAAACATAAAAAAAGAAAATATGTGGATTTTAATTCAGGTGACCCAAAAAAATTGATTATAAAGAAAAATTATTTAAGCAATGAGCAAAAGAAAAAAAAATGTTTAACAAATGGTGTTTATTAAAAATTCATAAATATAACAAAAAAAAAACAATGGTTTAGTTGAGAGGGTTATCTGATGATAACATAATTTTGAACCATTTAGCCTGAAGGGTTTTATTTCAAGGGGAAAGTACACCAATGACCAAATTCAATAAATAAATATATACAATTTTATATTACGAGTTATATGACGTAAGGTTTAATAAATACCATAATTTCAGTTATTAGCGCACACCATAGTATACTATGCTTTGCCTGTACAATGCGTTATATAAGATATTTAAAATATAAAAAAAAATAGTTTTATTGAATGCTAATAAAATGGCAAAAATATATTTAAAAAAGAAATGTGCAAAAAGAAATATATTTTATATAAAGACCTGGCCTGACTATGGTGTTATCCTGTGACGGTGTTTGTGGATCCGTGGTGGTTGCAATGGTGTATTGGACAAAATGGCGGCACCAGTGATGACGTCACCTCCAGAAAATTGGAAATTTCTGTATCCAGCGTAGGGTGGAACAGATGAAACTGACAGGGTATTATCAGCTCTCCTAGAGGTACTGATTATGTCCAACAAAATAAGCGATAATGTTCATCAAAATAAGGGCGGCATCCAAACAAACAAACAAAATATAGGGGTGTTGTCTACTATACATAAGCTTGTAACTTAAAAGATATACGGGAATAAAGTCTCCCTGGAACCCTAAAATAAATCGGACAGTAAGTACCAACATATTTTATATATATATAAAAAAACTCACCTTCTTTGGAAGGGTTTCCAGAGATATATATATATATATATATATATATATATATATATATATATATATATATATATATATATATATATATATATATATATATATATATATATATATATATATATAGGTAACAAAAAAAGGCAGATAACGGCAGATACAATTGGCTTAACTTCGAGCCACATGGATGTCCTAAACCAAGGTGTAATTTTATATGCATTTTACACTTCGTGCATACAAAAATATAAATCATATGGGGCACATGAAAAAATACGTATCTTTATTTGACGACTGTGTGTTTCACAATAATACGCCAACTACTAGATTACGTACTTTATTAAACTGGTTGTACCACTTGGTACTTACAACGAAATACAACTTTATAACCTGGCACACCGCCAGTACAGAATAAGTTCTAAAACACAACAAATGACTTTCTTATAACGTTATTCAACGAATACACACACTTGTTCTGCACTCAACAGTCAAGACTTCTTTAGCACTCTCTCGTGTCCACACTTTTTGTTAGAGGGCGCTGCTAAAAACTATTGCCAACTTAAACTAGAAATTTAAGGCTCGGTAACATACCGCCGCCGTTGAAATTAGGAAGAATTTCAAAAACAGGTTATGATACAATTGGTAGAGGACACAATTTAACAATAGGTCTGACATAAATAAGTTCCATTTTTAGTCTTGAGTAGAGCACTACGAACGTGACCATCTTTGCCTTTATAGACATTTAAAATTCTAGCCATACACCAAGCTAAAGGTGGAACATTGTCTTCTTTAACTAAAACTAAATCATTAATTTGAACATCAGGTTTGTGGGAGTGCCACTTCTTTCTTTGTTGGAGTTCTGAAAGATACTCGGAGCTCCAACGTTTCCAAAATATTTGTTTGATTTGTTGAATTTGCTGCCAGATTTTTAAGCGATTTGGGGATACAGAAGTTACATCAACCTCCGGATAAGCAGTTAGAACATCGCCTATTATGAAATGCGCTGGAGACAGATACTCCAAATCATTTGGGTCATCATTAATAGAACACAATGGTCTTGAATTTAAAATTCCTTCTATTTGAATTAACAAAGTATTTAAATCTTCATACGTGAATGATGTAGAAGATCCCATCATTCTCTTTAAGTGGTGTTTTACGGCCTTTACACCGGCTTCCCAAATACCTCCCCAATGAGGTGACATGGGGGGAATAAAGTTCCACTCTATGCCGTCTTTAGACATATAATCGTGAATTTGTTCAATGCTAGGCTTCTTATTTAACAGATTATATATTTCGTGCAATTCTTGTTGTGCACCTTTGAAATTGGTGCCGTTATCACTGAAAATTTTGGCATACATCCCACGCCTTGAAACGAATCGTTTAAATGCATTTAAGAATGATTTTGTGGTCATATCCGAGACAAGTTCCAGGTGAATGCTTTTTGTACACATACATACAAAAAGGCAAATATAACCTTTAGTTATAACAGATTTTTTGATACGGCCTTGTCGAATATTAATCGGCCCAGCATAATCAATGCCAACATGCAAAAATGGACGTGCTGGAGTCACTCTTACTGAAGGTAAGTCAGACATAATTTGAATCGCCGTCCTAGCACGGAACTTAAAACAATTTACACATTTATGAATCACCCTTTTAATTGCACTTCGAGCATTTATGATCCAAAATTTTAACTTTAAATTAGCCAATACTAGCTGGGTACCTGCGTGAAATAACCATTCGTGCTCATAAATAATTATTAACTGTGTAACATGATTCTTATCTGAAATTATCAAGGGATGGCGTTGACCCAAAGATACCGGACAATGCTTGAGCCCACCAACTCTTAATAGACCCTCACTATCTATAAATGGGTTCAATAAACGCAATCGATTATTTTTTATCTCGGTTTGCAAATTATTACCTTGAGGATTGTCGCCAGACATATTTTGTAATAAATTAATCTCATTAGAGAATGTTTCAGCTTGAACAACTCGAATTATAAATTTGACTGAATTTTGAAGCTCGCTCGTAGATAGAAAACTTGTTATCTTATGTTCACTCTTGTTTTTGAGATTATGAACAAACCTGAGCACATACGCCATGATTCTTTGTAACCGACTAAAGGATGAATAGTTATTAAACAGCTTATAAAAATGATTAGACGCATTTACATTGGAAACGCATGTTTGGACTCGCTTTCTTTCCTCAGGTAAGGTTTCCTGTGTTTGAGTTTGCCACTTACTATCTGGCCAGTATTGATCATTTAATTTTAACCATGATGGCCCATGCCACTACAGGGCACAATCCCGTAACAAATGAGGTTCCAGACCACGTGAAACTAAGTCAGCAGGGTTATCCGTAGACTGAACATGGAACCAACTATCTCGTGAGGATAATTCGTGTATTTCCGCTACACGATTTGCTTCAAAGGTGCTCCAACGATTGGCCTCGGAGGCGATCCATGAAAGTACTATCGTGGAGTCCGTCCATAAATAGATTTTATTCACGTTTAAATTTAATACTGAACTAACCTTGTTCATTAACCGTGAGAGGAGCTGGGCTGCACATAACTCGAGTCGAGGTATGGATATTACCTTTAACAGTGCTACACGGGATTTGGAACAAATTATTCTCGAAATCATATTTCCATCAGCATCACGACTAGATAAATACACGATTGCTCCGTAACATTTTAAACTAGTATCAGCGAAGCCATGCAGATACATGTCCTGCGCATTATCAACAAGCAGACGACGCGGAAATGCAAGGTTACGCAGAGCTATTAGTTGAGATTTGAAAGGCAACCATTGACTCAAAATGTGTGAAGGAATCAGTTCATCCCACCCTAAATTTTCCTTCCAAATTTCTTGCATAATGATTTTCGCACGACTAGTAACCGGACCAGTAAGACCCAACGGATCGAATATCTTCGCGATACAGGCTAATACAGCTCGCTTAGTACATTTAACATCCCTTATAATGTCATCGGATATGGCTATTTCAAAACTGTCATTGGAAGGATTCCAAATGATACCCAAAGTGCGTACTGACGATTTATCATTAGTTAACGTTATGTTACGAATTTCACGTTTTTCGGCAGCAATGTCCTCTAACAACTTAGACTCATTTGAACACCACTTATGCAGTTCGAATCCTCCTCTTTTCAACATATCACATAATTCCCACTGCAGCCTCTGTGCCACTTCCAACGTGTCTGCACCCGTTATAATATCGTCCACGTATGAATTTGTCCGTATTGCATTAGAAGCAAGCGGAAATTCGTCACCTTCATCCGCCACCAATTGCAAAAAAGTTCGAGTCGCCAGAAAGCTGGCAGAAGCAGTACCATAAGTTACTGTAGTTAATTGCAGACATTGAATAGGTTTGTCTGGAGCGTTTCTCCATAATATTCCCTGTAGCGATTGAAATTTAGGTTTGATGTGTACTTGCCGGTACATCTTAGTTATATCTGCCATAATGGCATATTTATAATTACGATATCTCAATAAAATGGTAACTAGATCCGGTTGAACTACAGGGCCTACCAATAATAAATCGTTCAATGAAACTCCCGTTGTACTAGAGGCTGACGCATTAATGACTACGCGTAATTTCGTCGTGGAGCTAGTCTCTTTGATCACAGCATGGTGGGGCATGTAGAACGTCGCGGTTATGTTATCACCTTCATTATTTAAATCTACAACTTTCGCACGTCCTAATTTAAGATATTCATCAATGAATAATTTATAATCATTAAACAATTTAGAATTATTTGCGAATCTCCGCTCTAAAGATAAAAAACAACGGTAAGCATAATTATACGAGTTGCCGAGCATATTTACCTTTTCTTCTATAAGCGGAAGATCTACCGAGTATCTACCAGTATCATCTCTAGACACCGATTTCACATACCTATTTTCACATTCTCTTTCCTCGTCACTCAATAGATTTTTGCCCGACAACTCCTCCACTTGCCAGAATTTATGCATCGTGTCATTTAAATTAGATACCGAGCTAACTAAAGTTTGACTTATCTCCGTTTCTAGTACGTTAGCATTCATAGCTTTGTGTACCACCCAACCAAACTTCGTATTTTGAAGCATAGGAAATCCATTACCCAAGTCAATATTTCCCTTTTTTAATGTTTTGGCGAACAATTCGGTCCCCAATAACATGTCGATTTTTCCAACTTTATTAAATGACGGATCGGCTAAACAAATATGTCACGGCCATTTTAATTTATTCATATCAACTTCACATTTTGGGGCGCGACTCGTTATATTTTCCATTACACCAAACTTAGCCATAAATTTGTAGTTTGAAGTTCTAGATTCAATATTCAAATTGACCGTGCTTTTGATGGTCGTTGAAACACACGAGACACCATTAACTTGCCAATTACATGGCTTACAATTTGCATTTACTTTATTCACAATATCAGCAGTAACATAATTTTTTTCACTAGCCGAATCGAGTAGGGCTCTACATTTACTATTGCAATCGGCCATAAAACAATTTTGTTATCATCGTCCGTATTTAAATTTTTTTCATTAGACGTTGACAGACGTACATACATCTGTTGAACTTGACGAAATATTTTCGCTCCTAACTGCGCTCGCAGTACCTCCCGCCGCCGCTGTCGATCTTGACAACTCAGCCTCCTCAACATGTAACAATGTGTTATGCCGTTTCTTACAAATTTTGCAAACTTCACGAGAAAAACATTTCTCTGAAAAATGATTTCCCTTTAAACATTTAAAGCATAAGCGTTTTGTTCTAGTAAAATCGCGTCTTTCTTCAATTGACATCGCATTAAATTTATTACATTTTGTGATAAAATGAGGATTGTTGCAAACCACACACTTACTACTGCTAACTTGGCTCGCATTTGTTGATGTACGCTTAACCGCACCGCTGTCACGAGAAGTTAATTCTAACATAGCGCACCTTTGTTCTAGAAAATCTAAAAACTTACTTAAATTTGGGAACTCTGATTTGTCTCTCTGACTCATAATCACACACGACCGCATTATCTAATTTTGAGAAACTACATAAACTAACATAATATCCCAATGCTCGACTGGAGCACCTAAAGCTTTTAACGAATTAAAATGCTGCCCAAATTTACATAGTAGCTCCCGTAAACTAAAATGAGAATTTTTATTCACATTAGCCATTTCAAAAATTCCTTTTAAATGCGTTTTTAAAAGTATGGCCTTATTGTCATATCTCTTTGTCAACGTCTCCCAAGCTGCAACATAATTTTCTTCTGATGCATGCAAACATTTTATCAAAGTGGAGGCTTCCCCTCGTAAAGAACTCTTCAAATAATACAATTTTTGTATATTAGAAATACTAGGACAATCATGTACTAAATTAGCAAATAAATCCTTAAAATTTTGCCATTTATCGTAGTCGCCATTAAAATTTGGCAAACTAATTCTGGGCAAATTTAATTGGTTGACACTGATACTGCTCGAAATCTGATCAGAACTGGTGTCAGGCTGTCTCGGAGATGCCTCACTGTTACTTTTACTTTCAATCATATTGCCAATTCGATCTCTCAAACTTAAGAATTTATTTTCAATTAACTCGCGATCTGAACTATACTCATTTGCATCTTTAATCTCTAAACTAAGTTGTACATCATCGTACTTAGAATAAAGTTCCTCTAAAAATTTTAATCTACTTTTTAAAATACTCACAGTAACATCATTGTCAAGTTCATCTATAAATTTTTCTAATCTAGTGATACTGCCTTTTATTGAGCCTCTTTTGCCCACTAATGCTGTTAATTCAGCCATACTGTGTCTTACCAACAAGAATTCTAATGTGGTTACCTAATAACAAATTATTCAATGTGCGAAGCCTACCCTGAACAAATTCCACCTTTACTTGTCAACAAATATTTTGCAAACTCTTTAAATCTTAAGTTTAATAACAAATTTGACAAATTTACATGCAAATCACAGCAAACGTTTTACTTCATAGGTAATAAACATTAAACAAAGCTACATTTAATCAAGCCAATGTTCACTTATCGATTACTTTATCGATCTGCCCGTCAAATGCATTTTAATTCACGAATCAATTTTTTATTTACATTTGCGGACATAAATCACCACTTTCCACTGAAAAAACGAAGTAGGAACCAAAATCTATAAAGTACATACCTCCAATTCTCCGGACGTGAATAACAAACCTGCTCTCCTAATATTGCCTGGTGGTCGTTAAGGTTCAAACTCGCTTGCAATTCTTCGGCGACCTTATAGCACTTTGCGCCTTATGCGCGTCAATCGCCGGAAATTTCTGGACGCAACAACAATTTTATTTCTTGTGAAACTTCAATTTTTCTTTATGTGGGTGTCAATCCAACCTGTTCACTTATCTGAGCTCTGAAGGACCATGCAATTTTATATGCATTTTACACTTCGTGCATACAAAAATATAAATCATATGGGGCACATGAAAAAATACGAATCTTTATTTGACGACTGTGTGTTTCACAATAATACGCCAACTACCAGATTACGTACTTTATTAAACTGGTTGTACCACTTGGTCACAGAATAACCAACAATGTTATTCTGTGACTTGGTACTTACAACGAAATATAACTTTATAACCTGGCACACCGCCAGTACAGAATAAGTTCTAAAACACAACAAATGACTTTCTTATAACGTTATTCAACGAATACGAATACACTTTTTGTTAGAGGGCGCTGCTAAAAACTATTGCCAATTTAAACTAGAAATTTAAGGCTCGGTAACACAAGGGGTTGGTTTAACGAAAAAAAGATCGAATTCGTCAGGCGGCGTCCACTAAACTCGTAAGCTTGGTGTAGATCACTAACGGTAGAATTGTCGTACAAATCCCAGAAAAGGAAAATTATGTGGAAAGCCACAAACTCCACAGAACCTTTACTAATCAAGATGCAATTCTCGAATGCCTAGAAGCCTCTCTTTTTTTTTTAACAAAAAAAAACAGACATTCTTTGTAGTGATTTTTAATTGGCATTCCTGCAACGTGACCTATCAAATATATGACAAGGAGCAAAATACTATAACTGGACGAAAAAACAAAACCAAGAAAATTATGGAAAAATAAGAAGAATAAATCATAAATACTAGGAACAGAAGACAAATGAATTTTTTCGAAGAACAAGGGAATTTTCCGAATCAGAAATAGGTAACTTAATTGCACTAATTTATAACAGCTGATTATAATTCCGGTTATTTTGTAGGTAACTTCCAAGGAATGGGCATAATAAACAGAAATATGGGCGAATCTCGATTATACATGGTTTTAAAACTACAGGGACGAGTGTTTAGCGTCCTTGCAGGAATATAATAAACGGAATTTCATGAAAAGTATCATACCAAAATAATGCTTAAATACTGGCTAATATTCTAGGATGTTATATGAAATTTGCACAATGTGTTCTTACTAAGGTGATAATATGTTATTTGTAATGCATGTTAATTAACATTATATTAATATTTTTAATCTGGGAACAATAAAAAAAATAAATTATTCATTGTAAACAAATCCCATAACGACTTTTATTTTTGAGCAACCAGTAATACAAATGAATGTAATGCCTTAGTACTTTATTGTCTGCTACTAAATTTTAAGACCTATTCTGCAATATTTGTTTAATATTCGTTAAGTATTTCTTACATACAAAAGTAGCATTTTAAAATGCTGCAAGGTGGTTGGTAACGATTCGCAGGGATAACTTTTACTTCTAAACATTCGTGTGTTTGTAAGAAACATTTTAATCCTGACGATTATGCATTACCAAAGGAGCCTACTACAGAAAATCGTAAATAATCATGCACATTCGTTATTTTCATCATGCTCATGCTTGATATTACCAGAGACAACATTACCTAACTTTAATGACATAAGACACCTCTGATAGGTACAAATGACTATTTTTTTCTTCCGTCATCATTATGTTACATGTTTTTCAGCTAATTTTTATAAAAAATCGTTAAAAACCCGCTTTAAAAAGGCCATAATAAACATTAACGTTCAGTGACAATAACCTTAACCTACACTAGCGCCTCTCGTGGTGAACTCAGGCGCGGTAGTCCTCATTATATGAGTTGTTTGTGGCGCGTAATATTGTAATATAATAAACCTAATTTCCAATGACGGTTAACACGCTTGAATTCAGCACGAGAGGCGCTAGTGTACGGAAGGTCACTGACGTTAATGTTTATTATGGCTTTTCAACGGTGGTTTTTAATAATTTTTATAAAAATTAGCTGAAAAACATTTAACACAATGATGGCAGAAGGGGAAAGTAGTAATTTACTTGCTCAGTAGGGAAATTATTGTACTTATCAGAAGTGTATTGTCATTAAAGTTAGGTTATATCAAGAATGAGTATGATGAAAACAATGAATATACATGATTATTACTTACGATTTTCTGTAGCAGACTCCTTTGGTAGCGCATATTCGTCAGGATAAAAATGTTTCTTACAAACACACGAATGTTTCGAAGGAGTTAAAGTTATCTCTATCTACCACTGTTTAGGTGAGTTTTGTCTCGGAAGCATATGTCCGCCTTTTCTTTCCAAACAAAATGGAACGGCACAACACTGAGGCACAATTAACAAGATTTTTTATTTGCTGGTGTACGAAATAATTATAATAAAACACTGTAAACTTTTCCCACGCCCAACAATAACTTTTACAATGACCTTACTCGACTGGTGAGCCTGAAAACGTTAGCCCTCATTAGGACGCAATGAGTGATTACTAGGAACGCGAGGAGCAAAAAAATGCCGATCCAACGATAGGAACGCAGGTTTATCTATGGATCTATGATGTGGATATTGAAATCAATGTAGGCGAAACAGATTTTATAATCTCCGTTAACCTTAAGTAACAAATTGCGAATAACCAAACCTCAACCGAAGCTGACATGACATAATAGATATGGGATAATTTGCGCGTTTTCGCGACATAAACCCATTCTCATGAGGGTCGTAGGATGGGGATGAAATCCGGCATAACATAACATAAATCACATTTATGTCTCCCCAAATCGCATTTAATCTATTTTTTTGTGCATTTATTATTCACTTTAAATACACTATATTCCATTCATTTATATAGAAAATAATTGTTTACCTGGGCTCGCAAAGCGACCCTTTGTCGACCTTCAGCCGTGCAATTCTCTATCATAGGCGCGTTGCAATATAAATACACGAAATGTATTTATACAATACTGCGCGCCTATGCTAGAAATTTATGTGCTTATATGAAGTGAATATTCTATAGTGTATGTTTTTTTTAAACAAAGAAATACACTGGAGGATCAAGAGTGATCGTTCCGCTCTTTTCTTCTGATTACACTTTTCATATATGTCGTCCAAGATTTCAAAGTAACCAAAGGAATTTTCATCTGCACATAAACTACAGTGTAGGTGAAAAGATCACGATTCATTTGTTGCCTACTTCAGACAGTGAACTCTAGTATAGAGCAGTGTTGCCGATTGGCTGATAATTGTGAGATTTTCGGATAATTTGAGATGATAACGGATAATTTTCTCACCTTACTAAAAATCGGATAAAAAACGGACAATTTGAATCCGCTTGTCTTGAACGTGCTCCTAATAAACCGACTTCTTTTTAAGAAACTTTTGTGTCTAACCCCATCTTTATAGGCAACTCTATATGCAATTCGCATTCGAAACGTGCGTGACTTCTCTGCCCTCTAGAGGTTATAATTAGACTCTAGTCTGGCTGTGGAATCTGTGCCCTGTAGAATTCTACGTAGGTACATCGCTTGAAAATGAGTCTTAGTTATATATAATACAACTAGAGCAAAGAATCGGATTCTACAGTACAGCTGTTTTTTTATTAAGCGTATTAAACGTGCGCTTGCAAGCGTATTGTACATAGATAACTGAGAGGTAACGAAGATGTCAGGATGACGTCACATAAATCTATTCTCTGTATTATTAGGACCAATAAGAACGCCTGAATGCTTCGTATATGTCGTCACTGCTTAACCAAGAAAAACAATACGCTAAATAAAAAAAAACAGCTCTCATAAGCCCTCCTTGTTAATTTATCCTACTTGAGTTACTCGTAACGCGCAATTTCTCTTTTTTCACCCACACAAAGGCTAAAGTTTAGAATTAAAATGCCTTACCATCTTATTACTATAGACCAGAGAGTATAAAAAATTTTATACTCTCTGCTATAGACTAAAAGACTATAAAAAGCTGGTTTTTTACCTGGATATAGTAATTATACCACATATGTCAATATAGAAAAAAAAAACGGATAATATTGAACAAAATCGGATAATTTTAAATGGGGCGATGGATCTTTTTATCTTCAGCCATTGGCAACACTGCACTGACTTCAGAGTTCGGATATTTAGTAATCTATGGTTAGTAGTTGTTTTTACAAAATGAAAATTGTTTTTTTATTCTAATCACGTAAAATATGATTAGGTATGTAAAAACCGATACTATTTGAGGCAATTTGAGCTCTTTTGATGTATAAATATAGGATAATGTAAGTGCCAAATCAAGATACATTTTTTAATGTTTTGTTACTATTAAAGACTGCATGAGAAAATATCATTCGTATTCTACGACAAAAATAGGGTTTTTTGAGTGTTTTTTCAACATCCCGAAGAGGTTACTAATGAGTGATGATTTGATTTAAAAATGTAGTTGATCATGGCAAGAAAGTGAGGTTATGTGCCTGTGAAAACTTTTTTTGTTTCACTGATGGTTTGTTAAATATACCTTTTACTTTTATACATGGTAGTTTTTTAAATCAAGAATAAGAACTGAAAAATGTATCTTATACCATAAGACAGATTGATAAACGCTTAATATTATTAACACTGGACTTTGACATTCTAATAATTAAAAATTATGTTAAATAAATGCTAGAGGATTGCAAAAATATACAAGCGGATAGAAGATACCACCACAGTCGAGGAATCACTCAATATGGCTCCAAGACATTCGCAGTTTCTTGTTATTTGCTTTAACATTTTCTGCCATGTAGGTATATTGCTTCGGCAAATTTACCATTATCGCGATAGAATGCTGGATTATTTTCAGTCTAGAATGGAACTATAACAGTAACCTTGTAAGACAACTTAGTGATCCATCTGTTAAGCACTTTATTCCAGTCAATTTGTATAAATGCCTGATTGGCAAATTATATTAGAAGAATTTGAAATTATACATAGCTTTCAAAGTAAAATATGAAGGTCTCTACTTGGTCATACTCCTTTTAAGGTAAACATATTGTTACGTGTTTGCTATCCACACAAACACCTCTACTCGTAGATTCGTTGATTGAAAGTCCAGGTAACACTTACTCACTACTTTATTTACTAATTAACAATTAATAACAATAGATTAATTAATGTCTTAACTATAATCACAACTGAACACTTATAAGTCTCTTTCTTATTGCTTCTTCACTCGTTCACGTTCAACTTAAGATTAAATCTCGGCCCACCGTGCGTCTTATTTATACATCCATTCTCCCAGTCTAGAGCACTCCAGAATATTCCCGGCCGTTCGTGTACAATTCCAGCCTAATCTAACCAGTCTGCACAGTCCAGTGGCGTAACAATATGATATTCTCAATTTTTAAACATTACGTGTATTCAAAATAGGCATTCTATTATTTGTTTCAAATTGACGGAATATTTATATCAAGACTAATGAATTTTTAAATTAACATTATTCAATGAACTTCTTCTTAAGTGCATGGACACCCACGGTCGTTGAAAATTTGTCCGCTTGATAGAGGTCCATTCAAGAGCAATTTGTCCATTAATGTGTAATAATAACTATAGTCTTGGCTATAATTTTTATTTCACATAATAGTACATAGTTAGCTGTGATGAAAAATTAATAAGAAGTTGTTTTTACATTAACTTTATTTATGTGTGTACATTCATACATATGTATTTCAAAATAAAAAAAAATACATATATAAATCACACCTAATGTAGAGGATTAAGAGGAATGGAAAAAAAGCCTAGAATTGGTTTGATATAATTTTTTTTAATGAGCAACAACAAAATGCTCTTCTAACTTGGCCTCTAAATCCTTTCATATAACCATTTTTTGAAGTGAAAATTTTGATTTTTTTTAAGTAACAGAACTTAATTTAGTTTTATACGGGGTGTCCTAGTTTTAAACCGACAAACTATAACCATTGATGGAAAATATGTTCCTATGAACCTATACCCTTAAAAGCTTTATAACCGAGATACAGGGTGTTAAAGTTTAATTTTTTTAAGAGTTTTGTACGCCACTGACTATGTTTCAATTAAATAGATGCCATTAACTTGGTGTAGAATGATAAAAAAATAAGATACCTAAATTTTGTTGTTTGATAGCTTTTTCGAATAAAAGAAAAATTTTTTTTTTATCAGGAATATCCGTCAGCAGCTTGTGGATGTATCCAAATAATAATGAATTTTTTTTTTCAAAATTTAACATAGGTACTTATGAAGTTTTTACAAGTCCTTATGTAAAATTTATTAGGGAAGTAAAAAATATATAAGAATTTAACATAAATGCATTGGTGTCGAGGTTCTAGTTAAAAAGGAGTATTCTTTTACCCCCCTGTACGCCGCTGGTGAATAGAATTATGTATGTTTTAGCAGCAATTAATTGGGAATCGATGGTAACCATTCACTCTGACATCAATTGAAAACTGTAAAATAAATTTAACTTTTACGCCCTGTATTTCGGTTATAAAGCTTTTGCAAGCATAGGATCATACGAAGTTTTTTTTCTCAAAATCATATTTTCTATCAGTAGTTACAGTTTGTTACTTTAAAACTGGGACACATTTTCTATTTCCTGTACGTAGTACTTAGATCGTTCCACCTCCATCCATTAACACTACAGTCGAAATAACTCACTATATATGGATTTCAGTAATGCAGAATATGAACGTCTCTACTTGATTATATTATATAATACTTCATAGAGAGGAAGTAGTGTACACCATTTTGATCAGCGATTTACCTTTTGAGATGTACTATCTAAAGATTTAGAAATACCGCTAAAATGTCAAATTACTTATTTTAAAACTAGTTCTATGTTAAATAGTGAGTAATTTCGATTTTGTAGATATGTCGACAGAAAAGGCCTTTATGGCGTTGGTTGAAAAAGGTTGCCTAAGGTTTTGAGAACAAAACAAAGAATCAATTTATTTTGTAAAAATGGCTGACCAAGCAGACACAATTGCTTTGAGTGTCTGCAAATATTGTGAAAAAAAGTGATAAGTAAGGTGCAATGTGTGAACTGCAGAGCAGAATTCCACAAGAGTTGTGATTCAAGAAAAAAATGTTACACCAAGCAAGAGTTATCCAATGAAATACCAACAACTTTAACCAATAATGAATGTGAAGTTGGATGTACAAACGAAATCTCAGCTAGATCATTAAAGGGTGAAAATACGTTATTAAAAGAGCTTAACTCAGGGCTAAGACTTACAAAAAACCTAAAGGAAAAAATACTTGCCCTGGAAAAAGAATTAATATGCTTGAAAAGTAATACGAAACTAACACCACAAAAACAACACACCATAGAAGAAGAAAAAAACAGTGAAAACAGTGAATCTATAAAAACCTTTATACAAAAAGAAGTGCAGTCCTATTTCAGAAATTTAAATAATAATAGCGATATAGATAAAGATAAAATCCATTATATCTCTGGACACAATAACAAGGAGATACAAAAAACACCTTCCACTATCAATAGAAATATAAACAAACCAGAACAAAAAACACCTAGTCAAACAAAAACAAAAAACACACAAAAAAGAGGAAGCAAAAACAGCAGATAGAAAAAAGTCAACTACAGATTATGCATAATATTATAAACCTTGACGAAAAAAAAGACCAAAACTTAATAAATAAAAATGAATAAACCAAATCTACCATACAAATTGGGGATGGAAATGCAGGTGAAGAGGGAGACTTTGAGAGTACAAAAAAGGATATGGATTTTTCTATCTGGAGTTAAATTGCAAATCACAGCCGACAAAATAAAAAAATATCTGATTTCCAAGCCAGTTATGAAAGACAGAACAGTGGTTGTGGAAGATCTCCAACTAAAGAGAATGGGGACGAAAGCGTTCAAAGTAGGATTAAAATATGCATTAAAAGATGAGGCATATAATCCTACGTTCTGGCCCAAAAGGGTTGGTTTCTGCAGATACACCTTCCCAAAAAACAGACAAGATGACGACCATGAACAAAATTGGGAACATGAAAGTAATACAAAAATTTTTTTCTTAAATAAGCAGGGAAGCAGGCTCAAAAGTGAACCTAATCAAACTAGAAAAGCATGCAACAATGAAATTGTGTCCGGGCCCACTCCTCATAAATCCCCGGTATGTAAAAGTGATAAGGAAACAGGCAGCAAGAAAAATAAACTTATCCTGAATAAATCATCTTCAAACGAGTCAAATGACAAATTATATCATGCTAAATACGTATCGTTAAACATTTTTCATTTAAACATATGCTCACTCCGAAACAAAATCGGAGAATGTGAGGCATTAATGCAAACGAGAAACCATGATTATGATGTCCTGTGTTTTAGTGAACACTTCTTAGACAAAGATGAGATTGATTCTTTATCCCTAAATGGTTACTCTACTGCAAATTTTTATGCAAGAAGCACACATATACATGGTGGCATAATCATACTCTGTAAAAACAATATTAAATATAAGCCCAAAAATGATATAGGGACACTCTCTGTAGAAATCTGTGAACTGTCGGCTGTTGATCTTACGGAAATGAATTTTATCATCATAACTGTATATAGACCTCCGGAAGGAGACTTTAATGTATTTTTAGAAGTTATGACCTCATTGCTTGACAGAGTTTTTAACATGATTTTAACATACATTTCAACCAAAACTGTACAAAAAACACATTTATGAACCTAGTAAATTCATATGGTTTTGTACAAATGATTTATGAAAGTACAAGACTAGAAGCATGTATCGACAATATTTTCATCAACTTCTGTGATATTTTAGACTGTGTAACAAATGTATATGATCCTTTACTGTCAGATCACTCTGCCATAGATATAAGTGTAGATATAAACCTTTTAAAAAATAGGAGTAGTAACAAATCTTCAATCATTATTTACAGACCAATCACATCTCAAGATAAACTAAAAATGTATCATTTACTTGAAACAGAATCCTGGGAATTTATAAATTCAAATTTGGATGCAGATAATAAAGTAAATTGTTTTCTTCAAAAGATTTTACACTTTAGAAATACTGCATTCCCAGAGGTAAAAAGACAAATAAATTCAAGCCAGAAAACCCAAATACAATGGTTCAACAATGGCATTAGGGACATGAGGGAAAACTTAGCAAGCAAAGGCTGCATGGCAGGTTATTGAGGCAAATAGAAAAACAAATACGAATGAGGAAGTGAGTATTCATGCAAATGATTTAAATTCTTTTTTTACAAACGTAGGAAACAACACAGTAAACAATTTGCGGGAACCAATTTTAACTTATGAAGAGTATCTTGTAGGAGCTAACATAAATAAACCAAATCCAAGTTTCTCCTTTAGAGAGGTTACTTACATTGAGGTCAGAGATGCTATAAATGAATTAAAAAATAAACATAGTAAAGACTTTTATAATTTAGACATAATGCTAATTAAATCCTTAAAAGATATATTAATAATACCTTTAACAAAATTGTTTAATCAATGCATAAAGGAAGGTGTCTACCCTTCATGCTTTAAAATTTCTAAAGTAATTCATATATTTAAGAAAGGCGATCAATTTGATCCAAGCAACTACAGACCTATAGCGCTGATACCAGTGATATCGAAGATATTAGAACTTTTATTAAAGAAACAGTTGTATAGCACCTAGAATATAACAAACTCATGATAGAACATCAGTACGGTTTTAGAAAAGACAAAAGTACCATTGGTGCCATAAACAGACTATGTGACACCATAATAAAAGATTTTGAAGAAGGAGACTTTGTAGGGTCAACCTTTTGCGGCCTTTCCAAGGCCTTTGATTGTGTGTTACACAAAATCTTATTAAAAAAACTGGATATTATGGCGTCGAGGCTATGAGTATGAAATTGCTATCTGGATATCTAACAAATCGATCCCAAGTAACCTATTATGGGGGCAGCTTCTCTGAGGAGAGACAAATAACCCATGGAGTCCCCCAGGGATCAATCCTGGGTCCTCTGCTCTTCCTCATATACATTAATGATGTTCCTGTATCCCTCACAGACAGTGTTTTACTTCTATACGCAGATGACACAAATTTTACACATTGCAATGTCGACTTCGATCAACTAAAATCTTGCATGGATGCTTCTATCTCCAAGGTAGAGGATTGGTTTTCAGCAAGCCAATTAAGACTAAATGTAAATAAGACTGAAAAAATGATCTTTTCCTTACGTAAAACTGGAAAAATAACTCAGAATCAATAAAGTTTTTAGGAGTTTTTCTAGACCCTACTTTAAAATTTGAATGTCATGTTAACTACATAGCTTGCAAAATATCTAAGAGCATATTTTTATTAAAAAACCTAATAAAAACTGTGCGTCAGAAGGTTTGTATTATGACCTTTCACGCAGTCATACAGTCTGTCTTAAGTTATGCTATCATAGCATGGGGACACTCTTCCCACACAAATAGGATATTTAAGCTGCAAAGAGGGGCAGTTCGTATTATAGCAAATATAAAATATCAGGCAGATGCTATATAGAGATCTAAACATTATAACCCTTCCCAGCAGATACATTTTTGAGTGTATAACATACATAAAAAATAACGTAGACCATTATAATACATCACAAAGTATACACAGTCATGACACACGCCACAAAGACAATCTTAGAATTGATTTTTTTATGATTAAATAAATCAATGCAACACTGCATCTGGCTCCAACTTTTTATAACAAATTACCTATAGGTGTGAAATCTCTTGAAGGAAACGAGTTCAGAAATGTAATAAAAAAGTTCTTAATAAGGAAAGCGTACTACTCCCACAACGAATTTTTAAACAGTGATATCACAGTTCACGATTTTTTAGTTTTTTTTTTTTTTTTTTTTTTGTTTTATCCTAATCTAGTGTATAAGTTTTAAATTTAAATGTAAAATATAATGTTAAAACCCAATATGCCACTCTTAATGGCATTTTCTAGGTATGTAATATATATTGCTATATTTTGACATGTAAGAAATTGTATTTTCCTGTGCATCAATAAAGATCTATCTAATATGTTGGAACTTTGTTCTGTGATCTGAGCAAAGCTATTGACTGCATATATATAGTTTACTTTTAAATAAACTAGCTAACTACAGTTTTGTAGAGAAAAACTTGGAATTAATAAGTTTTTATTGTTATTTAAAAAGGTAACAGAGTTATATAATATATAGTAGTTTCAGTGTATCAATATTCTGAAAGTTATAGCTGTTTCTGATAATAAATCCTTGAGCTTTGTATGTCTTTGTGACAATATATGTAATGTGACTGTTAAAGGACAAATTTTTATCAAAAATGACTCCCAAATCACAGGAATTATCAGGTCTTGAAAGTATGTTATTATCGAGAGAATAAACAAAATTTATTAAACATTTTTTTGTGGAGTGCGATATGTTATTATCGAGAGAATAAACAAAATTTATTAAACATTTTTTTGTGGAGTGCGATAAAACGTTTTTGATATTTAAAGGCAAATTATTTTTTATGCGCGAGTCCTTGACGAGAATTAAATTTTACTGTAGTTGAAGACAGTCATCAATACTTGCAACTCTGTAACAAATTTTCAAGTCATCGGCATATGATATAACATAAAACTGTTAGGCTGTCAACAATATCATCGATGAATAAAACAAAAAAAGGGGTCTTAACATCGATCCCTGTGGAACACCCGTGGCAGATACTTTACTAATTAAAACGACTCAAGAGTTATAATTTGTGCCGTTTTTACTCAACCATGATAAAATTTACAAAATAGTAATTATTTATTTTTTTATTACAGAATTTAAATAAAAAAGAATATCTGTTCTTGATTCGATACAAGGATTTTTAAGTTTTATATAAAAAAAAAAAATGTTGAAAAGAACTAAGTACAGGCACTAACATGGAAGTAACAGATAATAAAATCGAGATTAAATCAAATGATGTAGAAGAATATGGGTTCGTACCGACATTAAAATATGAAATGGGATGCTATGATGTAAATGAAATAGAAAATCCTGAGGGATTTACCTTCAAATCTGAACCTGAAGTAAAAGAAGAACCCGAAATGGACTACCCAGAATTCGTTCATAAAACTGATATTGCAGTTATTAAAGCAGAATCAACTGATTTTGATAGGTAAGCGTCACTTATAGTTCATACATATTTTACTTCCGAAATATAATGGAAGTATATAAACTAAATTGTACAGGTTAAGTTAATTAAGAGTGTAAAATACATATAGGGTTACATGTTATGTGGTATATCTCCCTTTATTCTCTCGGCAGTTTATTAATTCAGACAAAATCAATTAATTAGCCTGAAACTGCCGTTTTAGAAATACTTTGGAATCAGTTAAAAAGAGATAAAAACGGAGGTTTTTAAAAAAAAGTAATAAAATTTGCCTTCAAATTTCATTTCTTAACAGCGTTTTTTCAAATTAAAGAATTAATGCCATTTTTTGGCGAATATACCATGTGACTCCAATATATGGTACACCCCTAAAATTGTCCGTATCTTTATAGATGTAAATCTGAAATTTGGGCATAATACAACATAAAACCACATATTTTGATTCTGTTTTCAAGATTTTTGTTCTTCCGGTTTCGCCGGAAGTAATATCAAGTTTTTTTCTTACATGTAATGTCCAATTTTTTATTTGCGATTCGATTTCCAACGAACTAAAAATTGCCTATACAACCACCTTTTCAAATTTAAAAGCGGTTGAAAAATGGCCAACACAAATCAATTCTGTACTTAAAACCGCTACTATTTATGTTTTAGTGTGTTCTGTAAAAATCAAATAAAATGTAATCTAAGAATTTTCTTCCATTTTGTATGATATAAATTTAACTGAAATTATTAAATTTCTGCACATTTGCATTTTTTCTGTCCATATCTAAAATTAAATTGCCAATAATAGAATTTTTCAAAAATATCAAATTAAGCCTTCCAAAAAGAAATTTCATTGTGTATTAAATTTTGTAAATATTTGCAAAATTTAATAAATAAATGATAAATTTTACAAATTTAGTTTTTTAATGTTATAATAAAATTTGTATTTTAGCCAAAAAGCCTGATAAAGACCCACAAAACAAAAGACAATATAAAGGGTGTTCGACTTAAGAATCGTAGATGAGTGATTGGCTTTTTAAAGACAAAAGCAAAAAAGATTCTTAAAAAAATTTATTTGATGGATCGATTATTAACATTTTACAACGAACTTAGCTGGTTGAAATCTAGGATGAAAAAACTTGATGAGTGCTGGAAGCGCTCTTATTTATAAACTTATCTGGCTATCGCTTTTAGCTGATGTAAGGGTTTTACGGTATTATAACTTTCGCATTTAAATAATAAATCGCTTAAATGACATGACGTTTTACTTTATTTGATTTTTTATAGAATATTTGTTAAATATTGTACTAGAATAAAAGAAGTGGCAGGCGATTTTGAGTCTCTACTCAACAGTTAAGTAAATTCTATAATTTACTTTAGTGTGTCTCGCAATTATTTCACAGCCTGCCCCTTGAAATTGGTAATATGAAATATTTATTTCATAGCAATCTTTGTGTAAAAGAAAAAACGACCATAAGTCAACCGATTTTAAATTTGAAAAAGTGGTTATATAGGCAAATTTTAGCCTCATTGAATTCGCAAATAAGAAAATAAAGTGGGTGTCACTTCCAGTAAAATCGGAAGGACAAAAATCTTGAAAATAGTATCAGAACGTATTTTTATATCTTACTAACAATTCCCAAATTTCAATTTTATACCTTTAAAGATACGGAAAATTTTGGGGACGTACCATGTGCTGTTTTCACCTGGTATGTAAATAAATAATATTAAATTTAGGATTTTTTTTGGCTTTTTAATTTCAGGACAAACCTATGATATATTTTCTGTAGCAATAAAGCTGTTATTATCTAATATACCATTCAAATACATTGAACGCTCACTTTAAATGCGATTATCTTAAAATTGCGGAACAGAACAAATCGAAAAAATTGAATGTTGATTATGTGCCTATTGTGAACCACTCATTTCAGTTTTGAAAATCCGCCTGTTAGAAGTCACCATCATAAACATAAATTCTACTATTTACCGCACCCTGCAGCACTGCCGACCTATGTTAAAAAATGACCATATTTTAAGAATATTTTGATTCTGACAAAGTCAAAGGGATTGGTTGTGTGCGTCCGTGTTTTTTTCAATTATGTAACCCCTGTCCATAGAGCTCTGGCATTGGTTTGGGGTTGTCTAATTTATGTGATGTTTTATGTGTTTTTTTATTATATCAGAAAATATGCATCCGATGTAAATAAAATTTTAGGTATCTTTAAACGTTTTTCATGCACTTTTTTTTTGTCATTTTGCTTTTTTAAAATCTAGGAGTAATTGTAAAAGACGTGGCTTCATGCTTCAGTTATTTTTTAAGGATTTAAAAAATCTTCGAAAATATTATTCAAGTTGGTTATGTAAAATGTAGAAAATTTCAAAGCAAAGATTTTGGAAAAGAAATAAATTAATTGAATTTTCAAGTGCTCTAGATAATATAAATATTTTTTGCATTTTGAGTTTAATTAACCGTTCGTATTTTTTTGTTTTTTCGAATAATTGTTTAGCTGATAGTAAGTTAATGCCCTAAAAAGTATTTTTATTATATCTTCAAAATAACTGAACGGGCATGGTGGCACATTTTTCAAATTATTACCACACTGAGAAAAACGTTCCAAGTAAACATTGAATCAGACACATTTTTAATTAGAATTAGTATCGAGTTTTGTTAAGAAATGTTACGTAATACTTGTAACAATTAAAATTGGAATTCTGACACCAAGCAAATAATCCCTAATAACTAATTAAATAGCCCCAATATAAAGTGAACACTTGTGTTAACATTTGACTTCTTAATAGTCACCAGTTTTCTTATAACGAACGAAGTAGTAAGTGTACAAACATTTTGTATTTAGTTAAAGTTTCCTAACGTTAAATATTCAGTCACTAAACATTAATGAACTTAAAAAAACAAGTAGGGCTCGGGTGTTTCCGTGAGCGCGAAACCCAGCGAGGGCTCCGTATATTCTTGACTTGATATGCAGTGTTGCCGATTTGCCAGTAATTACTGGCATTTGCCAGTAATGAATAGTCCTACCAGTAATCTTGCCAGGAATGACTTAAAACAAGAAATTTGCTAGAAATAACCTTCTCAACGATGACGAATTGCTAGTAACTCCTAACACTTGCTTTTTTTGTTAACAGATCACGAATCACAAGGATTACTTAAATTGGTTTGAAGAATTTCGATTCACGATAGGTAGCGTCGCTAGAAAATGACATATTACGCCAAGCCTCTTTTTTATTTATTATACTTTTGACTATAGCCATCCTTTTCTTATGATTCAGAGTGATGTACAATGATAGCATACATTGATGGATCCGATGACTGTACTTTCACTCTCCGAAATCTAAATTATTTATCTCTGTTCCTTTTGGCACTTAACAATATGGTAAAAACAGATGCAAGTTGCATGTAAAGACTGTAAAGAACATTTAGTAGTGTTGAACAGAGAAAACAAATTCGTATTGGAATATTTGGTGAAAAGGGAAAACAAATTTTTAGTTCTCCGGTTACCCATAATCTTGTCGTGTTATTCGATTAATTTTTTTATAAGTCCCTATGAAATAAAAAGTTAATGGGCTATAGATGATCTAAACCTAAAAATCTTTAGGACAAAGACACATATCAAAATAATAAACTTGACCAGTAAATTGTCAGGAATTGCGAGAAATGCGATATTTAAAGTTTTGCCGGGAAATGCCAGGAATGCAATCAAGTTTCGTCAGTAATTTCGTATTGAATTGTTGACAACACTGTTGATATGCGTTCCCGCTTTCAGTCTTCAATTTCATCTTGTTAGTAGTGTATGTTTTGTGCTAGACTAGCCAAATGAATGTTTGTTGTGTTCAAAAGTGGCCTACTTCTTAACCTTAAAATTATTATGATATTGTAGTTCGACATTTTTGCTGAGAAATATGGATTTTTGTGCAGATTTAGGTAAGAACACAATAATTATCAATTAATATTTTAGTTATATAAAATATATCAAGAATGTATGATATATATAAAAACCGGTTTCTGCATCCAGTTTCTGAGCGAATATTTCACAATATGTTTAAAAATGAATTTAATTTAAGCTTTCATGCACCGGTTTCCAATAGTTGTAAAACTTGCGACAACCTTCATCAACAGATTAAATTTGGGACGGATGAAAATGTACTAAGAGGAATGACAGTAAAAAGGGGAATTACATTTAAGAAAAGCGGAAGCTGCAAGAAGTGGGATGGCAGAGGATGCTGAACTAGGTAAGAAGCCAGAGAAAGACGTAACAGTGACATTATGTCTACGATCTCAACTCCTCATATTTCTACAGGAATTATTACTACAAAAGACATTGTGGACTTATTGCCTGGGAATACACAATCTGTCTACTAATATAGTGCATATGTATGTATGGAATGAGTTAGTTGCATCAAGAGGCCCATTAGAAATTGGCTCCTGTTTATTACATTACATCAAAAATTTTGTACATACTTCTAAACTCATTATGTATAGTGACCAGTGTGGCGGGCAAAATAGAAATGTGAAAATAGCTGTTCTTTGTAATCACATACTTGGAAGCAAGATATTGAACTTGAAGCTAATTGATCACAAATTTACGGTCTCAGGCCATTCTTACCTAGCATGTGATCGTGATTTTGGGGTAATAGAAAAACACAAGAGCGGAGTTAATGATGTCTATGTACCCAGTGACTGGATTAAAATTATTAAGGATTCCAAGAAAAACAAACCATTTATTGTTATTGAGATGAAGGCAAAGGACTTTATAAGTACTGAATTACTTGAACAAAACATCACAAACCATAAACAAACTGTAGAAAAACATGACCTTAATTGGTTAAGAATGCAGTGGTTAAGGTACCTACACCGTTAATAATCCTTATGAATTTTTATTTAAAGATTCAAACAATGAAGGTGTTCCGTTTCAAAACATTAATGTTAAAAAACGCAACACCTCTGAAAATGTGAAAGAAGAACTTCCACTTTTACCCTAATGGAAGAAAAATTGACGCTAAAAAACTTAAGGACCTGCGCGATCTACTACCATACATACCACCCATCCGCCATGAATTTTACAATAACTTACAAGTAACTGAGAGTAATGTGCAGGTTGAAGAAGATATAATAATATGGAATTAATGTTAATGGATGAAAAAGGTAGCCTTGAATAATAATGAAGATCTAGTCATGGGGCAAGAACCATCGAAGAGAAAATGAGGGAGGCCAAAAAAAGAATCCTTCAGTAGTTGTCAAAACAAATCTACAAAATGGGAACAAAGAGGCAGCTGTAGTTAAAGCAGATACGAAGCGTATTGTAAAAAAAAAATAAAACTCCATCAAAGAAGTTTTTTGGAGGTGAAAGAAAAAAGAAAATCTCAAAAAAATAGTTTTTTTTTTTTAATTTTTGCCTATTTTTTTTCAAAAGTAATGTTCAGTATTATTGTAATATTTTTAATATCGTAGTAAAATAATAAAAAGTTTCCTTTTTTAAAGTCATTTTCTTGAATGTTAATAGTGGCCTATTATTTTTTCCTGAAAAAAACTGAAGTATTTTCAAAAAAATCAATGCGTAAAAAAAACTATAAAACTAGCACAGAAAAACGGAAGCAATGTCCAGTAGCTATAATTATAATAATTTATACAGTAAAATAAAAAAAAATCAACATTTTAATTAATTCATATTCCCATTTTTCATATTTGTTGGTTAGGCCACTCTGGCATTAAACGCCTCATATTAAAACGGGAATTGTCGTACCATAACCTCACAAATTTTCA
Source organism: Rhamnusium bicolor (assembly GCA_029963845.1). Taxonomy (NCBI): domain Eukaryota; kingdom Metazoa; phylum Arthropoda; class Insecta; order Coleoptera; family Cerambycidae; genus Rhamnusium; species Rhamnusium bicolor. The sequence goes on along the minus strand of JANEYF010002082.1, from coordinate 147,590 downwards.
GTTTAATCAGTGACATATTTCTGATTTAAATTATAATCTACAATTTTATTTTTAGATTAGATTTTAAATTTAAATTTCCATTGTTAATGTTCAACATTTTAGTATTTTGCACAGTGTGTTGTTTATTTGTTATAAAGCTTGTTTTTTATTTTTTAAAACAGAATAAATGAGAAATATCTGTAATATTTTTGTTTTTTTATATCAGGGAACAGCTTAATTCACTTCAAGTAATTAATTTTCTCCTTAGGTATTGAGCGATGAGAAGATACTATTTTTTATTATTCATCTCAGTATTTATTTTGAATATCATTAAAAAAAAATTGCTTTTTTTCTGTACAGAGTAGCCCCTTTTGGTTTTTGGGAGTTTTTCAAAAACTATAAGAGATAAATTAATATTTCTCTAATAGCTTTCGAGGAACCGTCTACCACCAAAAGATACTGGATACCCTACATTGGCGGCTGGTGAAATGTTGGTTATGTTATATCTTGGTATTGGAGCATGGGACCCAAGCGATACTTTAAGACATAACTATCTAAAGTAAATAAAAATGTCTTGCAGAAAAATATTTGCGATTGAAATTTGCAAAAAAAAGTTGAAAAAAATTGTGTGCTTCACTCAGGTTGTTTTTAAATGCTTTGTAAAATATTTGGAAAACATTTTTTCCAGAATCATGTGGAAAATATATTGACAGATTTCAAATTTCATAAAAAAAAAATATATTGATTTTTCATAAAGTTACACCTAAGTATTTGAAATTTGCGCAGTGAAAAATTAATCTAAAATAGAATTTCAAAACAATGTAAGATTTTTTTGATAACATTTGAAATTTGTCGATATGTTTTTCATCTGATTCTGAATTAAAATGTTTTGCAAATATTTTACAAGTTGTTTAAAAAATAACTTGGTGAGGCACACAATTTTCTCAAATATTTTTCGCAAATTTCAATTGCAATTTTTTTGCAAAACTTCATTTAGTTTTGATAGTTATATGCCTTAAAGCATCGCTAGGATGCCATGCTTCATTACTAAGATATGACAATCTAAATTTCACCAACCGCCACTGGTATCCATCGATAGATTTTAATGAAATTGTTTAATAGTAGCTAGATCAAACTATAATTAAGACAAATTACCTGTTGACTGATGGATATTAATTATTTCATTAACAAGAAAGTTAGTGAAACTTAAATCAAGTGAATTCTTTTATTGATGGCTAGTAAAGTGTTTATTAGAGAAAAGTATTCTGTTTGCTAATGATACAGTCATACTTTGATAAATATAAATAAATTCGTACATTTATTGTAAGTACAATGGCTAACTAATGGAAAAAAGCCAGTTTAATTCCTATTAGTAATTGGTGTCAGGATTTTCATTTTACTTGCCACAAAGAAGTGGTGGAGTAGTCCCATATACAGATGAACTTACTTACCAATATTAAAATTTTAATTGTAGCTAGTAAACTTTTTCTCGGTGTAAGGTTTTGGACAAGGAATTTTTAAAAAATGCCACATATGAAACGGATATTTCTCCATATAACTATAAAATTTTACTTACCACTAATGAGGTGGACACAAGCCAATGGAATCTTTATTTTTAGAGATAATCTAATGATTCTTTTGTTGTGAAGAGCAGACGAAATTTATTTTATTAAAAGATAAAGTTGGCAGAAACAATCAACTGTTGAATAGAGAAAATTTGTCTTATTGAAAAATAAGTCGTGATTTCGGTGAATTTTGAAATATTTTTCTTAAAATAATCAGGCATTTTCAATAACAATCCTAGATAGCATTTCCAAAGAAATTTATATAGAAAATTCATACTTTCTAATTTAATAAACAATTATCTTTTACAAATTTTCAGTTTGGCAGAATCTTCCAGAGGAATTACAATGGACCACGGTGGAATGAGTTCATTCCAATATGAAATGAATTTATTTAACACAGAATGCAAAACTGAACTTGAAGATAAGATATTAACTGAAGAAATCCTTTCAGTAAAGCTGTACAAGTGTGAAATATGTACATACAGGGCAAAAAAGAAGAGTTACCTTACCAGACATATGTTGACCCATAAGAATCCCTCGGAGGTAAAAATGCATAGGTGTGAAATATGTACATATCAGACCAAACACAAAAAGTTATCTTAATGTGCACATCTTGACTCATAAAAACTCCTCAGAGATAAAGATGTACAAGTGTGAAATATGCACATTCAAGGCAAAAAGAAAGCATTATCTTACCAGACATATGTTGATCCATAAGAAACCCTCAGAGTTAGAAATGTATAGGTGTGAAATATGTACATATGAGGCCAAATACAGAAGTTATCTTAATATGCATATGTTGACTCATAAAAATTCCTCAGAGATAAAGATGTACAAGTGTGATATATGCACATACAAGGCAAAAAAGAAGCATTATCTTACCAGACATATGTTGATCCATAAGAAACCCTCAGAGTTAGAAATGCACAGGTGTGAAATATGTACATATAAGACCAAACACAAGAGATATCTTAACGAGCATATGTTTACTCATAAAAATTCATCAGAGATAACGATATACAAATGTGAAATATGTACACATGAGACAAAGCGGAAGAAAGATCTTCCCCGGCATATGTTAACTCATAATAAAAATCCTTCAGAGCTAACAATGTTCAAATGTGAAATGTGTACATATGAATCAAAGCTGAAGGTCAATCTGAAACGGCACAAGTTAACCCACAAAAGTCCTTGGAAGGTAACAGTGTAAAAATGTCAAATGTGTACATATGAGACAAAACAAATTTTTTTATCTCAAATGTCACATGATCCATGAAAGTCCTTTGAAGGTAACAATGTACAAGTGCGAAATGTGTACATATGAGACAAACAAAACAGAAAGTCTATCTTAAACGGCACATGTTAACCCATAAAAGTCCTTCAGATGTAATAATCTCCACTGGCTCGGTGGAGTAGTTGGCTAGAGCACGCGATAGCAAGTGTGATTAAATAATCTTGTCATCATCCTGTGAGTTTGGTTGGTGTGTATCTGCGTTTTTTCTTAAGTGTAACCCTCACCTGTGCGGCTTCGGCTTTGGATTCGGGGATTGTCTAATTTTTGTGATGTTCATGTTTTTTATGTCTCTGTCTTAACCGGCACATGTTAACACATGGCTTCCTTCAAAGCCAATGAAAATGGCAGATGAGGCAAGGCATGTCACTTAACTGGCCAGTAATTGGAATACTGACGATGACCATATTGAGTCACACTAGGTTATGTATACATCAAGGTGTGGAGTAACAGTCACTTCAAAACAATCTCATTTTTATTGTTAAAATTATGCATAGTACAAAATGATACACAGCATATTATTTGTGGGTACTGTAATGTAAAAAAATCGAGGAAATGTTCTACATAATATATGTTCACAATAAATTCACAAGAATAACTTTTATTACAGTGATAAATGTGATTTATAGGCAATTAGTTATACACAATCAATTTATTCATATTTTACAGTAATTAATCTGTGAAGAAATGTTTGATTAAATCGTTATTTATATATTGTAATTAATATGGAGATTGATGATGTAAAGAGTGAAAATGAGGTTTTGTCAAATTTGACTCATAGTAGGGAACAAATAATGAAATGTTCTTCTAAAGGCCGGTATGTCCACATACTGGTAAAGTTACCAAACAGATAAATTTAAGTATAAAATTGTTAAACCAGTAAAATAATAGTCACTATTTATCAATTTTTGCGGAACAGTTATTTTATATGAGAATATACTTCACTGTGATCAGTTTTTGCAATAGTAGTGTAACGGCCCACACCCCCCCTCTCTGTTGTTGTAGTGTATTTAGTTTATACTCTGGTCACTACGACACTAGTGTGACTTCTCATCCCACCCTCGTATATACTCTTATTTTATTAATTTGATTATTTAATTGATTCCCTTTTTGAAAAGTCTTTCCTTGTCGTGAAACGACAGGTAATACTTAATTAATTGGCATTTTTAATTGAATTTATTTTGATTACCTACTTTTACCAATTAGCCTGGACCTTAATCTGCACTGCACTGATATATGTTTTAAAAAATGATTAACATAAGCAAGATTTAACTTTATATTTATTATGACTAATTTGCTTAGAATTCACTTTTGTACCTGAAACTAGAAATAAGTCAAGGAAACTCAAATAACGTTTTAACAAATTTATTTCTGTGCATAGACAACTGTCTATAGGAAATACATTACATTTAAGCTAGTTGAACCTGCGATGCAACAAAACCTTGTTACATGCGGCGGAAACTCCCGTTCCGTAGTGTGACGTGTGACAGTGTTACATATCATAAACAACTGTCCACAAGGTATACATTTAACATTCGTGGGTTCAACCTGCAATGTAACAAAACCTTGTTGCATACGGCGGAAACTTCCGCTCTGTACTGGAAGTAACATGTAAAACCTTACACATGGGTGCTGTAACGGTCCATTTCTAGATCTAATTAACTTGCGTTTTATTTAATGCTAATTGCATAATTTGGTTGGAGGTCAACCTTAAAAATTCTAGAACCGACTTTACTAATTTGTAAATCTTTGATAATTTGTGCGACCACTGGACCTTTAGTGCACCCGCGCGAACACCGCTGTGTGGGGACAAAGTGGGAACGCTTGTACTGAGACACAGGGACTCTCCGCCGAGCCACGGGCGAGAGAGGATGTGTGTGTTTATGGTCTGTTACGTTTGTTTGTTCTACGTTATCTTTTTTTGCGTTGGAGAGACTTGAGTTGGCCTTTGAGCGATGAGTAGTGCCCGTTGCTGGGATTGTGTTTTAGATTTTGTCTGATGGAGCTGTTATGGTAACGTAGTTACGAAGTTTATGACATAGGAAAGCTGTGTGTGAAGGTAGGATTCCTTCTAATTATTGTTAAAATAGGTACCTATTAAAAATTAACTAGTTTCCGCTCTGAGTTTGAGCTGGAAATCTGCAGATTAAAATTTGCATCAAAATGCTGATTTGGGCTATTTATCTAGAGGTGGAGAAAGCCCCCTAGAGTTTTAGTTTTGCTCTTGAACTGTGCGATAAACTTTGAGTGAAAAATAACCGTTCTTTCCACCTTTCTACGGCATTAGTGCTTTATAACTTTTTTTTACTATAAATATATGAACAATAAAGAAAGGAGGGTGGCGCCCTTTATAAATAAAAAACTGTTTAAGGAACTATTATATTTGCAGTGGTTTAGTTTTAAGTTGTTGAAGGGTTTATTACTTGCTGACCACACCTTGAATGAGTCTTTTGCTTTTGTATGTTAAATTATAAATATATGTTTTCTTTATTATTTATTGTTTCATTAGAGAACTAAAATAAATGTAATCAAAAATAGCGAGGGCGAAACCCCGGCGTTATAGTGCAAGAGAAACTTCTCTTGTGGGGGGATCCGACCGACCCCTGTTAGGCTAGACGGACAGACGCAGATAACAATGCTTTTAACTAAATCGCGGACACGTTGCCGCAATACAACAGTACTCTAAACACAAATAACGCTGCCAATTAATATTCGTTGGGACAACTGTTCAGTGAATTGTTTGGCTTGCCGAATACACACCGCCGTCAAGGCTATAACCAAGGTGCCCACCACTGGACCTCCTGTCTAGAGACAAGGTCCCGTAGCCAACATCTCAGGGTTAAATGAACTTAGCATGTTGTGTTATTGTCATCTGGCCGTACCGATCTAACAGCTGGCCGCTCGAGTCCCTCAGACAAGGCATGACATTTTATAAAGTTACATTGCAGATTCAGCTGACCCCTATTTACTATTTACATCATCTTATTCTTAAATCTGACCTAACATTGATGCGGACAAATGAACGACTGATCTTAGCTAATTTAATATTGAATGTAATAATTTTTAACGACAAAGGTATTGAGAAATGTATTATAAAAGGTCTATCTGTAAATCATTTGGTACCACCGGTCAAATCCTATTAAAACCGCGAAACCCTAAGCATATAGAGTCGTACTTTGATTAACGTTGTCATTTCTCGTAACAAAAGAAATTGGTTTAATTGAATGAAATTTAGTGAGCAAGCTGACGGCGAGAACATGGCAAAGCGGTAAAAAAAGTATTTAATGCCATCCATACCTATTCGTGTACACACAGAGAGTTCCGTGGGATTTACTCCCCTGGGTTCTGGAGTAACCCCTGTGTTACTCGTCTCCATGACGGCGACTGCGTCGGTAGTTATTGCACGCTAATCAAGCGCGGCTCCTGGTGCTGGTGGATAGCTATAACTCCAAGACAGGGCCAATCTCTTATTTCCCGATTCCGGAGAACCAAAGCGTGAAGCTTAGGGCTGTCAGAGAGTTGACCTGGAGTACAACTATGCCACGGAGAGCTGGACAATCTCTTCGTACCCGATTCCGTAGAACCAAAGCTAATAGCTTGGGGTTGTCCTGAGAGTATAAAAATAACAGGAGGGAACGTTTAGTGGTGGGGGCTATAGAAATCTTAGGACGGAAGTCGTCATCAACTACACCGATAATGACTCATTGCTTTGGAATCAGGCCGTACATTTGTTAGTTAGAAATTTTGTAGTGATTTGTTGAGTATTAAATTTTGATTTATTACGCAAATTTTTTAGACAGTCTTGTAGATATTTGTTTTAATTTAGTGTATAGTGCTACCGAATAAACAATGGTGAGCTGTGTTGTGTGTGGAACCTCAAAAACTATGAAACCAAAAAATGTGAAAAATGCAATAACTTCACGTGTAAGTTTATAATAAATATGTGCTATAAAATAATGTATGTTTATTTAGTAATATGAATCTATATTTTACGCGAGGAAAAATCGTCGCTTTTTATATTTATAAATAAATTAATTTTAAATGGTATTATGCTTTGTTTTGTTAGCAGTATTATTAAAAATTGTTATTATTAAATGTTAATAATTCAGTATAGATTGTGTTAATTTATTATAAATAAATATAATTGTTGTAATTCATGTTTGTAGGTAAGAAGTTTTAATACAGAAATTTTAACACCAGCAACAGCAGAACTCGCTACTATATCAGAAATTCGTCCGCCATCTGATTTAACTATATTAGCACCCTCCACATCGGCTGGAAGTAGTTTTCTTGAAGATGTAAGCAGTTTTAGACCAACTACACCTAAAGATATAGCAGATGTATCCTTTACACCTTCTGTAGATGATTCACCTAGGAAAGTAGCACTAAAGAGGGTCCTACGCGATTTGTCTGAAACGAATCAATTAAAAAAGCAGGAAAATAAGAAAACTTCAGAAGGAGAACTGACGATTAAAAAAGAAAATTGAAAATTTAAATGAAATAATTGAGGAACCCAAAAATAAAAACTTTATTGAAGAAGAAATGAGAGAAGTACTTATGAATAAGTTTGGTAAAAATAAAGAACTTTTTTAAAAGGTTGTTTTATAGGTCCAGTGGAAAATCACTTCCAAAAAAATATTCTGAGGATATGCGTATATTTGCCTTAATTTTGCATTTTTTTTCTCCAAAGGCTTACAATTATGTGCGTGACACCATGGATAGTTGTTTGCCACATACCAAAACTTTAAGCAAGTGGTATTCAAATGTTAATGCGAATCCTGGGTTTACATCAGAAGCATTAGAAATGTTAAAGTTAAAATCACGTCTCTCTAAAAATCTAGTTATATGTTCACTCGTAATGGATGAAATGGCTCTACGGAAACAAGTTGAATGGGATGGGGAGAAATATCTTGGTCTTGTTACTTTTGGATCATGTTTACAAGATCCAGCTGTGGGAGAAGCAACTCAAGCACTTGTTTGTATGGTAGTTTCTATTAATGAAGCTTGGAAAGTGCCTGTGGGCTATTTTTTTATTAATGCAATAACAAGCACACAAAAAACAGAACTAGTAAAACAGTGTTTACATGTATTAACCGACTGCAATATTATTATTACAAACTTAACATTTGATGGTGCACCTACTAACTTCACAATGTCAAAACAGTTAGGTTGTAACTTAGATATTAATAATTTAAACAGTGAAATAATTGTAGATAATCATTCGTTATATGTGCTTCCAGATCCTTCTCACATGGTCAAATTAGCGCGTAATTTATTTGGCGATTTAAAAATTTTGTTTAATAGTGAACAAAAAAAAAAATAGATTTTACATACTTACAAAACTTAAATGAACTTCAAAACAGTGAGGGCTTACATCTAGCCAATAAGCTAAGGCAACAACATATGTTTTTCAAACAAAAAATGAAAACTAAACTCGCAACCCTGCTATTGAGTAGATCAGTGGCAGAAGCACTATTGTTTTGTAAAGATGTACTGAAATTAAAAGAATTTTCAGATTATGCTGCAACTGCAGAATTTATACTTATTTTGAATGATGCGTTTGATATATTAAATTCAAGGAAATTAAGTGATTTTGCATTTAAACAAGCAGTATGTGAGGCAAATATCGCTAAAATAAAAGAATTTTCAGTAAAATTTTTTAATTATATAACATCTTTAAAATTTGCAAATGGATCGTTAGTAATTGACTCCAATAGAAAAACTGGGTTTTTAGGAATTATAATGGGGTTACAATCGATACAATTAATTTATAAAAAAATTTGTTGCTGAAAAACAAATTTTAAAATTTATTCCTGTTTATAAATTATCACAAGACCATATAGAATTATTTTTTGGGACAGTTCGGTCACAGGGAGGGCATAATGATAATCCTACATGTAGACAATTTACTGCTGCCTACAAAAATTTTTTAATTCATGCGGAGGTAAGGGACATCGGTATGGGAAACTGCATACCATTAGATCAAATCGGCATATTGCAATGTAGTTCTTCCGAAAAGGAAAAATCTATGGATGTCCTAATAAATGAGGAAAATATTATTTATAATGAAGTAGAAGATATACCAAACTTTAATGATGCATTAATGGACCATGATTATATTTTTAGTACTAATTTAACTGAATACTCGGAGCATATTGTTGTTTATATAGCAGGATTTGTGGTCACAAAGATATCTACAAAAACTAAATGTGAGGAGTGTTTATCACAATTAACTGGTAGTAAAGAAAATTTATTAAATTCCTTTTTGGATTTTAAAAATAGAGGTGCATTAACATACCCAAGTAATTGTGTAATTAAAGTTTGCATGGAGGTAGAAAAAATTATTCGGGTATATAGCCACCAGAACAATATTTTAGACAATGCAATAAAAAATAAAATTGAAATGGAAGTTATTACACGTCTTGGTAACAGTTATATATTTTCAGAAATTAATAGGTCATGAGAATTTAAATTATTTACGGAACCATACTGTACTATTAATTAGAACAATTGTTCAACAATACTTAAATGTAAGGTTGCATTATGCATGTAAACAATTAAGTGTGAAAGATAATATTAGGAATTACTATAAAAAATTGGTTTTATTTAAAGGACAATAGGCTTGAGATTGTTTTAACATTAGTGTCAATGCATATGTATGGTATATGCCATAGGGACTAATTACTATTATTTCCATATATTGCTACCAAAGACTGTTATGACGCTTTAAGTTTATTTAAAATGTAGGATGCACCCTGGGTATTTTAAATAGTAATAATTTATAAAAACTTCTAGAATTGTATAAAATGTTAACATTTGTGATTAAATGTTTAAACAAAATTAAATGTGTATTATTTTTAAAGAATCGTCTTTTACTTTCAGATGAATATAAAAGTGCCTAAAGTTGCGGCGTATAACGTTTTTATTGGTAAATATTGACTGAAGGGTGTCTACGTGAAAATATAGCATCGTCCTGAAGTTGTACCTGCACTACAGAAAATTGATGGCAAAGTAGTTACATTAATCCAACATCTATACGGTTTAGGTTTTCGTTCATAATCCAAAAAGACAGTAGTGCTATATTTAAGTCAACATGAATATTTTACAATTTTGAGGAGTATCTCCAAAATGATTTTAACGACTTGTGACTTGTTTTTTAGCTGTCTTATTCATTGTATTAATATTTTTATTTTTTTAATTTTGCATTTTACAATTTTCTTAATCTATGTGTTTTACTAATATGTTTGCGTTATTGTACTTAGGATATTCTGACTTATGTAAATACTTTGTACGTTAACATCAATAAATTATTATAAAAATTGTGTTTTAGTATTTGTTTCAGTGTTTGGTAGATAAGTACATTGCTCGAGTGTTTATAGGCAAGTTTGTCAAAAGGAAAACAAAGTATATTTTAAATATATAAATATAAGTGCGTTAATATTTGGCCAAGATATTTATTTTTCTCATTGAAAAAAGTTTTTTTTCCATTGGCACTTCTTGCAAAAATTAGGTAATTAGTAAAGAAATTGCGAAATCTTGTTCAATATCACTAATGATGTTCCAAATTTAATAAATAATTATTGTAGGAGACACCACTGGAGATGTCATTTCCGTCGGCGGCCATCTTGCTACACCGGGATGGTCCCAAGACAGAATGCCTTAGTCTCTCTCCTTGTATCTTTATACTCTCAGGTTCCCACCTAATAAAATAGCTTAGATATTATTTTTGAACATTTTAATTCTTACAATATTAACCTGGTGATTGTATTCTGATATAAGTACAGTCGAGGGCTCCAATAACTCTTGGAAACCGTGCAAGCCTATAAAATCCTTGCATTACATTTGCACTATCATTTTCGTTAGTTGGCATAGAAATATAGTTAGCTCGAAGAGTGCATAAGCTTTCAGTGACTCGTTTAATTTTGCGGCTAGCTATGGTTTTATGAATGCCTCCAAAATCACTTACTGTAATATATATACAACCTGTTGCATAAAATCTGAGCGCAAGCAGTAGCTGCTGTAAAGGTGGTATTGCGTGGTATCTGTAACAATAATGATATTCTCATAGATTATGTTTCATTATTTGATGGCTAAACTATTGAGAGTATCTTAATAATACTACTCACAAGCAAGCACTGTCTGATAGTGTTTTCGCATATCCACTTGCAAGTACAACTATCAAGAGCTACTGTCAAATGTACAATTGGTAAAAAATTATGAAACATGCCCCAAAAAATACTTAATTTTCCATTACAAAACTTTAACACAAGATTAACGAATGTGAATGTGCAAATAAACTATTAGAATGCTTTAATTTTTTTGGATTATTTGACTCATGCATTATTACTTAATATCATTTAGTACATACCGCTCCTGACGATGTTGTAATAAATGTTGAATTTCAAGGAAAATTCTGTTAACAGTCGCCTTTCTTAGACGAAAACGGTTAAAAAAACTGCATCGTTCCAATTGTTCAAATTATCTAGACGATCTCGGACCACATAAATATGTTGATCATTAATATATTGAACAAGCTCCTCGTCATCGTCTTCGAAAATATCCTCAAAATCATTGTCCATTTCAAAGCAGATCAAATGAACGAACGAGACGAACAATTTTACATACAAAGCAAACTTATTTACTATTTTCTACTACGGCAGCGTTTACTTAATTTTATTTCAGGTTAGTTTACAGACCCCAATTTTTAAATTTGATATTCCGAACGTTGTTCGGTCAATCTCGCGTCTTGATTAACTCGGCGATCGGTTTTAGCGGCGGTTGCATGGCACTGTTTTAACAGCAATGGCGACCATATTTAAACAATCATTAGTGACTAACCGAGCATCAAAGTGCAGAATCAGACGATTAATTTTTAATGACCTGATATTTTTATTTAATCGAGACTCAAAAGTACCGGCCTCTAGTGTAGTATTTAGTTTTATTATAACCATGACACAAAAACATTGTCTTATTTGTGGATTCAGTGTAGACCATGTGGAGAAAATGCACTATATTCCAGTCAATGACCAAAAGTAAGTTTGTGTTTTAAAGGTATTTAAATGAAATTGTTTCCTTCTTGTTGAGTCCAAAATTTGGTAAGAAATGATGGGAATGAAATATGTTCCTGATGTATCACTTCGCAACTATTTGATTTGCAATAATTGTAATTTTTCTATAACAGTTACATGAACCTTACAACACGGAGGCTGCGTACTGATGCTGTTCCCACATTATTTCCATGCCAAGTACAACTGGATCCTTCACATGAAATGGTAATTCAAAGAAATGTGGAGCTTAGTAGTGATCAAGAGGTAAGTCTATATTAAAACACACATCTGAAATTATTCAACAATTTTACGGGTGAATTGGAGTATCGTTCTTTGGCAACAGCTACATTTGTGAAGGAAGTGGATGAGCTGTTTAACAGCTTCAATGATAGCAGAGCTTCACCTCAAGACCGAAAGGAGCTAAAATGCTGTGTGACTAAAAAATCAGCCCACCTAATAGATTAGAAAGGAGCCTTTGAAATGGTTAAGCGGTGGCAGTTCCGGAGATTTACAAAAACAGGAAGTCTGAAAACCAGCTAACCGCCTTCCCAGATTGGTTGGTTAGTTAGTTTGAACGCCATCAGGCAAATTTGGACATTCGTTTAAGAGGAGTCACTGCTTTAAGACCTCGCTCTCTCAACTAGGATGTGTTGGAAAACTTATTTGGGGCTATTCGTGCTGGCTGAGGGTGCGGAGACAATCCAACAGCCGTGTGGTTTTCAGCCAGTCTAAAAACTCAAATTTTAAATGGGTTGACGAAACAAAAAATAATAGGCAGCAATTGTGAGGGTGATGAGCAGTAGCTGCTGGCAAACCTTACGAAAAGTTTAGTTGTGGATGATGAACAAGTGGTCGCATCATCAAGTTCCACACCCAGTGCATCCCAGCCGCCATTAGGTGATAATATAGATGACGCAATAGCCAGAGCAATGGAGCAAGGAACAACGGCAACTTTATGAATTTCGTACGTCAGTGGGTTCATTGTGGAAAGCTTCTTGAGCATATAAATTGTGCAACCTGCTGTCACCTGTTGTTGTCAAGCCTCATAATTTATAAGTTTTAAGGAATGGTCAGATACAGCATATCCTTCAGAAGCCGTTAGTGGTGGCGGTAGGTCAGGTTATCACAATATTAGAAAACACATTAGACACCTTTTGCCATAAACCCAAGATTACTGTTATGGTTACTGAATTCATCTTTGATAATGTGAACTTCTCATGGTATTCCTGTTCTGACTATTATGAAATTGTAGCCAGGGAGATCGTGAAAGTTGTGTGGAAAATGGGATTCCTTGGTGGTGTAAAAGAAAAAACCAAGAGAACATTCAGAATCTTAAGGATACAAAGAAATCTAAACATAAGCTATGAGGACATTCCAGCATCGATCGTTGTTTATATGAGGTTTGTTCCAGCAGCAGTCAGAAACAGTTTGCAAACTATAAAATAAATAAAAATGTTTTATTTTATTAGCTTCTTATGGCTTGATAACTTTAATGTTATTATTAATGTTTTTTTTTATAATTTCAGGTGTTGATGTTGCTTGAAACTGTAATATGTACATATGCGCCTACCTAATATGTTTATATTTACCCAATAATTATTAATTAGGATATGTATATTTATTTGTAAAAATCTAGCAGTGTTTGCAATATGTTTTGTTAATGTAAACTTTATCTAAGCAAATAAATATTACTATTATATTGTTAAAAGTATTGTTATATTGCAGACCACATTGTATAAATCAGTGGCGGCTCGTGGTTAATTTTATAGGGGGGCACACATTTGACATTTTGAAATTGTATATTAAAATTAACTTACCAGAGAACCATTCACAATATTCTTTGTTCTCAAAATCGTGTGCTGCTTAAAAAATAAGCAAAAATTTGCAAAGGTGTCCTCCCACTTTAAGATCTAGTACATAAACAGTTATGAAACATTTTTGTAAAATGATGACCTCTAATTTTAATGTAAGTTTCTGAAATTGCCCTTATAATTTCAATAATATGATTGGTATTATTAGGGAAATTACTCGGGAAATTATCCAATTGGTGAATTTCTAAATCATTACAAATATTTGAATTTTGAAACTTTTTTAAAACACTACACATAATTTTAATTTTTAGCTTCAAATCTATTTGAATATTTTTTTTCAGTTTTAAAATGTCTTAAATGTTTTTCTGTTTCCTTACATATTTGAATGACATCAGATGACGGATAAATAAGACCACCGCGGTCTTTTACAAATATTAGTTCATGGAAATTTTCCCTGTTTATTGAAAATAAAGCGTTTATACATTCTTCACATTTTAACGATTTTAAAATTGATTTTACCACAAAGCCACTATACACCATAATATATTCGTTGTACTCCGACAACTCCAAAGAAAAATTAAAGTTATATTCAGTTTCAGATATATCATGGGCTCTAAATTTATTGCAGTTAAATTTATTTTGTCTATTGCAGAACTACAATTTAAAATAGAAATATTTTCCAAAGGAATGCAATTTCCAGAGAATGTTTCTTTAATTTGCATATGAATCAACAATTTTTTATATGCAGATTTAAATTGGCGGCTAGTTAGATTATTATTCCATCCCCCATGCTGTCTGATATTACAGAAAAAAAGAGAGACTATTTAAAATAAGTTACTTTACACATAAGATTAAATATTCTTCCTAATAAAGTATTAAGTAAGTATTTTAATTTCTATTATGTAGTAAAATAAATATAATAAAATCCGTATGAAAATATTCGAGGTATTTTTTTAAATCAAATGTATTATAATAACATGCATAAAAATAAATATAATAAAATTCGTATAGGTAAAAAAAAATGGCATTAAAATACCATTTTATACAAATGTCGACTTAGTTTTATGTTTGTAAACCACCAAGTTGTAAACTAAATAATTTGACACAATTTACTACTCCAGTCCTGCAAACATGCTGGAGCGCAGGTACACATGGCGTAGGCAGATTGCTTAAAATTTAAATTAAATAACAAATAACTCGTAATTACTACTTACTGAAAAAAGGAAAAATTTTCATTTACACTGGTACCGGTGTCACTTCGGTTAGGACACACTTCAACAACACATTTACCCTTTATTACATACAAATATCTCATTAACAATAGATCTTTACAGCTCGATTGCATAAATCATACTGATCGCCATGCGAGTCATGCGACCAAGGGTTGCCAATGGCTGCGTTCGAAGATACCCACAGACGTTGCCAAGATTCCCCAAAGTCGGGGAGTTTTAGTAAGCTATTCCCCACAGTTTTCCCCACAAATAATAAAAGAGAAATCAAATAAAAATCAGACATAGTACAATTTTTATTAAGAAAAATACAAAAATGAGTTATTTTGTATCAGTCCATATTTTTTTATTTATCATTTTGTTGGAAGGAACGAATCGCAAGCTTCCTCCTTCTCTTAGAATACCTTCTCGAGTAGCCATTAACGCCACCACGATATCTGTGTGCAGCCGATTACTATTTTCTGTTTTTTAAATTTCTTAATACACTGAATTTCCGCTCCACAGATGCGTTTGAAAATGGTAATACCAATAGTAAGCTTAAAACATGCTTTAAACTTGAAAACAAGAATTGTCCTGCACTGTTCTTTAAACTGAAAACTTTGGCCCAGTAAATTTCTGCACTGTTGTAGTCGTTCGTATTTAGCCCATATTGAGAGTGGTTAAGCATAGCATGTATCCTATTTTTCTATTTTCTATTTATCTTATGCATATGCTACGTAAATCAAGGACTCACGCGCGATTCGATGCTGCCAAATCACCGTATCATATAGGGACAAGGTATATATTTTTTTCTCGACAAACGCGCATATGTCTTGCCTTAAGTTGATATTATTTATTCGAAAATCCCCGCATTTTCCCCTCAGAACGACTCTCCCCAAATATTCCCCAATAAGCTTCAAATTCCCCGTAGTTTGGGGAATTCCCCGCAGATTGGCAACGCTGCATGCGACTGCTAGGCACCGGCCAGGCTCCGCGGTGGCTTCATGCCTTGGTCAGAGACAACCATGAGACGTTCAAGTACGTGTATTATTTCTATTCGGAATATTGCACTGGGCTACTGTTTGGGAAGGTGAGAATAGATGGCGTGCGCGATGACGCGCCGTGATTTAAAAAAGCGCGCGATGCGTTTTGTTGGCTGTTGTTATATTTTCAATTACATTTTAATGAAGAAATAAAACGAAACAGGTAAAATAAATCGTTTATTGATAGAAAATCAATAAAATAACAAGCCATAATGAATGCAATAATTATGAAGATATTTTAAATAATCTAAACCACAGAAAAATAAATGGCTAAACAAAAAGTTAAACATTTTACAATTAAATAATGATTATAATACTTTCTTGAACAACAGGTACCTATGTAATACAAGACCTATATGGCAAGTACAAAAAATATATAATTAAGCCTACCAATAAGGAAAAAAAATGTACATTTGCTTCCCAACATCCCAGATATATGTATCAACATCGATTAATGCTACACATTATTTATACAATGTGGTCTGCAATTTAACAATACTTTTAACAAATATAATAGTAATAATATTTAACTGCTTAGGTATAGCTTACATTAACAAAACATATTAGGTAGGCGCATATGTACATATTACAGTTTCAAGCAACATCAACACTTGAAATTATAAAAAAACATTAATAATAGCATTAAAGTTATCAAGCCATAAGAAGCTAATAATAAAATAAAACATATTTATTTATTTTATAGTTTGCAAACTGCTGCTGGAACAAACCCCATATCAACAACTATCGATGCTGGAATGTCCTCAGCTTATGTTTAGATTTCTTTGCATCCTTACGATTCTGGATGTTTTCTTGGTTTTTTTCGTTTACACCACCAAGGAATACCAATTTTCCACACAGCTTTCACGATCTCCCTGGTTACAATTTTATAATGGTCTGCTCCAATTCACCTGCAAAATTATTGAATAATTTCAGATGTCTGTGTGAATATAAACTGTTTGACTTACCTCGACTTAGCAATGTATACAAGAATGCTCCTACAGTATGTCTCATCATTTGGGCAGCAATATTCACTTTCATGGCAAATTGCATTTTTTGGATCTAAATGGGTAGACTTTATTTTGTGCATCGCTCTAAACACTAAAGGCGATGTTTGGTCAATATCATGTGCTTTCACGATATCTGAAAAATGGGCCTCCATTGTCTGTTGTGTCCCAGCAACATCAACTGGTAATAATACGTTGTGTTTCCTAAATAATGAAACTGTGCACTTAAGGAGATGAGGCGGGTCAAACATAGTAAAAATATGTTTACTGTTAATAGAAATATAAGAGTGTTCTAAAGATGAGCCCATTTCCTTTAAAGTTTTCACATTTGTGGACCCCATATCGCATATTGTAGCGACTATATCCATCCCTGCTATATGTTGGCATGCTTGAATGACGTCGGTAATGCAAATTTGCAAAGCATTAGCAGGACAAGTCACGTTTGAAAAATAGTATGCAACTGGCTGCTTCCAATTGTGCACTAGACCCTGTCGAATGAAAACTAATGCTTTATTTGCCAATTTTTTGGAGCTGTAATTGTCACCCAGCTCCTCAAAGCCGATGATACGATCAGAATAATTATCATATTGCACATGTTCTTTGATGTCAATCTCATCAAACAACAGTACACAGAATTGGTCTTCTTCAGTTATACACTCTGCAATGTGCTTAAAGAGGTGATCGTTGATGCCAGAATGAAACGGTACCTTTTGCAACATCATCAAAAGAGTATTTTGTGAAGGAAGGGCCACAATTTTTCTTAGCAATGTGTAACACCTCTGGCTTTTTTTCAGCAATGCTAGGGCAATAACTTTTTCTTGAGTGCTCCATCTTCTGCCGTGTGCTGTCTGCTTCGCACAATGTAATTGGGAGATGAGGAAATCTGTAGTGATTCTTGACATGCCCTTGAATATATTTCTTACAACAGGACTGTCTTGAAGATCTGTTAAGGCCCTTATGTCATTGGCCTTTTTTTTCTTGCACAACTTCTTCAAGTTTCTTATATGCGCCTCTTTTGTTTCTATCATATGTATTAAATGTTACTTTCTAGGAGAAGCATCAACACGAGAGACTCCGTTATAATACCTCGAAACATGGAGCGATGCTTAGGGGTACTTGGACTCCTTTGCAAACCGGAACGGCTTGGAATTGGGTCGTCAATTATTGCTTCTCCTGTAATACAATATCCATGTACTGCTCAAATTGAGATAAAAAATGTGATTTTGCTAACAAAACAGCCACAAAGCTTTTCATGCAAAAATATGTCTTTTTATACATATGCAATCTTGCAAATTAAATAGTATGATGTTTGTAGCTTGACAGAAAATAGAAAAATGAGTATGTGATACAGAAGCATCAGCGAATCTGACTTATCAACTTACAATCGCTGAGTAACACAGTACAATAATAAGAACGTAGAGTGTACATACTCCAAGTAAAAGAAGTAAGTAACCAATAACTATAACATACCTATGCCTGTATTAGTACTTTCTAAAAGCTCTTGATCATTTGTAAGCTCCACATTTCTTTGAATTACCACCATTTCTTGTGAAGGATCCAGTTGTACTTGGCATGGGAATAACGTGGGAACAGCATCAGCACGCAGCCTCCGTGTTGCAAAGTTCATGTAACTGTCTATAGAAAAATGACGATTGCAAATCGAATAGTTGCGAAGTGATATATCAGGAACACATTTTATTCACATCACTTCTTGCCAAACTTTGGACCTAACAAGAAGGAAACAATTTTATTTAAATACCTTTAAAACACAAAAGACAAACTTACTTTTGGTCATTGACTGGAAACTAGTGCATTTTTTCTACCTGATCTATATTGAATCCACAAATAAGACAATGTTTTTGTGGCATGGTTACAATAAAATTAAATATTACACTAACACTAATAAAAAGTTCAAATAAAATAGTATTTAAAAGTCACAGTATTTTACAGTTCGTAATCCAATATAAAATAAAAAACGACAGGCACCACACAATATCAGCATCAAAACAAACAATATGGCGACCGGATCGACATCAACGATGACGTTTCCTGTGCTGCTATCGCCATCGCCATCTACGAAAATCTTCCCAAACTTCGACAAAGATAGATTGATTGAGAAGCACGTATGTACAACAAGGATGGAAGTATATCAATAATTATACCTAAAACCGAACAAATTTTCATATGTACTTGACTGTCTCCTGGTTGTCTCTGCCTTGGTTCCTTGCAACAAGTCTATGTAGTCTGTGGGTGTACACAAGTGAACTGTGCCCGCATTAGAGCATAAGGGGGGGTCGTTTCCATAGCAATGCCGTAAACAAAATCTAGCCTGATGCAGAAACATGACGCGATCTCCGTACACAACTCATCTTGTGCCCTTTGGGAAGTAGATATTGGCAAACTCAAGTTGTAACGTAGCGATAGCGTCGGAAATTAGTTTTGGGGTTTAATATGTTGATAAAAATGTTAAAATGGATAAAAATAAATAGAAATTAGAAATTGACTAATTAACTAGCTAAGCTGAATTTGATTTGGGGGGGCACGTGTTCCTGTGCCCCTTAGGAGCAGCCGCCACTGGTATAAATAATGTGCAGCATTAATCAATGTTGATACATATATCTGGGATGTTAGGAAGCAAATGTACCTTTTTTTTCCTTATTGGATAGGCTTATTTATTTATTTTTTTGTACTTGCTATATCGGTTTTGTGTTACATACATACCTGTTGTTCAAGAAAGTATTATAATCGTTATTATTTAACTGTAAAATGCTTAACTTTTGTTTAGCCATTTATTTTTCTATAGTTTAGATTATTTAAAATATCTTGTCTTAATAATTGCATTCGTTTTATTTGACTTGTTTTGTTTTATTTCTTCGTTAAAATGTAATTGAAAATATAACAATAGCCAACAAAACCTATCGCGTTCTTTTTAAAGTGCGGTTCATCATCGCGCGCCAACTACTAATCTTCCCATATAGTAGACCAGTGCAATATTCCGAATAGAAACAATAGAAATTTTACATATACTTGATTGTGTCGTGGTTGTCTCTGATAGTACACAACACTGTGCAGCATAAATGGTTGCCGCAGCCAGTAAGCCAATCGCAGAACATGGGACACTGGTCATAGGCAGTATTCACAGTCGCAACAATCACGGTTCAAGCTTTGGTACACTATGAAATAATTTGGAATACACTGCTATTAGCATTACTCCGCTGCGATTGTTCCGAATTGTGACTACACTCACAGGTTACAAATTACTGAATCTGAAATCACAGTAGTACTTAGTTCACAGTGTGATTGAAAAATCACCATTGGGCGCGTTTAGAGAACACAACCGTTGGAAGCAGTTGGGAGGTTGACCGGCAGCAATTCGCTGAACGAGACAGTTGACTATGCGCTAACTGGAAATTGCGGCTCAAAGTAGACGTCGACAAATTTTATGGTGTTTCTAATCAGCACAGCTAATATTTTGCGTTCGACGAAATTACATCCGTTAACAATAATAATAACTAAAGGGGTTGAGCGCTAATTCTCGGCAGTTGCATTCGTCAAATGTGCCCATTGCATCACTAGTAAAAACAAAAATAAATTTGAGGTTAAGAATCGGAATCTTCTTTGAGAAATAACATGCTAAATACCTTCGACCATTAAGCTAAATACGGCGAAGACTACAATATTTGGTACGAAGCAAGAAACAGAATACCTGTTTGATAATTGATCTTATAACTTAACCTGATAACAATGTGGTTTTCAAAACAAGACTTAGCAATATACAAACAGGATCGACCGATTATAAGTAAAAGAAATGGCATAGCCGTGGAAATTTAACCACGTTTGCTTTAATAAAACCGCAGTGAACCGCCGGTTTTACTGTCATTAACGGCCTTTTAATAAACACAGACTCGACTGCTTCTAGTGCTTCTTCACTTACAGTATTTTAATTATGTGATAGTAAATTACTTTTACAGCAGACACTTCTAACTTCCTTCAAGAAATTTGTGTTGTGGCATAACTACAAAAGATTTGATGCGAACATAAATTAACATAAATATTTATGTTTTTCTTGGTAATTTGACAACGAAAATGGGTATGCAAGGGAAGTGATTATGATGTCATATATTAAATGTCACTTGAGATAATCAACATCACCAGTTCCAGTAGTTTGAGGGCCACCGTTTGTTGGCTCATCAGTTAGCGCCACTGACGAGTATGGTTGCTATCAAATGTAGCTGTTCGATGCGTAGCAAGTTTATAGGGTTTTATTATAATGATTTCGTACATCAGTAAATAAAAAAAATTGTTAATTATGCTTGTCGTGCAGTTCCATTTTGTTCGGAAACAAAAGGCGGACATATGTTTCTCAGAGACGAAACTCGTCTAAAACGATTCGCAGGGATAACTTTACTTCTTCTAAACATTCGTGTGTTTGTAAGAAACATTTTAATACTGACGATTATGCATTACCAAAGGAGCCTACTACAGAAAACCGTAAGTAATCATGCACATTCGTTATTTTCATCATGCTCGTGCTTGATATAACCTAACTTTAATGACATAAGACGCCTCTGATAGGTACAAATGACTACTTTCCCTTTCTGTCATCATTATGTTAAATGTTTTTCAGCTAATTTTTTAATAAAAATCGTTAAAAACCCGCTTTAAAAGGCCATAATAAACATTAACGGTCAGTGACAATTACCTTAACATACACTAGCGCCTCTCGTGGCGCGGTAGCTCTCATTATGTGAGTTGTTTGTGGTGCGTAATATTGTAATATATAATAAACCTAACTTCCAATGAGGGTTAACGCGCTTGAATTAAGCACGAGAGACGCTAGTGTACGGAAAGGTCATTGTCACTGACGTTAATGTTTACTATGACTTTTCAAAGGTAGTTTTTAATAATTTTTATAAAAATTAGCTGAAAAATATTTAACACAATGATGGCAGAAGGGGAAAGTAGTAATTTACTTGCTCAGTAGTGAAATTATTGTACTTATCAAAAGTGTCATATCATTAAAGTTAGTTTATATCAATCAAGAATGAATATGATGAAAACAATGAATATACATGATTACTACTTACGATTTTCTGTAGCAGACTCCTTACGATACGGTAAAAACAGCACTGAATTCCATAAAGTGCGCATGTGCCGCTCACAGTGTCATGGCCGCCGTTCTCACACTTTCCATGTTGTCATTTGTCGTTTGCGGTTTTAAATTCAAAATAGTGTATCATTCCTTTCCAACCTTTTATCTTTTGTGAATACTGATTTATTTATTCTTGTTGAAACGCCCATATTTTGGTACAAATATAATGAGTGCAATGTGTAAAATTTGCGAAAAGGAGTTCTCCTCTCAATTCAATTTAAATAAGCATTTGAAAAATGTACATAAAACTAAACCTGTTGCTGTATCTTACAAGAAGTCAGTTTGGAGTTACAAATGTGAAGAACCTTCGTGCAATTCGTCTTTTTATCGTAATCAAGGGCTTATTGATCATTTACTCATGTGTCATAACATGAAGTTGAAAGTGAGACTAGACAATTTAAGACGTTACAAGGTATGTAGGTAGATATACTGATATAATTAGGAATAGGAATCTATATTTTAAATTGCATTTAAATTTAGATGACAAGAATAAAACTTTCTGTTGTTCTGTTATTTAGTTTACCGCCTGTTTTTAAAACAAAATTAATTTGATGTAAAATGAATTATTTTTTTAAGATTTCCGAGAATGAAAAGGAGACAGAGAAAGCGACCATCTGTAATTATGTGCGTTTGCGAGGCAAAAAAACGTCTGCTTCATCTGGTAGACAAACCTTTTATTACAATTGCAATAGAACAGGTATAATTTAATCATAGACCATTAGTCATATAAAGAACTAATTACAAAATCGTAATTTATAGGAAAACTTCCATGTAGTAAAAAGGGAAAAAATAAAGTTGCCAATAAAAAACTGCCTAAGTCATGCAAATTGAATAAGTCCTGTGTAAGTTACATAAAATTGGTCAAGGAGAATGGAAAGGAAATCGTTGCAGTATGGCAGAAGACGCACTATGGCCATGAAAATTAGATTCAGCATATTCGCCTTAGTCGAGCCGATCGTAATGCCGCCGCCTCAAAATTAGCTGCAGCTGTACCTAAAGAAAGGTGAAATGTAAGATTAATTTTATATTATAATTCTATATTTTACATAGATCAAATAAATACCTAAGTACTCATGTTAATAATTTTCAGAATTCTAGGAGAAATTCGTGACAACATTGGAAATCAATTAAAAAGAGTCAACCTCATAATAAAACAAGACTTACAAAATGTTAAAAGAAGTTTTAAAATTGATATGCAAGAAGGTGTTCGAAATAAGGATGATGCCACTAGTGTCCACCTGTGCATTGAATAATTACAAAGGTCTGAATTTAACTCAGTTCTACTTTATAAAAGAGAAGGAGACATTTTAGAAAGTTTTCCACTTGAAGAAAATGACTTTTGCCTGATCATCATGAGTCAATATCAACAGCATATGTTAGTGAAATATGGAAATAATATTATAGCTGTTGATGGAACATATGGTCTCAACAATTATGACTTTAAACTTACAACTTTAATGGTTGTTGATAATTTTAATGAAGGGTTTCCTGGTGCATTTATGTTCACCAACAGAAAAGACACGTTGATCCACCAAATTTTCTTTGAAGTAATTGAGTCCAAAGTCGGTAATAAAATATCCCCAAACACTTTCATGTCAGATATAACTGGAGTCTTTTACCAAGCTTGGTCATCTGTGATGGGTGTGGTTCCATTCCAGCTGTATTGTACTTGGCACATAGATCGTGCATGGAGAAACAACTTGAATAAGATTCCAAATATTGAAAAAAAGGAAAGAGGTTTACAAAACTTTAAAAGTATTACATCAAAATGTCGAAGAAACTTCTTTTAGAAAGCAATTGGATAATATGATAAATTTTTTATTTGAAGATGCAGATACAGAAAAATTTGGAAGTTATTTTAAAAAAATATTATTATGAAAATTGCAAATTGTGGGCTTATTGTTACCATAAACATTGCGGCATTAACACAAATATTTATTTAGAAAGTATGCATAAACAAATAAAATATTTCTATTTACATGGAACACCAGTTAAACGTTTGGACAAAGGATTGTATGCTGTTTTACAATATTCTAGGGATAAAATGGTGGAACATCTTATTAAAGAGACAAAAGGGAAAAGCTCAATTCATAAAAAAAATATTCTTCAACGACATACGACAGCCATATCAAGTCAGTTTAGTGCCGAGAGTATTGAAAACAGTGAAGGTGATAATATAAAAAAATGGAAACTGGAAAGTGATAATAATATTTATTATTTGGAACAAAAATCGTCTGATATTTGCTGTAATAACCTAATATGTGATTTATGTGCCATATGTATTCCTTTGTTATACATGCACCTGCACTGATTATTACATAAAAGCCACAATATGCAAACATATTCATTTTCTTGCAATGAAAAATTTATCAAAAGGCATTCAACAAAATTTATCAAATGACAATATTCAACCATGTACTTCACAATCAACGTCTGAAAAAATAAGAACAAACATGATGTGCTTAACTAAACAAAACCATAATGCCTTATTGAATAAAGGCAATTTAAAAGCAAAAAAAATCCTTGAGAAAATGTCTTCAATAAACACAAAACTACAAAGTAGTGATTTGAACTTCGATGAAATGGATTTTGGTTCCCAAATATTAAACCATTTAAAAACAGTCGATAGTTTATTGACAATGAAAAAATCTGCATCTGAACGTTCTTTTAACAGTAGAAATGACACAAACAAAAGAAAAATTGAACCACAAGTAAGAGCATTTCATGTCAAAAAGAAAAAAAGGAATAAAAAGCAAAAAAACCAAATAAAGAAGAAATAACAGAATTGAACCGTCTCCTTGTTGGTGATAAAGTAATGGTTGTGTCAAGTGAAAGTGCTAATGATCATTCATATATATAATTATATCAATAGAATTCATATTATATTTATTTTTATTATCGATTTTAATATAGTTAGTTGCCTAATAAGAAAATTCAAATGTTATTAGTGTTTAAGTATATCGGTTTACAAAAAGTGAGTAATACATGAGAAACTTTATAATTTTTTTACATTACATTTTTGTGATCTAGATGGTAAAAAGTATGCAAAGTAAGTATTGCCTTAGTCTTAAAAGTGTAAGAATAGATAATATATCTATAACTTCACCCTATAGTGTATATATTGCGTGTTCTCCTTAATAAAATCCTTTATTATTATTACTGTGTTTATTTTCCTGATATTCAATGGATTTTAGACTCTTGGGTTATATCAGTCAGTGTTAATAAAAAAAATATTTCTTAAGTTCCAGTTTATTTCTAACCAATGCTTTAAAAGACTACAATATTTTATGCCAAAAAAAGTAATAAAACACTGTGATTTTCTCTGACAATGGTTAGCTAATAAACCGAAACATAAGAAGTAAAACAACTTATTAGAAATGGCTGATACAAACCAAGAGTCTACACGCCATAATAATATAAAAAACAAAGGTATTTATAAAATTATAAATATCGTTTATTACATTGACCTACATTGATAAAGAGAACAACAATCGTCTAAATTTGTTGTTTTAAGTGAATTTTGTTTATCTAGTGTTTCAAAGCACCAATGGATTATTTAAAATCTAAAATCATTTTCATTGTTCGAGTTTGTATTTTACAGATTTATTATATTAAGTATGTACAGAGTATAAAATATTGAGGGTATTTTATACAACTTTGTTGCCTGTAGTGTTGCTACACTTCCACAGTTAACAAACATACTAAAAACTTAGCATGTTGTTTATTTAACTTTCTTGCCCGAAGTGTTGCTACACTTCCACAATTAACAACATAGTAAAAACTTAACATGTTGTTTATTTAATTCACTAACATAATACGGACGTTACGGTGCCTAAATGTATTCTAGTATTAAAACAGAATCACAGACGATCATATAACCAAACCGATTGTACGAGCTGCATTCAAATTTGAAAATCGTGGCGCGCGACGACACGCATGCGCACTTTATGGAATCCAGTGCTGTTTTTACCGTATCGTGACTCCTTTGGTAGCGCATAATCATCAGGATTAAAACGGTTCTTACAAACACACGAATGTTTCGAAGGAGTAAAGTTATCTCTATCAACCACTGTTTTAGGCGAGTTTTGTCTCGGAAGCATATGTCCGCCTTTTCTTTCCAAACAAAATGAAACGGTACAACACTGAGGCACAATTAACAAGGTTTTTTATTTGCTGGTGTACGAAATAATTATAATAAAACACTATAAACTTTTCCCGCGCCAAACAATAACTTTTCACATGACCTTACTCGACAAGTGGCGCCATTTGGTGAGCCTGAAAACATTACCTCTCATTAGGACGCAATGAGTGATTACGAGGAACGCGAGGAGCAAAAATTTGCCGATCCCACGATAGGAACGCAGGTTTATCTATGGATCTATGATGTGGATATTGAAATCAATGTAGGCGAAACAGATTTTATAATCTCCGTTAACCTTAAGTAACAAATTGCGAATAACCAAACCTCAACCGAAGCTGACATGACATAATAGATATGTGATAATTTGCGCGTTTTCGCGACATAAACCCATTCTCATGAGGGTCGTAGGATGGGGATGAAATCGGGCATAACATAACATAAATCACATTTATGTCTCCCCAAAATGCTTTTAATCTATTTTCTGTGCATTTATTATTCACTTTACATACGCTATATTCCATTCATTTATATAAGCATATAGAAAATTGTTTACCTGGGCTCGCAAAGTGACCCTTTGTCGACCTTCAGCCGTGCAGTTCTCTAGCATAGGCGCGTTGCAATATAAATACACAAAATGTATTTATACAATACTGCGCGTCTATGCTAGAAATTTGTATGTGCTTATATGAAGTGAATATACTATAGTGTTTTTTTTTTTTAACAAAGAAATATACCTGGAGGATCAAGAGTGATCGTTCTGCTTTGTTCTTCTGATTACACTTTTCATATTTGTCACCCAAGATTTCAAAGTAACGAAAGGAATTTTCATCTGCACATAAACTACAGTGTAGATGAAAAGATCCCGATCCATATGTTGCCTACTTCAGAGTAAATATATTTAGTAATCTATGGTTAGTAGTTGAGTTTTTATAAAATGAAAATTGTTTTTTTATTCTAATCACGTAAAATATGATTAGGTATGTAAAAACAAATACTATTTGAGGTAATCTGAGCTCTTTTGATGTACAAATATAGGATAACGTAAGTGCCAGAGCAAGATACATTTTTTAATGTTTTGTTAGTAAAGACTGCATGAGAAAATCATTCGTATTCTATGACAAAAAAAATAGGATGTTTTGAGTGTTTTTCAAAATCCCGAAAAGGTTACAAATGACTGGTGTGGATTTTAGTTAAAAATGTGGTTGATCATGGCAAAAAAAGTGAGGTTATGTGCCTATGAAAACTTTTTTTGTGTTTCATCTGATGGTTCGTTAAATATACGTTTTACTTTTATACATGGTAGTTTTTAAATCAACAATAAGACCTGAAAAATCTAACTTATACCATAAGACAGATTCATAAACGCTTAATATTATTAACACTGGACTTTGACATTCTAATAATCAAAAATTATGTTATATAAATGCTAGAGGATTGCAAAAATGTACAAGCGGATAGAAGATCCCACCACAGTCGAGGAATCTCTCGATATTGCTCCAAGACACTCGCAGTTTCTTGTTATTTGCTTTAATATTTTCTGCCATGTAGGTATATTGCTTCGGCAAGTTTACCATTATCTCGATAGAATGCTGGATTATTTTCAGTCTAGAACGGTATTATAACAGTAACTTTGTAAGACAACTTAGTGATCCATCTGTTAAGCACTTTATTCCAGTCAATTTATATAAATGCCTGATTGGCAAATTATATTACAAGAATTTGAAATTATATATAGCTTTCAAAGTAAAATATGAAGATCTCTACTTGATCATACTCCTTTTAAGGTAAACATGATATTCTCCATTTTTAAACATTACATATATATCAAAATAGGCATTCTATTATTTGTTTCAAATTGACGGAATATTTATACCAAGACTAATGAATTTTTAAATTAACATTATTCAATGAACTCCCTCGTAAGTGCATGGAAACCCACGGTCGTTGAAAATTTGTCCGCTTGATAGAGGTCCATTCAAGAGCAATTTGTCCATTAATGTGTAATAACTATAGACTTAGTTATAATTTTTATTTCACATAATAGTACATAGTTAGCTGTGATGAAAAATTAATAAGAAGTTGTTTTTACATTAACTTTATTTGTGTGTGTACATTCATACATATGTATTTCAAAATACATATATAAATCATACCTAATGTAGAGGATTAAGAGGAATGGAAAAAAGCCTAGAATTGGTTTGATATATATTTTTTTAATGAGCCACAACAAAATGCTCTTCTAACTTGGCCCCAAAATCCTTTCATATAACCATTTTTTGAAGTGAAAATTTTGATTTTTTTTAAGCTTAACAGAACTTAATTTAGTTTTATATGGGGTGTCCCAGTTTTAAACCGACAAACTATAACCATTGATAGAAAATATGTTCCTATGACCCTTAACCTCAAAAGCTTTATAACCGAGATACAGGGTGTTAAAGTTTAATTTTTTTAAGAGTTTTGCACGCCACTGACTGTTTCAATTAAGTAGATGCCGTTAATTTGATGTAGAATGATAAAAAAATAAGATACCTAAATTTTGTTGTTTGATAGCTTTTTCGAATAAAAGAATCATTTTTTTTATCAGGAATATCCTTCAGCAGCTTTGGATGCATCCAAATAAAAATTAATTTTTTTTTCAAAATTTAACATACTTATGAAGTTTTTACAAGTCCTTATGTAAAATTGACTAGGAAATTAAAAAATATATAAGAATTTAACATAAGGGTGATCGAAAAATGGCACATAGCATCCTAACTATAACAATACTATTAATTAATTAACAATTAAATATTATTATATTGCTAAATATTTCTAATTGCTTAAATAGGTTTATGTCTTTTTATATAGAACTTTTTAATTTATATTTATAAAATATATTAATGTTAATATATTTTAAAAATAAACTTTAACTAAATATAATTTATTAAAAAAAAAAAAAAAAATATCTAAAAAATTAATTGGTAAAGACTCAATAAATCCTAATGGCTTAAAAAATTTTTCTTTTTAGAAAAATTTAAACACACTGACATATACCCTCAGAAAATAATTTTTTTGTTTTACTTTTTGTAATATTTACATCAATAAATAATTTTTATTAATTAATTACCAAAAAAAAAATTACAATTTTTTTAATAACTTAAATATTTTAAAAAAAACTTAAATATATTCTCATTTTGAACAAAAATACAATACTAATTTTTAACCGACATTCTCTTTTAATTGATGGCAAATAAAAAAACTCAGAGAAAAGGATTAAAGGGAAAGGGAGCAAGAGCGTAGGGAGACAAATAAGAGAATGAAAGGAAAGGAAAAAAACAAAGCAGGCAAATAAGAAGAGAAAGAATAAAAAAAGTACATCCTACCCCTAGAGAACAACCAAACAAGGAATGGAAAATAATCAAGAATTATAGAATAAATTAACAATTTAATGGAAAGAAGACAGAAGAAGAAGAACACCACCCTTCTGAAATTGACCACAATCAGAGAAGTTAGAGATAAGAAAACAGAATAGCATAGAAAAATAAATAGACTAAGAGTAAAGGGATTAGAAAAGAAACTCTTCTCAAAGGACAGGAACATATTTTGTAAAACCTAAGGAAAAATACAAGAAACTAAACAAAAACCAATACAACTTAAGATTAGATACTGGAGAGTAGATAATTTTTAAAAATCTGTGAAATTAATAAACAAGACCAACTTCTTGATACATAATTTAGATATACAATTTGAAAAATTATGGGGTACTACTGAACCACTCTATCTAAAGAAACAATTTTTTAAAATTCGATAAAACCATATATTTTTGAAATTTTGAACTTTTCCTGCCGATGTTAAACACTAATTTTTTTTTAATTTTGAATATTTCATTCAGGTTATTTTTATAATAATTTTAATATTGAAAAATATTTTTAAATTACTTATAAATAGTTTTAATAAAAATATAAACTGCAAAATTTTCAAACTCAAACTAAACAAATTTTAAATATTTTATTATATGTAGATGAATTAAAGAAGACTTTTTTTTAACAAGTTGTTTTGTAATTTTATATTTGAATATTTTAAATTTAAATCAAAAATTTTGTATTTTTCATTGTTCTCCCACCTACACCCTAATGAATGCCAAAAAAGAATATACTTACTAAGTGGAAATATGTTTACCCTTTTTTTTTATTCAAATTACATGGATGTGCCACTTTAAGCATCACCCATATGCATTGGCGTCGAAGTTCTAGTTAAAAAGTAGTCTTCGTTTACCCCCCTGTACGCCGCTGGTGAATAGAAATATGTATGTTTTATTCACTATTTTTATTGGGCCAGATACTGTTACAAACAGCAATAAATTGGGAATCGATAGTAACCATTCCCTCTAAGACATAAAGTGAAAACTGTAAAATAAATTTAACTTTAATTTCGGTTATAAAGCTTTTGCAAGCATAGGTTCATACGAATTTTTCTTTCTCAAAATGATATTTTCTATCAGTAGTTACAGTTTGTTAGTTTAAAACCGGGACACATTTTCTATTTACTGCACGTAATATTTAGATCGTTCCACCACCCGTTAACACTGCAGTCGAAATAACCCACTATATATGGATTTCAGTAATGCAGAATATGAACGTCTCTACTTGATTATATTATATAATACTTCATAGAGAGGAAGTAGTGTACACCATTTTGCACAGCGATTTACATTTTGAGGTGTACTATCTAAAGAATTAGAAATACTGCTAAAAAGTAAGTAATTTGGGTTTTGTAGATATAAGTCGACAGAAAAGGCCTTTATGGCTTTGGTTGAAAAGATTGCCTAAGGTTTAGAGAACAAAACACAGAATATGTTGGAACTTTGTTCTGTGATCTGAACAAAGCTATTGACTGCGTATCATATAGTTTATTTTTAAATAAACTAGCTAACTACAGTTTTGTAGAGAAAAGCTTGGAATTAATAAGTTTTTATTGTTATTTAAAAAAATAACAAAAGTTCTATATAATATATAGTAGTTTCAGTGTATCAATATTCTGAAAATTATGGCTGTTTCTGATAATAAATCCTTGAGCTTTGTATGTCTTTGTGACAATATATGTAATGTGACTGTTAAAGGACAACTTTTTATCAAAAATGACTCCCAAATCACAGAAATTATCAGGTCTTGAAAGTATGTTATTATCGAGAGAATAATCAAAATTTATTAAACATTTTTTGGTGGAGTGCGATAAAACGTTACATTTTTGATATTTAAAGGCAAATTATTTTTTATGCACGAGTTCTTGACGAATTAAATTTTACTGTAGTTGACAGTCATCAATACTTGCAACTCTGCAACAAATTTTCAAGTTATCGGCATATGATATAACATAAAACTGTTAGGCTGTCAACAATATCATCGATGAATAAAACAAAAAAAGGGGTATTAACATCGATCCCTGTGGAACGCCCGTAGCAGATACTTTACTAATTAAAACGACTCAAGAGTTATATTTTGTGCCGTTTTTACCCAGCCATGATAAAATTTACAAAATAGTAATTATTTATTTTTTTATTACAGAATTTAAATAAAAAAAGAATATCTGTTCTTGATTCGATACAAGGATTTTTAAGTTTTATATAAAAAAAAAATTGTTGAAAAGAACTAAGTACGGGCACTAACATGGAAGTAACAGATGATAAAATCGAGATTAAATCAAATGATGTAGAAGAATATGCGTACGTACCGACCTTAAAATATGAAATGGGATGCTATGATGTCAATGAAATAGAAAATCCTGAGGGATTTACCTTCAAATCTGAACCTGAAATAAAAGAGGAACCCAAAATGGACTACCCAGAATTCGTTCATAAAACTGATATGGCAGTTATTAAAGCAGAATCAACTGATTTTGATAGGTAAGCGTCACTTATAGTTCATACATATTTTACTTCCGAAATATAATGGAAGTATATAAACGTAATTGTACAGGTTAAGTTAATTAACAGTGTAAAATACATATAGGGTTACGTGTTATGTGGTATATCTCCCTTCATTCTGTCGGCAGTTTATTAATTCAGACAAAATCAATTAATTAGCCTGAAACTGCCTTTTTAGAAATACTTTGGAATCAGTTAAAAAGAGATAAAAACAGAGTTGTTTTAAAAAAAAAGTAATAAAATTTGCCTTCAAACTTCATTTCTTAACAGCGTTTTTTCAAATTAAAGAAATAATGCCATTTTTTGGCGAATATACCGTGTGACCCCAATATATGGTACACCCCTAAAATTGTCCGTATCTTTATAGATGTAAATCTGAAATTTGGGCATAATAAGACATAAAAACACATATTTTGATTCTATTTTCAAGACTTTTGTTCTTCCGGTTTCGCCGGAAGTAATATCAAGTTTTTTTCTTACATGTAATGTCCAATTTTTTATTTGCGATTCGATTTCCAACGAGCTAAAAATTGCCTATACAACCACCTTTTCAAATTTAAAAGCGGTTGAAAAATGGCCAACTTATGGCTGATTTTCACTTTACACATAGGTGGTCATACAGTGAATACTTCAAATTACAAATTTCTCGAGGTAAGCTGTGGAATAATTGCTAAACACAAATCAATTCTGTACTTAAAACCGCTACTACTTATGTTTTAGTGTGTTCTGTAAAAATCAAATAAAATGTAATCTAAGAATTTTCTTACATTTTGTATGATATAAATTTAACTGAAATTATTAAATTTCTGCACATTTGCATTTTTTCTGTCCATATCTAAAATTAAATTGCCAATAATAGAATTTTTCAAAAATATCAAATTAAGCCTTCCAAACACAAATTTCATTGTGTATTAACTTTTGTAAATATTTGCAAAATTTAATAAATAAATGATAAATTTTACAAATTTAGTTTTTTAATGTTATAATAAAATTTGTATTTTAGCCAAAAAGCCTGATAAAGACCCACAAAACAAAAGACAATATAAAGGGTGTTCGACTTAAGAATCGTAGACGAGTGATTGGCTTTTTAAAGACAAAAGCAAAAAGATTCTTAAAAAAATTTATTTGATGGATCGATTATTAACATTTTACAACGAACTTAGCTGGTTGAAATCTAGGATGAAAAAACTTGATGAGTGCTGGAAGCGCTCTTATTTATAAACTTATCTGGCTATCGCTTTTAGCTGATGTAAGGGTTTTACGGTATTATAACTTTCGCATTTAAATAATAAATCGCTTAAATGACATGACATTTTACTTTATTTGATTTTTATAGAATATTTGTTAAATATAGTACTAGAATAAAAGAAGTGGCAGGCGATTTTCAGTCTACTCAACAGTTAGGTAAATTCTATAATTTACTTTAGTGTGTCTCTTGAAATTGGTAATATGAAATATTTATTTCATAGCAATCTTTGTGTAAAAGAAAAAGCGACCATAAGTCAACCGATTTTAAATTTGAAAAAGTGGTTATATAGGCAAATTTTAACCTCATTGAATTCGCAAATAAGAAAATAAAGTGGGTGTCACTTCCAGTAAAATCGGAAGGACAAAAATCTTGAAAATAGTATCAGAACGTATTTTTATATCTTACTAACAATTCCCAAATTTCAATTTTATACCTTTAAAGATACGGAAAATTTTGGGGACGTACCATGTGCTGTTTTCACCTGGTATGTAAATAAATAATATTAAATTTAGGATTTTTTTTTTTTTTTTTTTAATTTCAGGACAAACCTATGATATATTTTCTGTAGCAATAAAGCTGTTATTATCTAATATACCATTCAAATACATTGAGCGCTCACTTTAAATGCGATTATCTTAAAATTGCGGAACAGAACAAATCGAAAAAATTGGATGTTGATTATGTGCCTATTGTGAACCACTTATTTAAGTTTGAGTAACGTGCATTGAATAGTTTTGAAAGTCCGCCTGTTAGGAGTCACCATCATAAACATAAATTCTACTATTTACCGCACCCTGCAGCACTGCCGACCTATGTTAAAAAATGACCATATTTTAAGGATATTTTGATTCTGACAGTCAAAGGGATTGGTTGTGTGCGTCCGTGTTTTTTCAATTATGTAACCCCTGTCCATAGAGCTCTGGCATTGGTTTGGGGGTTGTCTAATTTATGTGATGTTTTATGTGTTTTTTTATTATATCAGAAAATATGCATCCGATGTAAATAAAATTTTAGGTATCGTTAAACGTTTTTCATGCACTTTTTTTTGTCAATTTGCCTTTTAAAATTTAGGAGTAATTGTAAAAGACCTGGCTTCATGCTCATTCAGTTATTTTTTAAGGATTTAAAAAATCTTCGAAAATATTATTCAAGTTGGTTATGTAAAATGTAGAAAATTTCAAAGCAAAGATTTTGGAAAAAAATAAATTAATTGAATTTTCAAGTGCTCTAGGTAATATAAATATTTTTTTCATTTTGAGTTCAATTAACCGTTCGTATTTTTTGTTTTTTCGAATAATTGTTTAGCTGATAGTAAGTTAATGCCCTAAAAAGAATTTTTATTATATCTTCAAAATAACTGAACGGGCATGGTGGCACATTTTTCAAATTATTACCACACTGAGAAAAACATTCCAAGTAAACAGTGAATCGGACACATTTTTAATTAGAATTAGTATCAAGTTTGTTATTAAGAAATGTTACGTAATACTTGTAACAATTAAAATTGGAATTCTGACACCAAGCAAATAATCCCTAATAACTAATTAAATAGCCCCAATATAAAGTGAACACTTGTGTTAACATTTGACTTCTTAATAGTCACCAGTTTTCTTATAACAAACATTCACATTTTTGTAACATAAAAGAGTGCACATGACTTTTTTATTATAGTAGTAAGTGTACAAACATTTTGTATTTAATTAAAGTTTCCTAACGTTAAATATTCAGTCACTAAACATCAATGAACTTAAAAAAACAAGTAGGGCTCGGGTGTTTCCGTGAGCGCGAAACCCAGCGAGGGCTCCGTATATTCTTGACTTGATATGCGTTCCCGCTTTCAGTCTTCAATTTCATCTTGTTAGTGGTGTATGTTTTGTGCTAGACTAGCCAAGTGAATGTTTGTTGTGTGCAAAAGTGGCCTACTTCTTAACCTTAAAATTATTATGATATTGTAGTTCAACATTTTTGCTGAGAAATATGGATTTTTCTGCAGATTTAGGTAAGAACACACAATAATTATCAATTAATATTTTACTTATATAAAATTTATTCAAGATTGTTTACAGAACAACAAAATAAACTGTTTTTTTTTCTAGATGACGGCCAAACGTGGTAATAGTACAGCAGGCACCTCACATGATGATAATAGTATGGATTCTTGTGCAAATATAGGTAGATACCTACCACTATAATTATCAATTATTAATATTCTATTTGTATAAAATTTAAGCCAGATTGTTTACAGAATAACAAAATAAATTGTTTTTTTTTTTTTTGTAGATGACGTTACTCAAGGATGTGGTAGTGGTACAGCAGGAACTTCACATGAAGATGATAATGTATTTTCAGACCAAGACAGTGTTGAAGATCCATATGCTGATTCTGGCTCTAGCTACCAACAATCTGACTTATGTAGCTCTGACACTACTGATGATGGGTCAGATAACGAAGGACAAGAAGAGGGAGAACCACAAAACGATGAACCAGAAAATTATGCAGAAGATAATGATAACAATGAAGAGGTAAATTTAAAATTAGTTCAGGAGATAAAGCCTCGAAATAGAAAACGAGGTAAAAGAAGAAAGATTAGAGATGAGACTGTATGGAAAAGAAATATTTAAAAAAAATCGAGGAATAACAGACTAGCTTATACAAGTGTGGCTGAAAAACCTGTAGCTGCGAAAATTTTTGATAATTCAGATTTTGACTGTACAAGAGAGTGTCACAAGTTGATACAAGTAGCCCAACGCCAGAAGCTGTTTGACAATTTTTATCAGCTCGCAAATTTCAACCTGAAAACAGCTTATATTTGTGGCCGAATAAAATTGATTGTTAAAATGAGAAGCACCTGCAATTCAGCAAGAAAGCAATATACCAGAATATACAATCTATCAAACGAAGTCGGTGTTGATTTGCCAGTTTGTAAAAACTTCTTCAAGAAAGTCCTATAAGTTTCAGATGGTTGATTAACAGAGGCTTTACAAGGTAAACAAAGTGGCGGCCCCCCATTAGAAGGCACCGATTTCCGATAGTTGTAAAACTTGCGACAACCTTCAACATCAGATTAAATTTGGGTCGGATGAAAATGTAAGAGAAATGACAGTAAAAAGGGAATTACATTTAAGAAAAGCGGAAGCTGCAAGAAGTGGGATAGAAGAGGATGCTGAACTAGGTAAGAAACCAGAGAAAGACGTAACAGTGACATTATGTCTACGCTCCCAACTCCTCATATTTCTACAGGAATATGTTACTACAAAAGACATTGTGGACTTATTGGGAATACACAATCTGTCTACTAATATAGTGCATATGTATGTATGGAATGAGTCAGTTGCATCAAGAGGCCCATCAGAAATAGGCTCCTGTTTATTACATTACATCAAAAATTTTGTACATCTAAACTCATTATGTATAGTGACCAGTATGGCGGGCAAAATAGAAATGTGAAAATAGCTGTTCTTTGTAATCACATACTTGGAAGCAAGATATTGAACTTGAAGCTAATTGATCACAAATTTACGGTCTCAGGCCATTCTTACCTAACATGTGATCGTGATTTTGGGGTAATAGAAAAACACAAGAGGGGAGTTAACGATGTCTATGTACCCAGTGACTGGATTAAAATTATTAAGGATTCCAAGAAAAACAAACCATTTATTGTTATTGAGATGAAGGCAAAGGACTTTATAAGTACTGAATTACTTGAACGAAACATCACAAACCGAAAACAAACTGTAGAAAAACATGACCTTAATTGGTTAAGAATGTAGTGGTTAAGGTACACCGTGAATAATCCCTATACATTTTTATTTAAAGAATCAAACAATGAAGTTCCGTTTCAGAACATTAATGTTAAAAAACGCAACACCTCTGAAAATATGAAAGAAAAACTTCCACTTTTATACCCTAATGGAAGAAAAATTGATGCTAAAAAACTTAAGGACCTGCGCGATCTACTATCATACATACCACCCATCCGCCATGAATTTTACAATAACTTACAAGTAACTGAGAGTAATGTGCAGGTTGAAGAAGATATAATAACATGGAATTAATGTTAATGGATGAAAAATGTAGGCTTGAATAATAATGAAGATTTAGTCATGGGGCAAGAACCATCGAAGAGAAAATGAGGGAGGCCAAAAAAGAATCCTTCAGTAGTTGTCAAAACAAATCTACAAAATGGGAACAAAGAGGCAGCTGTAGTTAAAGCAGATACGAAGCGTATTGTAAAAAAAAAAAAAAACTCCATCAAAGAAGTTTTTTGGAGGTGAAAGAAAAAAGAAAATCTCAAAGAAATAGTTTTTTTTTTTAATTTTTGCCTATTTTTTTCAAAAGTAATGTTCAGTATTATTGTAATATTTTTAATATCGTAGTAAAATAGTAAAAAGTTTCCTTTTTTAAAGTCATTTTCTTGAATGCCAATAGTGGCCTAATATTTTTTCCTGAAAAAAACTGAAGTATTTCCAAAAAAAATCTATGCGTAAAAAAATTAGCATAAAACGAGCACAGAAAAACGGCAGCAATATCCAGTAGCTATAATTATAATAATTTATACAATAAAATAAAAAAAACAGAACATTTTAATTTTTTTTTTTTTTTTTTTTCGTTACGGGTTGCGGTTTAAACTACCCGCTGTACTGAAGCTTAAGCTTATTGTACCCCATAGTCTCATTACTCCATAAGACCCGTTCTATTCCAGAAGGCGAGTATACAGTTTATGGGAGCTCTGGCTATCTCTTCCGGGGTTAAAAGTGGTCCCTCGAAGTGTGTTAGTCTCATTGCCGTTAGGGCTGGGCATTCACATAAGATGTGGTGGGGAGTTTCTTCCTCTTCACCACACATCCTGCAATCTGGATTGTCTTTCACCCTTATATTGGTTAGGTGTTTGTTTAGTGTGCAGTGTCCTGTTAATATTCCCACTGCACACCTCAGCTGTTTTCTGCTCAGCTTTAGCATTTCGTTGGTCCTTGCTCTAGATATTTCTCCGATGAACAAGCGTGACTGTCTCATTCCCGGTATCTCTATCCAGTGCGAGTAGTGTTTCTGTCTTAATAGTTCCTTTACCGATCCTTTTGCGGTGCTATAAGATACCCCGCAGGTCGGTTCGGGACCTGTTAGAATTGATTTAGCGCCTTTTCTGGCTAGCATGTCTGCTTTTTCGTTTCCCGTATTTCCCTGGTGTCCTCGTGTCCACTCCAGTTGTACACTGTTGTGTTCCGTAAGTTTCTCCAGGGACTCCAGGCAGTCTTTTACTGTTTTAGATCGTATTTCTACTGCTTCCAGAGCTCTGAGGGCTGCTTGGCTGTCAGTGATGATGCGGATTCTCTTATTTTTGTATGCCCTCCGTATCATTTCTTGTGCACAGACGTCTATTGCTGTGATTTCGGCTTGGAACACTGTTGCGATACTTCCGAGGTTCAGGCTGATGTCTGTCCCTGGTTGTTCTCCCGCAACTCCTGCTCCGGTACTGCTTGACGTTTTTGATCCGTCAGTATACCAGATGGTGTCATTTTGTTGTCTCTGCATCCTACCTCCTTCTTCATCCCTTTCAGGTATTTTTACCCTGAAAGTTTTTGTGGAGTTGTAGGTTGTGCTGATTCTGTCTGACTGCATATCGAGTAGCCGATTTTTTCCTACATATTGGAATACTTCAGTATGGTATCCTTTCCTTGAGATGGTCCCATATCCAGTTGTTTTCAGCCTGTATGCTGCCATTAGTGCCTCATTCTCCACCACTAGGTGTAGTGGAGGTAGGCCTAGCAGTATTTCCAAGGCTGCGGTCGGCGTTGTTGACATTGCTCCCGTGATTCCTAGACATGCAAGTCTTTGCAACTTGCCTAGTTTTCTCATCGCCTCTCCTTTTCCGGCCTTGTGCCACCAGATCAGGGAGGCGTAGGTTATTATTGGTACGACGACCCTTTGGTACAACCAGTGCACCATTTTTGGTTGAAGTCCCCAGCTCTTGCCCACCATGCTTCTGCAGGTCCATAAGGCCCGCGTGGCTTTGATTGTCACTTTGTCTATGTGAGCTTTGAAGTTAAGCTTGGTATCTAAGGTTAGTCCCAAATATTTGACTTCATTGCTCACCTGTAGTTCTTTTCCCCGAAGATATAGTTTCCTCAGGTTTTGGAGTTTTCTTTTCCTTGTGAAAGTCACCACCGTGGTCTTTCCTGGATTAACAGAAAGCCCTTCCTGTGTGCACCATCGATCTACCGTATTGAGAGCTCTTTGCATCATTTCTGAGGCAACGCTCTCATTTTCCCACTGCTAGGATTGTGACGTCGTCTGCATATCCTTGCGCATATATTCCTCGCTGTTCCAATTGTGCTAGGAGCTCATCCATAACCAGGCGCCACAGGAGGGGTGATAGAACCCCTCCTTGCGGGCATCCTCTAGTTACAGACACCTCCGACATGTTTCCCAGCGTGGATTGGATTTTTCTTGTTCTGAGTGCTGAGTCGATCCATCTTGTTATTGAAAGACCGACTCCGCGCCTCTTCACTGCCTCGCTTATTGAGTTGAATGAGGTATTGTCAAATGCTCCCTCTATATCTAAGAAGGCTCCTATGGCAGTTTCTTTGCTGTCTAGTGCCTTTTCTATTCTGTGAGTAAGCTCGTGTATCGCTAGCTCACACGATTTCCCTGCTTGGTAGGCATATTGGTTTCGATGTAAGGGTTTTTGGCCCATCACATCGTCCCTTATATGTCTATCAACCAGTTTCTCCAAGGTTTTGAGGAGAAATGATGTAAGGCTGATTGGCCGGAAGCATTTCGCCTGGGCATAGGTATCACGCCCTGGTTTTGGTATGAATACCACGTTCACCTTCCGCCAACCAGTTGGCACATATCCGAGTGCTAGGCTAGCCCTGAATAGTGTGCACAAGGGTGTTGCTAATTTTTTCATTCCTTGTTTAAGTAGTGCTGGAAATATTCCATCCACTCCTGGTGACTTGTATGGTTCGAAAGTGTTAATCGCCCATTCAAGCCTTGTTATATTTATAACTTCTTTGGCTAGTTTCCAGTCCTCCTTTGACGCCCTTCTCATTGGTATGTCTTCTGTTGGACCGTTGTTGTGTTGTGGAAAGGCCACACTGCCCGGGAAGTGTGTCTCTAGAAGTAAATCTAGAGTCTCCTTCTCAGTGTTTGTGTAGCCTCCCTGTTGTTTCTGCAGTGATCCAATCTTACCTTGATTGTCTCTCTGCAGGATCTTCTGGAGTCTAGCTGCTTCTGGAGTACTTTCGATCTCCTCGCATTGCTTCCTCCATGTTTTTGTTTTAGCATCTCTTATGGCATATACGTATTTCAGATTGGCGGCTTTGTATGCCTCCTATCTTCCAGTTCTTTTCGCCTGGTTAAATAGCCTTCGAACTTCTGTCCTCCTGGATGAGAGTTCGTGATTCCACCAAGGGGTCTCACGTTTTGTTCTTCTCTCTTTCAGGGGGCAGCTTTCTTCAAAGGCTGATTTTATTGCTGATGTTATGAAGTCGTTCAGCAATTCTACTTCCGCCGGTGTATTAGGTTTCGATGGGCAGTCCTTCAACCCCTGCTCTAGGATTTCGTTGAAGAGCTCCCAGTCGCAGGTTCTTGGGTTTCTGCTCATCTTAACTCCTTCAGGCGGTGTTTCTAACTTAAATCTTACGTACCTGTGGTCCGAAAGTGATGGTTCCTGGGACACGTTCCACTCGTTAATCACTCGTCCCGCACCTTGTGTTACGATAGTAATATCGATTACCTCCCTCCTTGTTTCTGTTACAAAGGTCAGTTCATTTCCGCGATTTGCTACCTCTAGTTTATTGCTAATTATAAATTCTAGGAGTGACTCACCTCTTATGTTGTTTCCTGTGCTCCCCCACATAATGTGGTGTGCGTTGGCGTCGCAGCATAGAATGAGTTGTACATTACTGGCCTCACATTTTAATTAATATTCCCATTTTTCATATTTGTTGGTTAGGCCACTCTGGCATTAAACGCCTCATATTAAAACGGGAATTTTCGTACCATAACCTCAAATTTTCAGTTTAATCAGTGACATATTTCTGATTTAAATTATAATCTACAATTTTATTTTTAGATTAGATTTAAATTTCCATTATTAATGTTCAACATTTTAGTATTTTGCACAGCAATATGTGTGTTGTTTATTTGTTATAAAGCTTATGTTTTTTATTTTTTTAAAACAGAATAAATGAAAAATATCTAATATTTTTGTTTTTTTATATCAGGGAACAGCTTAATTCACTTCAAGTAATTAATTTTCTCCTTAGGTATTGAGTGATGAGAAGACAATATTTTGATGAATAATAATCATCACATTATTTATTTTGAATATCATTAAAAAAAAATTGCTTTTTTTTGTACAGAGTAGCCCCTTTTGGTTTTTGGGAGTTTTTCAAAAACTATAAGAGATAAATTAATATTTCTCTAATAGCTTTCGAGGAACCATCTACCACCAAAAGATACTGGATACCCTACATTGGCGGCTGGTGAAATTTAGGTTATGTCATACCTTGGTATTGGAGCTTGTGACCCAAGCGATACTTTAAGACATAACTATCTAAAGTAAATAAAGATGTCTTGCAGAAAAATATTTGCGATTGAAATTTGCAAAAAAAAAAAGGAAAAAAATCGTGTGCTTCACTCAGGTTGTTTTTAAATGCTTTGTAAAATATTTGGAAAACATTTTTTCCAGAATCAGGTGGAAAATATATTGACAGATTTCAAATTTCATAAAAAAAAAATATATTGATTTTTCATAAAGTTACACCTAAGTATTTGAAATTTGCGCAGTGAAAAATTAATCTAAAATAGAATTTCAAAACAATGTAAGATTTTTTTGATAACATTTGAAATTTGTCGATATGTTTTTCATCTGATTCTGAAATAAAATGTTTTGCAAATATTTTACAAGTTGTTTAAAAAATAACTTGGTGAGGCACACAATTTTCTCAATTTTTTTTCTCAAATTTCAGTTGCAATTTTTTTGCAAAACTTCATTTAGTTTTGATAGTTATATGCCTCAAAGCATCGCTAGGATCCCATGCCTCAATACTAAGATATGACAATCTAAATTTCACCAACCACCACTGGTATCCATCGATAGATTTTAATGAAATTGTTTAATAGTAGCTAGATCAAACCATAATTAAGACAAATTACCTGTTGACTGATGGATATTAATTAGTTCATTAACAAGAAAGTTAGTGAAACTTAAATCAAGTGAATTCTTTTATTGATGGCTAGTAAAGTGTTTATTAGAGAAAAGTATTCTGTTTGCTAATGATACAGTCATACTTTGATAAATATAAATAAATTCGTACATTTATCGGAAGTACAATGGCTTACTAATGGAAAAAAACCAGTTTAATTCCTATTAGTAATTGGTGTCAGGATTTTCATTTTACTTGCCACAAAGAAGTGGTGGAGTAGTTCCATATACAGATGAACTTACTTATCAATATTAATATTTTAATTGTAGCTAGTAAACTTTTTTCTCGGGGCAAGGTTTTGGACAAGAAATTAAAAAAAAATGCCACATATGAAAAGGATATTCCTCCATATAACTATAAAATTTTACTTACCACTAATGAGGTGGACACAAGCCAATGAAATCTTTATTTTTAGAGATAATCTAATGATTCTTTTGCTGTGAAGAGCAGACGA
Source organism: Rhamnusium bicolor (assembly GCA_029963845.1). NCBI lineage: Eukaryota > Metazoa > Arthropoda > Insecta > Coleoptera > Cerambycidae > Rhamnusium > Rhamnusium bicolor. Next base: position 104,535 of record JANEYF010002082.1, on the reverse strand, counting down.
AATTTATTTTATTAAAAGATAAAGTTGGCAGAAACAATCAACTGTGGAATAGAGAAAATATGTCTTATTCAAAAATAAGTCGTGATTTCGGTGAATTTTGAAATTTTTTTCTAAAAATTATCAGGCATTTTCAACAACAATCCTAATTAGCATTTCCAAAGAAATTTATATAGAAAATTCATACTTTCTAATTTAATAAACAATTATTTTTTACAAATTTTCAGTTTGGCAGAATCTTCCAGAGGAATTACAATGGACGACGGTGAAATGAGTTCATTCCAATATGAAATGAATTTATTTAGCACAGCATGCAAAACTGAACTTGAAGATAAGATATTAACTGAAGAAATCCTTTCAGTAAAGCTCTACAAGTGTGAAATATGTACATACAGGGCAAAAAAAGAAGAGTTATCTTACCAGACATATGTTGACCCATAAGAATCCTTCGGAGGTAAAAATGCATAGGTGTGAAATATGTACATATCAGACCAAACACAAAAGTTCTCTTAATCTGCACATCTTGACTCATAAAAACTCCTCAGAGATAAAGATGTACAAGTGTGAAATATGCACAATCAAGGCAAAAAGAAAGGATTATCTTACCAGACATATGTTGATCCATAAGAATCCCTCAGAGGTAAAAATGTACAGGTGTGAAATATGTACATATGAGGCCAAATACAAAAGTTATCTTAATATGCATATGTTGACTCATAAAAATTCCTCAGAGATAAAGATGTACACGTGTGATATATGCACATACAAGGCAAAAAAGAAGCATGATCTTACCAGACATATGTTGATCCATAAGAAACCCTCAGAGTTAGAAATGCACACGTGTGAAATATGTACATATAAGACCAAACACAAGAGATATCTTAACGAGCACATGTTTACTCATAAAAATTCATCAGAGATAACGATATATAAATGTGAAATATGTACATATGAGACAAAGCGGAAGAGAGATCTTTCCCGGCATATGTTAACTCATATTAAAAGTCCTTCAGAGCTAACAATGTTCAAATGTGAAATGTGTACATATGAATCAAAGCTGAAAGTCAATCTGAAACGGCACAAGTTAACCCACAAAAGTTCTTGGAAGGTAACAGTGTAAAAATGTGAAATGTGTACATATGAGCCAAAACAAATTTTTTTATCTCAAATGTCACATGTTGACCCATGAAAGTCCTTCGAAGGTAACAATGTACAAGTGCGAAATGTGTACATATGAGACAAACAAAACAGAAAGTCTATCTTAAACGGCACATGTTAACCAACAAAGGTCCTTCAGATGTAATAATCTCCACTGGCTCGGTGGAGTAGTTGGCTAGAGCACGCGATAGCAAGTGTGACTAAATAATCTCGTCATCGTCCTGTGAGTTTGATTGGTGTGTATCTGCGTTTTTTCTTAAGTGTAACCCTCACCTGTGCAGCTTCGGCTTTGGATTCGGGGATTGTCTAATTTTTATGATGTTCATGTTTTTTATGTTTCTGTCTTAACCGGCACATGTTAACATGGCTTCCTTCAAAGCCAATGAAAATGGCAGATGAGGCAAGGCATGTCACTTAACTGGCCTGTGATTGGAATACTGATTATGACCATATTGAGTCACTAGTTTATGTATACATCAAGGTGTGGAGCAACAGTCACTTCAAAACAATCTTATTTTTATTGTTAAAATTATGCATAGTACAAAATGATACATAGCATATTATTTGTGGGTACTGTAATGTAAAAAAATCGAGGAAATGTTCTACATATGTTCACAATAAATTCACAAGAATAACTTTTATTACAGTGATAAATATGTGATTTATAGGCAATTAGTTATACACAATCGATTTATTCATATTTTAGAGTAATTAATCTGTGAAGAAATGTTTGATTAAATCGTTATTTATATATTGTAATTAATATGGCGATTGATGATGTCAAGAGTGAAATTGAGGTTTTGTCAAATTTGAGTGATAGTAGGGAACAAATAATGAAATGTTCTTCTAAAGACCGGTATATCCACCTACTGGTAAAGTTACCAAACAGATAAATTTAAGTATAAAATTGTTAAACCAGTAAAATAATAGTCACTATTTATCAATTTTTGCGGAACAGTTATTTTATATGAGAATATACCCAAATAGCAGAACTTAGTCCAGTAAACATCCAATGGACATCCAGTGGATGAATCACTATTAAAACTAGGATGTACAATGGACATCCAAATTGCATTCAAATTCAGTCCATTGGATATCCATCGGGTGCCACTTTGTCACAACTCTGGACACAATTTTGGACATCCAAAAGAGGTCCAAACCGAGTCCGTAAAATCATGACTACAAATCAATCTGGACATCCAGAGTGCATTCAGTTCGTGTCCATTGGACATCCAAAACATGTCCATATACAGGGTGTATGCCGAAATTAGTGTGCAATATTTTACCAGCGTCTTCAATGACCAAAAATAAGAAAAAAGTTTCTATAAACATACGTCAAAAAATGCTTCCGAAGGGAGCCACAGCCCCCTTAAGGTGAGCTCCTGAAAATATTTTTTAGGGTGCTGTGGCTCCCGTTGGAAGCAATTTTGGACCTATGTTTATAGAAACTTTTTCTTATTTTTGCTTGTAGAAGATACTGGTAAAATATTTCAAGCTAATTTAGGGACATCCTTTATCAAAGTGAAAGGTAAAAATGGTTTACATAGAAAAATTACACGGGGTAAAAATAAAAAAAAATTGTTTTATTTAAAAAGTAATAACACCAGACAAAACTATTACGTCCTTTATTTGCCTCCACTCTGCTTCCTTCTACATTTCTGCCTACTTCCTCTCCTTGGCCCGACGCAGCCACTTCCTTATATTTGTGTTTCAATTTCTTTATTGTTTGTAGTTTGTGTCTTGTGAGCTTCATCTAAAAAATACATTCCAAAATGAAGTTCCTTGTACAAAACAGCTGTTATTATTCGTAAAGAAGTAGTCAAGCAGGCTATACGAAATTTAGTTATTTTTTGATCATTAATTTATGTCCGCCAGCAAAATCTAGCATCGAAACAGCTTAAAAAATATATTATTTGCACATTCACTTTGCAATACGGTAATTTTAGTGAATAAGTACCTAATAAAATTTAAAAAATCAATATTATTTAACACATTAAAACACCTGCTTGCGTAAAACTCCAAACTGTAGAACCTACAATATAAAACAAAAGTACTATATAAGAAACATGAAGTCAGGACATATTTTTTAATTTTTAAATATTTACACTAGTTTATTAATATTTTAAAATAAATTCTCCAACTGCTGTAAAAATGTACAAATATTTTAGGTACAAGAGAACTAATGAAAAAATTTCTAATCTAAGACGGGGCTACCAGAGAAAGATGGATATATAGAAAATCGTTGGCACGAGACATGCAAAAAATACAAAACATGCAAATCGATCGTTTGGAGCACATAGCACTTAAATAAATTTATATCATATTAATAAATATATACTTACACAGCTCAATGAACGTCTTCTCTTCCCTTCTTTGTTTAGAATTTGGTGGTTATTTCTAAAAAAATAACATATAGGTATTACATTCAGAAACTCTCGCAGCTTTATTTTCTTTTTAATGGGAAAACTGTCATCTTTGTTTTCTTCTATTTTTAAATGGGAAAAGTGGTGTAAATTACATTTTGTCAATCAGACGAAAGCTAAATTAAGAAAACTGTTAGCAAAAAAATAGTGTTATTCTACTTTTAGTGTTAGGTAAAATATTAATTATAGCGATGGCAGCTGGCAATTTTCAGAAAATCATAGGTATATTCATCGTTTTAAAAATTTGATTTGTCGCAACTGTGCCGCAACTATAGACAATGCTCCAATAACATGTGCACGAAAATCAGCACAAGGATTGACGCAACAGAACAGTAAATAAAATTTCTAAAACGAATATAGATCAATCAAATATCTCCAAAATGTCAAATTATTTCTAAATCCACTAAACCGTTCTCACGTAAACTAGATAACTCCACACAATAAAATATGCAAAACTTAATAATTTCCACGTTAACGTTCATTTTACACAGAACACCTGTAGCAGAATGAGGTTAGTTTCGGTCCATGAATTGAACAATTAAGATATTCAGTTTTTTGTATCTCTTGTAAAGTTTGTTTTGATTGAGTTTGTAGTCTAAGCAAACGATATATAGAACTGTATTATTTCATATTGTGTAATAAATCACGAAAAAAAAAAATTAGTAGGTACTTACAGTAATACGCTTCCACAATAGCAATAGGTATCTAATTACTTTTCACCTTCACAACTGTTTACAACCAAGAACAATTATTAGAACAAATAAAAAACTCACAACCACCAGCCTCAACAAACAAAATCCTGAAAATCTTTAACCCTTTATAGGGCAAGACTCCTTTTAATTTCAGATTGACTGATTTTTTATCAGCATTATGCAGCATGACTTTATTAACAGTGATATATCACGATTTTTTTCAAAAAAATTTGTTTTTTGTTTTTTATGGGGAGGTTCCTCATGGAACCACCAACCATTTAGGACTACGGTATATTTTTAATGTTAGGTGGTTCCAAATAAATCCACTTTATATTTTTCAACAGTTTATTAATTGTACAATAGGCTCGACAATAAGATAAATAAACATAAGTGCACACAAATATATCAGATCACCTTTATTGTATATGAAATGGCTTGAAACAGTCTTGGCACAAACCAACATCACATTGAGAACAAGATAGTCTTGAACGCTTAACGTTTTTCTTAGTACTACAATAAGCACAGCGCCGTTTTGTACCCTTTACAGGAAAGTGGTTCCCTACATTACTATGCATAAATGTACCCTGAACAGACACTTTGCGACCGCTCTTTTTCGTAATTTTATTTCTCCCTGGCATAGGCGTAGGTCCTAGAGATTTTCTGCTACAATAGTTACCAATAAGTTGATTAGCTAAAATACTTCTAAAAGTCAAATGGGTCATACAACTATTTTTAGAATTTTGCTCCTGTTTTTGAGTTTTATATAATATGTAGCTGTTCACAACTGATGCGTCCACGAAAAAATAAAATAACTTTAGCCACCACCGCCTGCTTTTCCATGATATATTGTAAGATGCCATGTACTGATCAAATTTGTCTACACCCCCATGTTTATATTATAATCTTTTACTACTTGTGGGCAAGGTATTACATCTCTGTTTCCTCTAAGATTTGTTCTAAGTACTGTTGTTTTGTTTGAAGGATCGTGAAAAGAACTAGCTATTAGAACACTTTTTTTCCACGATCTTTCCACTTGCATACAGATAAATCTTCTGACATGCAAAAGTCATATTCTCCCCTCTTTATATCTTTGTCAGGTAAAAGTTTATTTTTAGGATAATATTTTCTATTAGAGCGCAGGGTTCCGCAAGCAAATGTATCTAATTTCAATAGTTCTGTTAGGAGTGGAAAAGTGGTGAAAAAATTATCAAAATATAGGCAGTGACCCTTCTTTTGAAATGATTTTGAAATATCTAACACCACCTTTTCGCCAAGTCCGAACGTCTTTCCTTCTTCACTTTTTTCTTTCCCTTCATAGATTTTAAAATTTAAAACGTATCCAGTATCAGAGCATGCTAATATCCAAATCTTAAAACCTCGCTTGGTAGGTTTCTTGGGCATATACTGCTTCAGTGACGTGCGGCTTTTGAAACCTACCATACTTTCATCTATTGAGAGACTTTTCCCAGGTACATAAAAACTTGGGAATTTCTCATTTAGCATTCTGATAAGTGGACTTAGCTTATACACTTTATCAAAATTTGTGGTGCCACGCTCAGGCATTTTACTGTTATCATTTAGATGTATAAATCTAAGAATTTTTAAAAAACGTTTTTGGGACATAATCTGACTTACCCTTTCCACGTGAAAATTTGGATCGGTGGACCAATACATTCTTATGCTAGGGAGACGATGAAAGCCCATAATCAATAGTATCCCCAAAAAAGCTAAGAATTCTTCGACATCTAAATTCGTCCCCTTTTGCACTGCGTATTTGTTTGATTCAAGTACTATTGTATTCAAAAGTTTGTCACAGAAATTTTTTTTGAAATACTCTAAAGGTGACTCTGATGTATCAATATTGCAATGTTTACTGTGAGATGACGAGTAATTAGTGTATTTTTTCGGCAACAAGGCAGTCTTCGTCCACTCTAGTTTATACTCATCTTCTTGACTTTCTTCTTCATCCCCACTGCTGTGGTCTGTTTCATCCAATTCAGTTATATCAAATGCTTCCCCATCACATGCATCCTCACTTTCGCTGGAATATGGAGCAATATTTTCATTTTCAATTTGAAAATTAGGATCTCGGACGGAATCATCTGAATCGAAATCCTCATTTGAGTCATCCGCAGCAGTGGATATATTTGGTAATTTTTTATTACGTGCACTGCGTTTTTCCCGTGAGTTACTTGTCGAAGGAGCTGTGCTTGGTAAGTTATCTTCACCATCCGTGTCTCCATCAACATCTGAATTAATAGCCTGCTCTTCTGTTATACCATTTATGAGATCAAAAATTGCATCACTTTCCATTGTTTCCAATTTTTCAAATGACCATCTGTTTTCCGCCATTTCTCACTGGTAACCTTGTCTGAAAAATATGAATAACATGTTATCGCTTCTAAATATTTAAGCAATATAACTTTTGCAATTGTCTATAATAAAACAGAATAATGTAAAATAATCAACAATCAATTTTTAATGCATAGAAGTTACAAAAAAAAATTAGAAAAAATACTCAATTTTTAGGTTAGAAGGAACTTGTTTATAATTATTCAGAATTATATCAACAAAACTATATCATAGCTGTGAAGTGGTTACAGAAAATCATTTGTAATTGTGTCAAATTGTACTTACCGGAATACAAAATCAAGTATGTCACTAAACAACAAATTACTCATAAAATAGAACCACCGACATGAAAACAAAAAGTCTGCTTTGAAATGATTAGTGGCACCAAATGGAACCACATTTACACAATTTATAGAATTATGCTCATGCGTATTGAAAGTGGTCCCGAAATATAGCCACTTATCGCTTGGAGCATAACAATCTGTCGATTAGGTCTATTGTACTAGGTTGTACCATTAGATTTTGAGCCTTATGTCCGGTGGTTCCACAGAGGTGCCACCAACCTATAAAGGGTTAAAATAATAAAAATGGCTGCGGCGGACGGCGTGTACTAACTGAAATAACGAAAAACGCAACGCCTGCGTAAAAGTCAATCATGGCCGGTTGAATAGATAAAAGACGTAAGCGTACCACTTCATCCTTTCTCTATTTATTAAATGAAAAGAGCAAGCAATGTGTCGTATCGCTAGACAAGAATCAAGCGACAATGCACCTTTCAAGATCGAGAGAATGATCGAATGTGTGGTGAACAACTTTCGTCCAAATGACGCCAATGTTTAAATGAAACACATTTGCAAGTCTTGAAAAAAATGTGCAAATTTTATGCTATACCATTAAAATTCTTGTTTATACTCGGATTAAATAATGAATATAATATAAAATACATTCGCAATCGCTTCAACGTGTTAAACTTTATTAGTTGGTTAACAAATATGATAGGTTGCTATGCATTTGCAATTACGTACGATACGCAAGGGGGCATAATTTGCATGAAAACATATAAAAATTTTGGACTCAAACTGGACAGCCAGTGGATATCAACTTCTTGCTGTCCAATGGATATCCATTTACTTGCAGTCCAATGGATATCCATTTAAATGTCTCTGACATCGGGACACTTTAATGGACACAAAATGGATATCCATTGTACTGCAGGTAAATCTATATCCATTGGACATCAAGAATTGGATATCCATTGGATGTTGATGGTTATCTGGGTACTTCAGTGTGATCAGTTTTTGCAATAGTAGTGTAACGGCCCCCCGCCCTCTCCCTGTTGTTGTGTATTTAGTTTATACTCTGGTCACTACGACACTAGTGTGACTTCTCATCCCACTCGTATATACTCTTATTTTATTAATTTGATTATTTAATTGATTCACTTTTTGAAAAGTCTTACCTTGTCGTGAAGCGACAGGTAATACTTAATTAATTGGCATTTTTAATTGACTTTATTTTGATTACCTACTTTTACCAATTAGCCTGGACCTTAATCTGCACTGCACTGATATATGTTTTAAAAAATGATTGATGCCTGTTTTACATTTGTCAATTTGTGAATTTATTCACGAAGTGAATTATATCAATATTTCACTTGAACTAGTAGTTCTCCCCCGCAATGGAAAGTATCATGTATTAAGCCAATACCTAAGAAAAAGAACCCGGAACAACTTGGAGATTTGCGCCCTATTTACTTTCGGTTCCTCTTAAAATTATTGAATCAGCAATATATGAACATCTCTCTGAATATGTCTATCAAAACTGTATTATTCCCTCACATCAGTCTGGATATAGAAAAGGCTTCAGTACCTCTACACTACTAAGCAATATAACTGACGATTTTTTTGCGAGCCATCGACAATACGAAAGTTACCTCCTTAACATTACTTGATATATCTAAAGCTTTTGACTCTTTAGATATTAATTGCTTAATTGCAAAACTAAGTTATTATGGAATATCTGGAAATACCTTCTCCTGGTTGCGTAACTATCTAAATGGCAGACAACAGCTTACTAGCTTAAATACAGGAAGTTCGATACTCACATCACAATGTAGATCAGTTGTATCCGGTGTTCCGCAAGGATCTATTCTCGAGCCACTTCTTTTTAACATATTTATCGCAGACATTTCGAGACTTCCGCTAAATTCAAAATTATTCATGTACGCTGATGATATTCAGCTAATATATAGCTTTTCTTCTTTTGAATCTCAAATGGCAGAATACTACATCAATAATGATTTGAGTCTATACATGAATGGACAATTCAAAATACCCTTGTACTAAATGCTAGCAAAAGTCAAAATATTATTTTTGGAACGACTCGACAGTTTCTTAATCTTGCACAACTGAATATTCAGATTTATAATGAAGTCATTACATCAGCCAATAGTGTAAAAAATCTTGGAGTAATATTTGATTCTCTACTGAACTTCTCTGGTCACGTTAGTTCTATTTGTAAAAAATCCTTTTTACTGTCTAAAACAGTTATATGCCTTTAAAAAAATATCTAGATACAAATACTAAAATATTGCTCTCTGAAACTATGGTTCTGTCGCACTTAAATTATGCAGACATTGTATATGGTTCATGTCTTTCGCAAGAAGACAAACATCGTTAACAAAAAATTGAAAACTGCTGTGTACGTTATTTCACAACTGTGCCTCAACATGGTCATATTACTCCATATTTACGTAACTTTAATCTATGAAACATGTGTGAAAGGAGATTTATTCACGTAGTTGGATTTATTTTAAATATTTTCAAAACAGGGAAACCTGATTATTTATTTAATAAAATACAAAGACGAACTGAGGTTCACGACAGAGATCTGAGACATGTTGAAAATAAAGTTTGTGTTCCCACTCAAAAGTTTTTCATTTCGATCGTCCTTCTCCTTTTTAGCAGCATATATTATTAATAACCTGCCAGTTCAATACCATAATATGTCAGTCGCTACGGTAAAACGTAAACTAAAGGAAGATATACTCTTATCAAGATTAGAAAAATTCAATGTATTATTGTTTTAGATTTGAATTATATACTTATTTATATTCACTTGTGACATAATTTTTAATTACTTGTATGTGTTTAATATATACATAGGTTTGTGTGTTTTTATATATATTTTTATCTCTGTACCCGGGAAGTGTTGAAAAGCAACGTTGTTGACACACTTCCTTTTGGAAAAGTTTGTAGCTGTATCGCTCAATTTTTTTTCTCAATAAACGTATTATTATTCCCAGGTAGCAAGGGTACGTCATAATGACGTCAAAATCTGGTGATTACTGGTCATAAGACGTCAGTGAACCAAAAATCGACGACATAATGACGTCTTATAAATGACGTTAAAATGACGTGCTGCATATCACGTTATATAACACGTCATATTGTCGTCTTTTTTCGGTGCTATTATTATATATCAGTCATATACAATATGGAATGAAGCGGCATTTTCGCAAGTGACATATTGCCATCATTACAAGATTACCTGTATTTTTTTAACAGTTTCCAAAGAGAATAATCAAAGGCATGCAAAAATATTGTTTTTAGTTTGCAAAAGCAAAACATTTGCCTATATAATTTTTGCACAAATATTTTATTACTTCTAGGAACATTTTTAATGAACATTTTTAATATTTGCACGTCACAGCCATTCATCATATAATTTTTGTAATATAAATTTCGTACCCTGTATCCCATTGAATTCAAAAGTACCGCTATATAACCAGACATGAGCGCAACTACGTTCGAATTTCTGAACAACGTGATTAATATTAACCAATCGGTGTAGGTACAGCTTATGCGCGCGCAGTCCATCTTACCACAGACCACTGTGAATTCCCAGGCGTTTACGACATTTTGTGTTCTGTGTTTACTCTGGCCTATTAGTGAAATATCTGGCAAATGTGTTGTTTTGACGTTTAACGAAAATTCTGTAGCAATACCTATTATTCACAGTTTAGTATATGATAGTAAGATAGAATAAACATTTATTTTTTTGAATATGTAATATGTTATATAAACAAATTTTATATAGTAATATATTTTTTTCAATATATGTATAAACTAAATACTAATAGTTTTATCTGTATTACTGAAAACTTGGGAGGGGGGTACCAAATATAACCTGAAAAAGACCTCAAAATAATGTCTAACTAATGACGTGATATTAACGTCAAGTAATCAACGTCATCGGTCCAAGACATTAGGAGGACATTTTCACGTCATATTTACGTCATTCAACTAGTCATTTCTCGTCACTCGGTGACAATTTTTTCACGTCATTTTCACGTGCTCTTGCTACCTGGGATTATTAAGTAGCTTCACGACGAAACTTGATAAGTGTAATATAAAACTTTTTACTTGAAATAAATTCAAGGACATTGTCGTGAATTTCTTCACACAATTAGAACATGTTCTAATTCCTGTCAATATTTGCGTGAATTTCAAGCACACCAATCGCAAGAAACTAATCTCAAAATCCGATTTAGGATCTAGACCTAGACTGGTAGACTGTAGTAGGTTGGTACACACTGAAAAGTTCTACTCGTGACAGATAAAATTCAGGGTAATGTAAAATGATTACTTATTGTGAAGAAATTGGCGAGCAAGTTCATGGATTTCTTCATGAATAAATTCACGAATAAATTGACAAATGTAAAACTGGTATAACATAAGCAAGATTTGACTTTATATTTATTATGACTAATTTGCGTAGAATTCACTTTTGTACCTGAAACTAGAAATAAGTCAAGGAAACTCAATAACGTTTTAACAAATTTATTTCTGTGCATAGACAACTGTCTACATGAAATACATTACATTTAAGCTAGTTGAACCTGTGATGCAACAAAACCTTGTTACATGCGGCGGAAACTCCCGTTCCGTAGTGTGACATGTGTGACAGTGTTACATATCGTAGATAACTGTCCACAAGATATACATTTAACATTCGTCGGGTTCAACCTGCAATGTAACAAAACCTTGTTGCATACGGCGGAAACTTCCGCTCTGTACTAGAAGTAACATGTATATAAAACCTTACACATGGGTGCAAGAGAAACTTCTCTTGTGGGGGTTCCGACCGTCCCCTGTTAGGCTAGACGGACAGACGCAGATAACAATGCTTTTAACTAAATCGCGGACACGTTGTCGCAATACAACAGTACTCTAAACACAAATAACGCTGCCAATTAATATTCTTTGGGACAACTGTTCAGTGAATTGTTTGGCTTGCCGAATACACCCCGCCGTCAAGGCTTTAACCAAGGTGAAATGAACTACCACGTACTGTTTTGTAAAGTGTTGGTTGACGTCAATTGCATCCAGGGCACGCGAATGGAGACTGTGGTCAGAAAACATTAAACGATGCCCACGGGTTGCCCACCACTGGGCCACCTGTCGAGAGAGAAGGTCCCGTGGTCAACACCTCAGAGGGTTAAATGAACTTAGCATGTTGTGTTATTGTCATCTGGCCGTACCGATCTAACAGCTGGCCATTCGAGTCCCTCAGACAAGGCATGACATTTTATAAAGTTACATTGCAGATTCCGCTGACCCCTATTTACTATTTACATCATCTTATTCATAAGCCTGACCTAACATTGATGCGGACAAATGAACGACTGATCTTAGCTAATTTAATATTGAATGTAATAATTTTTTATGACAAAGGTATTGAGAAATGTATTATAAAAGGTCTATCTGTAAATCATTTGGTACTACTGGTCAAATCCTATTAAAATCGCGAAACCCTAAGCATATAGAGTCGTACTTTGATTAACGTTGCCATTTCTCGTAACAAAAGAAATTGGTTTAATTGAATGAAATTTAGTGAGCAAGCGGACGGCGAGAGCATGGCAAAGCGGTAAAAAAAATTATTTAATGCCATCCATACCTATTCGTGTACACACGGAGAGTTCCGTGGGATTTACTCCCCCGGGTTCTGCAGTAACCCCTGTGTTACTCGTCTCCATGACGCCGGCGGCGTCGGCAGTTATTGCACGCTAATCAAGCGCGGCTCCCGGTGCTGGTGGATAGTTATAACTCCAAGACAGGGCCAATCTCTTATTTCTTGATTCCGGAGAACCAAAGCGTGAAGCTTAAGGCTGTCAGAGTTGACTTGGAGTACAACTATGCCACGGAGAGCTGGACATCTCTTCGTACCCGATTCCGTAGAACCAAAGCCTTGGGGTTGTCTGAGATTTGACCACGACTCTACGCCGTCTCGCGTATTGATATGATTTCCCGTGAGGGAGTTCGTCGTTCAAGCCTGTAGTTTGACTAGCCAAACGCTAGTCCCCTAACTGTGATATTCCAACGAAACTATAGCACACGGCACTTATGAAAAGTGACATAATGACACTATATTAGACTTCGACCCTATTCTTGGTAAAATCTCTTATAACCCAACTTAACGTCGGTTTGTTTATTTTACACGTTATCGGCTGGAGAACTTTGAGATCCTATACAGTTTTGTCAATGTTTTAAAATATTTAAATGAATACTGTGTTATTTTACTTGGCTCTATAATTTGAATACGTACGTTTTTCTGCCAAAGTTATAAGAAAATAATTGAACCTTTTTATGTAATGATTAATTTGGAATTTAAGGAGATAAATCCTTGGAAATGATTTAGTTTAATGTAGAAAATATAGGGAAATTTATTCTCGATGGAGCAGCCCAGAGCTGGGATGCTTCAGTAGACGTAATAATTAATATAAATCTGTTTGTTAACTAACAGCCACTCTACCAGAATACGGATATACTGAGCCTTAAAGAAGTGTAGTATTTATATGTGTTATTGCCACAAAAGTTGTGCAAAAATAAATTGGAATATAAATTTGTCGCTGATAAAATAATCAGAGTTGTGAATTGAGTTTTGAGGATAGAAAGCATTAACTCCAGTAAGAATAGATAGAATGGGAACTTGAGTTGCAGGCAATGAAAACTAAATTGGTAGAAGTATTAATAAAAAAAAGATGATAAAAATAGTATTCTTAAATTAATTAATGAGAGTAAATAGAATCAGTGAACTGAAACTAAGACAAATACATTTCTAATCCCCATCAAACCTCCGACTGAAATAATACCAGATAGAGAAATAAAGTATATGACAAATCTGGTTTACTAGAGAAATAAAGTATATGACAAATCTGGTTTACTTAGACATGTTCTATCGCCCTTTCAAATTTTCCCTATTAAAATCCAACCCTTCCTGTATGTTGCATCCATTTAATTATTCATTACATTATAGGCAATAGCAATCCAATAATCCTCTTCCGTCCCCGACGCTACCAACAACACCGTCGCCACTACTAATCCCAATGGCCAGAACGTAAGTAATATATCCGTACCTAAGTAAAATGATTTTTAAGTAAGCATAATTTTTTACTTCCAAATAAAACAATCTAACATGAACTTACTTATTTTTTTTTATTTCACTTACAAACATCAATTTAAATTTTTGTACAAAAATTTCCTTCCATTCTGTTGTCTCATTAATAATTTTCATCAATAATTATAATATACAATAATACTTATTCATTCAAATTTATTATATCCCTTAATAATATTCATAAATGCTAAATAATAATAAAATTATATATTATAACAATTTCAAATAACTCATCATTATGATTAAACGATTCACTTTTCTACAAAATATATGAAGCTTTTAGAAGGAACCCATTTAACTTATTGTAAAACCAGTCATCTCAACAACCTGCGGTATTCCTAATATTTCTCTTAACCGTCTCAATATTTAACGCTATCCTGTGAGGTTTTTCCACCATAAGAAAATCTAAACAACCTAAACTCAATATTGTCCTGCTATAACAGAAGATCATATCTGATAAATGCTTATTTAGACAAATTAATTGTTACATCTTCCAAATTTTACAATTATCAGTGTTCTTATTAGTGATTATATATATATATATATATATATATATATATATATATATATATATATATATATATATATATATATATATATATATATATATATATATATATATATATATATATATATATATATATATATATATATATATATATATATATTATATCACATTTAGCAATATTATAAATTATTATAAAAGATTTAATAAATATAGTAGCATGCATACATTAAAAATGAACAATTTCAGAAAACAATTTTAATTTAGTTGTTAACATATGTGTAGAATAATTAAGTATTCATTGTTCATATAAAAATGTAGTTAGTTGTAAGGTATTTGCAAAGCCAAATTGGCCATAAAAATTAATGAAAAACAAATAAAAAAACAAGAAAAAGGTGTCAAGTCGAAGTCCTGGATCTCCACTGGCAGAGCTGACGAGAGACCTATTGTGTATTTCCTGCCATCGAAAAGGTGTCACCAATGTAGTCCCATATAAAAATTTCACTTCAATTAACTCCAGAAGTATTAAAAGTTGCATAATTTCAGGGGAAAGATTTCACCTATAAAAGAGACAATTGTTATAGTATATACTTTTAAAAGGGGAAATTTATTAAAAATCTAGTATAGAGTCAATGTAATTGAACTTTAGATAAAAGTTAAAAAAAAACGCAACATTCAATAAACAGGGGAAAATATTGTAAATTATCTTAAAACTTTCATAACGAAACATAAAAAGTGCATGGTCTGTAAAAGTGAATATAAACTGAAATAAAACTTACCAAACAGGGGTGCAGTAATGTGTTTAGATCAATGCCATAATAATTTTTCCAATATTGGGGTTGAAACATAAACATTTCTTGATTTTTGTATGTGTGACAGCATAGTTGAACTATATTTTCATAAAAAACTAAACAGGAAATCCATTGATGTGCAAAGATATACCATGAGGACAAAGGAGAAACTCAGTGCTTCGTATGTGAGTGGGGGTAGTTCAAGACACAGTGAAAGTGTGGTAAAAGGGGTTAAACCAATTTCGACAGCCTACAAAATGTAGAAACAAAAATATTAGTTTTGAGTAAAGATATGTTAACCTAGATATGAAAAGATTTGTTATCAGTAGTTATTTAGTTCTAGTTATATAAAAAGGAGTTTGTTTAAAATGATAGGGCATTTGTTAAGAAAATTTTGAAAATGAGATGTGAAAGATAAAAATTTTTATACTGAACGTAACACATGCAAATTTACAGAAAATTCTCAGGAAAGTATCAAGAAAAGAATATTGTTTTAAAAAAAACAACAAAAAAGTATAAAAGTTTTTATTTTCAAAATTAAAAATATTTGACATTAAAAAATAATTTGTGACAACTAGTCAATTTTGAAATTTGGTGATTTTACTATATACAAAATTAAAGTAAGCAGAGAAAACAATGGATAGTGGGTTGTTATTGATAGAAAAGAGGAGAGTTTTGAAAATTGGAAAGGAATCGAATGAATTAAAGAGAAGAGATACTAATAAAATAAAGGTTAGGAGTAAGATATGGTAAATAGAAGCTTGTAAATTAAGATTCAAGCCAGAGAATTAAAATAAAGAAACAGTAAAAAAGTTTGTAAGTACTTACCAGTTATAAAAAAATCCAGCTACACAAAACACAAAATTAAAGTAAATAAACTATACAAGCATATCAGGAAATTGGAGCGGCCATATCCAAACATTAAAGCGTGGTAACAGCTGAGAAGAAACGACAGGTCGGCCAACCGCAAGGATAAAAATATAAGGTAAAATCTCGAGATTTTAAAATTTGGTGGGCTAATTTAAGTTAAGATTTGTAAGTACATTTGTTAAAATTTTTAAAAATATTTTATTAAAAACAAACTCCTCAATTGTTTTCTGAAAGTGTTTAGTTTTTTTTTTTATGTGTATTGATTTTGTGAATTTAAATTTTGAAAATATACTAACTAGAAAGAACAAAATTGAACCTGCATCCTGAGAGAGAGTAAAAGAAAATAAAAGTAAGTAAAAACTTGTAAATTAAAATATGAGCTAGTCTGGGTATACAAGGGCATAAATATAAAATAAATACAAATTTAAAATAAAGGCGCCAAGTTTCATAGATTTTAATAAAACACAAAATTTTCAATTCTATAACTGTTTAATAAAAACAATACAAAATTTTTACAAAATATATAAATAAATAAAAATACAATAAACCTTATTATCACAATAATATATATATATATATATATATATATATATATATATATATATATATATATATATATATATATATATATATATATATATATATATATATATATATATATATATATAAATATAAAAATATATAAAATGTAATAGTACTCAATAATTGCCAAAGATTGTGAAATTCAATTAAAAACTAGACAAAGTAGTGGAAAATGCTGAATTGAACTTTAAAAATTGATTGATTTATGAAATTTAAAATTCAAAAAAGTAAAACATAATGTTGTTTATATAAATTTAAATTGCAAAAGACTTAGAAACTGAGGGCTTGGCATGAGCAACAGGTTATTTCAATCACAATGCACTAATTGCAAGATTAAAGTAACGATTACAGTTTGGATTTAACAAGAATTTATTAAAATTGTATGTAAACTGTTAATTATAGATAGAAATGTAACTTAGGTACCTGTAGGTAGAATTCCAAAAGGTAATGCCAGGTGCAGTGTTAGAAATAAGGATATAAAACTTGTAACGTAGAACATTATCGGTGACTGCCGAATGTAATTTCCAATTGTAAATTTTATGTAACCAAAATACCACAGTATGGACTTAAAGTGTTGGTGTAGCACCTAAAAAGGATTAACTATTAAATTTTTATAATAAACTGTGCTATAAATTAAAGACTAATAATCGTGTTTATGAAACTAAAATTAAGGTTATTTGAACAAAACTTAAATTTATAAACTTTATGTGTGAAATATTTAAGGGATCTACCTTATAAAAGACTCCAAGTAGTAGAGCTCTAGGTTTAAAAAGGATATAAACTTTTTGTGATCCAAAACCATGTTTTGTGGGTGACGTTGAAACAATGCTTTCGACATAATTTTAAGAATACAGCCTTCAGCTAAGAAATATTACATTGGTTTCAAAGACAATAGTGCCAGTAACAATTCCCATATAGTGGAACTCCAGTACATTGATGTAATTGAAAAGGACATATCAATTTCACAGGGACTTGTGTGTACTGAAAATAAAAAGTAAATAAACTCAATAAATAATGTAAAAACCCAGTGTAAAATTATTAAAATAAGTTCAGAATACATTGTTAAGTATTCTAAGTTAGTTTAGTCATGTTTGTTAATAGGTTTAGGAAATTAATGTAAAAAAGGGTGCGAGAGACATCCCGAGGAAAAAATTGTAACGTAATCTAAAGTGTGACATGCCAATAGAAAGCAAAATGTATACAGAATCTAAAATATTATATTTAAAATTTAAACAGGCATAACTCCAATAAGAGCAAAATTAGAAATCATAAATTAAAAATGTTCAATTAAGTTGCCTAGACCATTGTTGTAAATGTCAAACTTTGGCTTTTTCTAGACAAAATTAGTTAACAACAATCACCTTTGTGCCTCCGTGGCGACCGCACGTATTTCGGTAGGAAAAATACCTAACCTCAAAAGTTTAATTTTATAAAAGTCTATTTTGAGCCCGAGTGGGGACCATAGACATTATATGTCTATAATGGGGACACACATGTATTGTTGAAAAATTTGATATAACCTACTTACATATGTAATTTGCGCACTATCGCTTGCGTTTTTTAAATAAATTTCAACCTTGCCAATTCGTTTTTTACATAGTACGGTACCCTTGAATTTATATTTTTATAAATATGAACGTTTGAAAACTTTTTGTTGCAAAAGTTAAGTTAAAAATTTAATTCGCATCTGTCGCCCACAATTTTTTTATTTCTATATGTAAAATTTACATAGTAGGTACATTCCTAAAAAACCTCTCGCTTTACGTTTTTTGCCATAGAACGGCTCCCTAAAGCTTCATAAATTCATGTTTGAAAACTTTTCGATAAAATCCCTACAAGTAGCTCCTTCTTTATGCACTCTTTATGGCCCTGATTATTTGTTTGGAGGACCGCATTTATTACGAGCATAAAATTGAGACCTCGCCATTTCTTTTTTATCCCATACATTGGGCCGCGTTCCTTTTTAAAAAAAAATATGAGCTTCATTTTTCATCTTATTTGACATTTATGTGTCCGCCATTTATATTGTTATGAAGATAGATTTCAATTTTCCGATGTGTTGGCTCAAAGAGAATCATACACCCTGTGTCCCAATAACAACATACATTTCTTTTCGAGTCCCGCTTATATACGAGGTGAGGATTCAATTGGCGACTCCCAAAAAAACACGAAGTGTCTTTAAAGGCGAAATCAACAAAATATAAATAAATAAATTTTTATTTAAATCTATCAGAGAGCGGTACACGGTGGTCCGAAGACAATTTAGTGTACCCGGTGTCCCAAATACGAAATTTTTTTCCGCGGAACCCGGCCGTATCCGGGGCGGGGAATCGATCGGCGACCTCGAAAAAAAATATACAGGACGCTCTTAATGCCGGAACCGAAAAAAAAGTGATTTTTTTCGGAAAAACTGTGATGTCTCTGGTCAAGAAGGGCCGAAGGCCCTTTCCATGAGGGCCGAAACATGCCGAACCGTCTCGGCGGACCCGGAAATGAAGAATCGGCCCGCAGGGCGTACCCGTTAAGTCATATTGTTTTTACTGTAATATAATTAAACCCGCGTCAAATTCCTTCTCTGTACTTATTTATTCTCCTGGGTCCGGTATCCCACGCAAATAGCTATAGTTGCCCACGTGTGCGATGCGTGGACGACGCTCTATTACAGAGCCATCCAAGTTTAATCAGTTTATCGATGACATGGCTAACAACTTTCTAGTTGACTTGCACACAACCCTAAAAAATAGGTTAAAAAAGAAGAAAATTAACTAGCACATTACAAGGTTATTTTGTACACTTCAAGGTCATTACTCAATACATTTGAATTTTTCATTCTGGCAACACTGGTCACAACATCAATCAGAAAGTTCCACACGAATTTCTCAGTGTAATCTGGATCTCTAATTGGTATTGCTCGACCTTGAGATTATGTCCCTGTATAGGATGCCGCCATACTGTGCGCAATCTAGTTACATTTCAATTTATTATTGGTAAAAATTGGTGATTGCGCGTTGCCATACTGGGTTTCGATTTGTCAGTTGTCATTTTTAGATGATTTGTTTACGTGATGTGCTGTGACTGGATTTATTAATTATTGTGCGTTTTGCTTTATTTGTCAGTTTGATTAGATTTGTTCTGTATTTATTAGTTTTGAGTGGCATTTTGTGGTTATTGTTTAGTGTAGAATATCTGTGTGCTTAATTAAAAGTGCATTGTTTGGTTCCTGGTTGCGAAAAGTTCCACTAGAAAAAAAAAAAAAAGAAAAAGGTGTAACCGTTCATTCGTAAGTCTGGTAGTATTCAAACACCAATTGGTTTTCTTTAAAAGCTGAATAGTTTTGTAAATTTTTATAATAAAACATTTTTAAATCGAGTTTTTTTCTTCTCATATGTGAAATATTTTTTTTCCTCAAATAATGTTTAACTAATTTGTAATACACGACTGTGATAATAACACAACTTATCTGCTAGTTGAACACGAAAACACAATTATTGTAAATCTTTCGTCCGTATATTTTCTATTAGTTTGTAACCCCTTTCGTCACAAACTGATTGGAAATTGTTTCCGTATTGAATTAATTATTACTTACTATAGTATTTTTACATGCATTCTCTTTGTATGATAATTTCTTCCACTGACGCTGAACTAAATCGATTTTGGTTCCTTTTTGTTTTAAATTTACGACAAAACTGATGACATGTCAAAACCAGAAAACACGTCAATGTACTAAAACAAATTACTACAAAATATTCTATGTAGGATAATATTAGATTATTCTCAACATAATAATATAATTGGAAAAAAGTAAAAACGATCAAAAATACTGCGAAATGATTGGACAATAAAAACATTAAGAAATAATCACGGAAATACACTAACGTGTGTGGTAAACACGATTTAAATATCCGCGGTATCATAACCTATAATTGGTTAATATGTAGCCAATATAAATTGCCCACAGTATGGCAGCCTACATGTATAAGTGACATTTTATTAGTATTGTATTAGATATCCAGATTTACATTAAGAAATTCGTGTGGTCCCATTACTCTCAGTACAAGACATTCGAGCAAGTGTAACAAACTCGTGCGATGTGTCAAATTTTTTGCAGTATTCAACCCAAGCCGTCAGTAGATTCCGTTTGTCGCACAGAATCATATGTAATTTAGCGGTCTATCAGCAGGCTGTTCTTACAACGTATATTTTCCGCAAATTTCAATCGCTTTCTTTTTGCAAAATCATACGTACAAGTTATGAGTTGTAATTTAGTCACGCGACCAAATTACAACTCGAAATGTTTATTGGGTTCTTTTGATAGTTATTTCCATAGATAAAATACATTATCTATGGTTATACCATAATGTTTTGCGTGGGTCCTCTTCCAGTAATAAAAAAATGACAACCTAAATTTCACCAGTCGCCGCTGCCTCTTACATTATTAACTAGTAATGTTAGCAGAGTTAAACTAACTACATTCTGAGTTAAGTTACATCATGGTAACACAACTAAATAGGAGGTTGTGCATAGTCGAGGTCCATAAATGAGTGCGGACATCGGTGCATAGGAGTATCTTGGTATAATTCAATGACGTATTATTATGATGTTTGCATCCATAGACCGGACGCACACCAAAACCAAGAATATTAAAGATTCTTGCATCAAAACAACCAAATAGGTCTTGTATACTGCAGATGATATATTTGTAGAATGGTAAAATTTTAAACTGCATATACGTACCATAATATATATTTCCTATAAAAAAAAAAGGAATGCATCCAGTCACAGAATAACACCATATACTTCTAGTTTCTTTTAAGAAATTCGTGCGATGGCTCAACAAATTCATTTGTTGCCTACTTCGTTATAATATTTTATATTTTTTATCTATGAAGATTTCTATCGTAATGTTTATGTAGATGTGTGCTAGATGTGTTTTTACAAAATCAAAGTGAATTTATATTCTGATCCTGTAAAATATAATTATGAAAAACAGGCAGTAATTGAGCTCCCTTGATGTACAGGTATAGATAATGTAAGTGTAGAACAAGATGCATTTTTTTTACCAAAGTCTGCATGAGAAAATGACCCGTATTCTATAACAAAAATAGGGCGTTTCGAACAAATATAATGTTTTCAAAATTCTGAAAATATTACTGATGATTTTACCGTTGAAATAGGTATTTAAAATTATCATTGTTCGTGATAAAAGAAAGTGAGGTTATGTGCCAAAAATTACTGAAATTTTTTTGTTTCATCTGATGATTAGTTATACGCTTTTTAATATTTTCTGCTATGTAGACGTAATGCTTCAACAAGTTCAATATTACCACGATAGAATCCTGGGTTATTTTGTCACCGTAGAACAACTGTATTAAAACAGTGATTTTGTAAGAGAACTTTGTGTTTCCCTGTATTGAACACCTTATTTCAGTCAATTTATACAAATGCCTCGCGCAAATTATATTCGAATACAAATTCTACATTTTAATAATTTTATTCACTATAGAGAATATCGAGATAAGCCTTTGTCAATTCAAGGAAATACTGGAAAGTACAAGACAAATATAGAGGTAATGAGATAATATTTTGGGTAATACCAGGTAATACATTATATTACCCAGGAAATAAAACATAATACAAAGAAAAACATAAACACTACAGAAATTAGACAACCCCGAATCCAAAGCCAAAGCTGCACGGGTCAGGTTTACACTTAAGAAAAAACACAGACACACAACCATTCCAAGTAGTGTATACCTTTTTGATCAGCAGGTGTACCCTTTGAGGTGTACTATCTAAAGAATTAGAAATACCATTAAAAAATCAAATTACTTATTTTGAAAGTAGCAATGTGTTAAGAAGTACTGAATAACTTGGATTTTGCAGATATTAATCAACAGAAAAGGCCATTATGGAATAAAACAAGAAATATGTTGGAACTTTGTTCTGTGATCTAAGCAAAGCTGTTGACTGTATATCACATAGTTTACTTTTAAACAAACTAGTTAACTATAAAAGCAGAGAAAAGCTTGAAAATAATAAGTTCTTATTCTTATTCGAAGAGTGAACAAAGTTGCTACTATAATAACTAGAGCCCGTATCTCGGAGGACATTTCCAGAGAGGGATTCTGAATTACAGTGATTTTTCCATGTCATCATAATTATTAGTAAACTATTTTATTATCAGTTGTAAATCATAAAAACAGTTCTCTAATACTTTTGTAAAGTTACAGTAGTTAAAGACGTGGGCCACAAACTATTATTGCCTCACAAGCTCAAACATTGTTAAATACAAAAGTTTTATTTTATAAACCATATTGAAAATCCATGCGAACCTTACTCTCATAGGAGCTGAGATATTTAGTATTGAAAATGAGTAGAGTAGAACTCAGATTTAGGTACTGAAGACGTCAACGCATAAACATGTTCATGCATGTATGACAATATACCTTACCTTGTAATTTTTTTTAGCAAATTCCATAATATCCAAAGTTGATAAAGCCAATTTAATATAAACACTTACTCGAACTGGACGAATTCTATCTATAAACAAAAATTTAGAAACCAGGAGGTTTTTGAAGATTTTTTTTCAAAACTTTTTTGTTTTGCATGTTCGACAGGGCTGTGCGAGAGTGTTTTTCTATTTATCTTCTCGATATCTACATCTCTTTATGAGATTAGGACATTTTTGGTTTTTGTGAGTTTATGCTTTACATATTTAACATCTATTCGGCCTTTTGAAGATTTTTTGAAAACTTTTTTTGTTTTTGAATTTCACGGGCATCGGTCTACGAAGTGGCAAATGACCTTTTAAATGGCAAAGAAGTTAGGTTAGGTTTGTTGTGAGTGGGTCTCAGTAGACCCTCCACTGCGGCCATCAGCAGGCCTATTGTGGCTCCTGGCAAAGAAGTAGACAGATGTGGAGTCTTTGAAAAAGTTCACATATTTTAAATAAGCACCACTTTCATCAGTCGACGTTGAACGGTCCTTCTCACAATACCAATGGATATTTAATGAGAGGCACCGGAGATTAATTCTGGAACTTTTTCCAACAAATATTAGTAATATGCTTTTACTTTTGTGATCGCTAGTAAAAAATATATAGTTACATTCACCAATACATTCAAATGTCTACAGAATTTAGATATCTCCAGCCGCTCACGAATTATAAGGAAAAACATACAAAAAACATCGCCCGATTTCGCTTCGCTTTTTTCGACGCCCCGTCGGTTAAACAATCATCTACTACGTTTTTGCGGTGTCTTATGTTTCTAGACATTTGTATGGGTAATCTTTTTGAGCAAAAACCAAGTCGAGCCTACGAAATGTTGAGGAATCCGTGAAAACACGTTTTACCTCTTTTCACCGTCTTAAAGGTCGTAGCAATATCGACGGTGATGCACTCACCACTATGTATAATTTCCTCCAGTTGAATCAGCAATAAACCATAAAAAAGAGATAAGAATTTTTATAATTTCGTACTATTCTCCCATGCCTGACCTGACTTTTACATCAATGTCATCGAAGATACGGGCTTAATAATGACAACTACAGTACAATCCACCAAAGCTCAGTTCTAGGACCTATATTATTTTTGATTTATACAGCGTCGGACTTCGATATTTCGAGTTCTACGACAGCTAGGAATAAAAAAAAGCAAGTAAACTAGATAAAAAAGTCTATAACTGGAAATTATTTTCGAATTTGGCTCGCCCAAGACGAAATTACAGCATCAAGTGCCTTTTTTTTTAAATGGAATGCTATGTATATCAGTAAATTTTTTGACACCTCTTTCTAGACTCTATTCATTCCTATATTATTATTGATTATCTCCCAACCACTTGGACGTAATGAATTTTTTTGTTGAAATAATGCCATCTGCAGATGCATATTGAAAAAATTCACCAAAGTCACAATTATGGGTTTTAAGAAAAACTTCTGTGAATACTAGTTACGAGACATCTAATTAATGTTTTTGAATAATTTTTATTTCCTAAAATTGTACAGGGTGGCCAAAATTATTTTTCAATTAAGAACTTTTAAATTGAATTTTCTCAAAAACGAATATTTGTTGTAAGTACTTCCCTATGGCTAATTGCAACCATTTTCGTTTTATTGAGCAATAAGTACAAAATTCAAGAATAAACTTAAAAAATAGAAGTTTCTTCAAATAATTCATTAGAAAAAATTATAAGAAGTGCTCAACATGTTGCCCATTTTGATTGACACATGTCTCTATGCGCTTTTGAAATGAGGTTTCTACTGTTCCTAAAATTGCCGGTGTGATAGATCTAAAAGCAGTTATTATCCTTTCCTTCATATTTTGTACTGTTGTTGGTGTGTCTTTATAAACAATTTCCTTCACGTATCCTCATAAAAAGAAATCAATTTTTGTAAGATCTGGGGATCTCGCAGGCCATTTAGTGGGTCCATTTCTTCCAATCCATTGAAGCTGGTAGGTATTATTTAAGTGGTCTCTAACTGCATTTAAATAATGTGGTGGAGCACGATCTTGCTGAAACCACATACTATTTCGAATCCTTTCAGGAAGATTCACCAATAATTGTGGCAGATAGTTTTCCAGAAAATGAAGATAATTACTCTCCAGTCAATGTACCATCAAAGAAATGTGGCCCTATTACATGTTCTCCAATAATTCCTCCCCAAACGTTAAAAGACGATCTGTGCTGGTTATAAACTTGCCTAAAACGTGAGGATTTTCTGAAGCATAATAATGGAAATTGTGTCTATTAACAAATCCATTTTTATGAAAAGTTACCTCATCAGTGAATAAAACATTGCTGAAGAAGGTGATATCTTGCATTTTATCTCTTGCCCAATTACAAAACTGTAGATACGTTTGAAAATCATCATCAGATAGTTCCTGGTGCATATGAATATCATATGCATGACACTTATTTGTTGTTAAGATTCGACCAACTAATTCCTACTAATGAGCTTGCTTCTCCCTGACTAATATGGGGATTCTCAACCGTTGCCAGTACCACGGAAAATTCATTTTCCTCATTCACAACACGTTTTATTCTTTCACTTTTTTTATATTCGACATTTCCAGTTTCCACAAATCTATCGAGAAAGTTTTGGAAGCTGCTACCATCAGGAATCCTTCTTTCAGGATACCTTTACTTATAAATTCTATCGGCAAGCAAACAATTTCTGTCTGATTCGCCCAAAACAAAAGTCATGTCTACAAGTTCCGCTTTATTAAATTTTATTTTGCCAATTCATATTTCCTGTTTATTATGTTGTGAAATACTATATGAAAAATATTTGTGATTTTTAATTACTTCGCGGATTTTTTCATTTATTTTGTATTGTTCATACATTTTCAAGACTATATTAACTTGTTGTATACAGTATAAAATGTAAATATTTACGTATTTTGCTACTTAACCCATTGGGAATTAAATTTAAATCTCTCGGCGACAACATAAATTTTTCTGGTGTGTGTTATTGATTTCGACAACTTGAAATATAAAAGTGCGTCATGATCTTTGAATGTAAAATATTAAAATTTAATAATGAAATAAATATGCCATAACTAGAGGCACGCTAGTAAGTAAATCTGGTAACAGCAATACGGTCTTTGGTTGCACAGGCTGCCCGTGTTTCAATGAAAACCATAGAGAAAAGAAATAGATTGGAAACTTCATAGTGTCAGCTGAAATCTTTCGGCGCCATCTGTGCAGTTTGTCTCAAACTAATTATAATAAAGCGGTATTTTTAAAGATATTGACTTCAGAACTATCCGTTTTCATATTTTTGCTTTACAAATTTCTGTTTCACTTTACCTCGAAACTATTAAGGTTCCTATATTTTTGATAAAAAGTAGCACCTTTTGTGCAAAAATTGAAGATTTCATAAAATGAAATTACTTAAATTTTCATGAAAAATGTGTTTTATGCTGTTTAAATTTTTACACAAAAATGTAATACTAAAAATGTAGAACCCCACTAGTTTAAAAATGAAAGGAAGCAAATATATAATAAAGTTAAGATTGCATATTAAATATGTACTGCAAGAATTTTTTATTACAATACAGCAAAGTAAAAACATTTTATCGACCTCTAAAATACAGTTTTGTGTATTACTTATACTTCGTCTTCATCTTGGGACTTTATTTCTCCGTACGTCACATCTGTCCTGTGCATTATCTCATCTTGGCCACCTAAAAGTCTGATTAAACTTATACACCAGTTTCCAATAATTAATTCTGTAAAAAGTTTAATAACTATTTTTTTATATCATGTCCATGGTCACAACTAAATAAAAAGGTTACATTGTCATACAAAAATGTTGTTAAAAATGTTTAATGTTTTTTTTTTCAGATACTATTGCTGGTATAATTTTTTGTAGTGAATTATAACAAATGCATACAAATTTAATGAAGCTTGAAGTATAATACTTTAGTGTGTTCGGAATATTATTGGAAAATTCCTTTACAACGATAAATTGATGTTAACTTGCAAGTGTGTCTTTACAAAACATGTTACTGTTACAATTTACAAAATCAGATATTTTTTTACAAAAATTGGTAATAAAACCACTTACATATCCAATACTAATTTTATCTACATATGTATATGTCTTATTTACAAAATCAACCTCGGCTTCTACAAGCTCCTCAACAACTTCTTGAGAGACAAAATTTTTAACAGATGATACAATATTATAGGAAACATCTTCCTCACAATTAGCTGACAGGGAGTTTTAACATGATTTCTAAATGATGAAGCAGTTGGAATCACATTTCTAGGTCCCTGCTGCCTTATTTGCCCAAAAAAGTTTTCCAAGGGATCTTGATTAAAAACTTTTTAACCTTTTAAAAATCTTTACTAAGCTATTCAAAGTTATATTATAATCCAGTTTTTTAAAGATAGTGGTTTAATTATTTCATTTGAATCTTTGTGTTGAAAATAGATATTTTGAAGATGGGTTTTAGTTTCAAGCCAATAATTAATATGTTCCGAACTATCACTTATAATGGTTTAAAATAATCCTGGTAAAATAACATCTAATATATATATACACATATATAATATATATATACACATATATAATATATATATATATATATATATATATATATATATATATATATATATATATATATATATATATATATATATATATATATATATATATATATATATATATATATATATATATATATATGTATATATATATATATATATATATATATATATATATATATATATATATATATATATATATATATATATATATATATATATATATATATATATATATATATATATATATATATATATATATATATATATATATATATATATATATATATATATATATATATATATATATATATATATATATATATATATATATATATATATATATAAAGTAATGTTTAAATATGTATATAAAAATATATACATAAATAGTGGGGATGCAGTTATGAAGTGGCTCAATTCAAATAAAAATCTCCGTTTTTTATCAGCTTTGGAAAAATTTTATTCCTTTCTCAAGATATAAACGTGATTAAATAGATGAAAATGAAAACATGGCATACAAATTGTTATAAATAAAATGTGTAAAAATCAGGAAAAAAGGTAAAAAAAGTAAAATATGTCAATTTAGACAATTTTAAATATATATTTAAATATAATAATTTAGGACAATTTTAAATATATATTTAAAATTGTCTAAATTGACATATTTTACTTTTTTTACCTTTTTTTCCTG
This sequence comes from Rhamnusium bicolor, assembly GCA_029963845.1. Lineage (NCBI taxonomy): Eukaryota > Metazoa > Arthropoda > Insecta > Coleoptera > Cerambycidae > Rhamnusium > Rhamnusium bicolor. The sequence goes on along the minus strand of JANEYF010002082.1, from coordinate 75,965 downwards.
ATTTTTACACATTTTATTTATAACAATTTGTATGCCATGTTTTCATTTTCATCTATTTAATCACGTTTATATCTTGAGAAAGGAATAAAATTTTTCCGAAAGCTTGATAAAAAACAGAGATTTTTATTTGAATTGAGCCACTTCATAACTGCATCCCCACTATTTATGTATATATTTTTATATACATATTTAAACATTACTTTTGTATTCTGAGACAGTTACTAATAACATATTTCATTATATATATATATATATATATATATATATATATATATATATATATATATATATATATATATATATATATATATATATATATATATATATATATATATATATATATATATATATATATATAAATAATATAATAAATATATTATTAGTAACTGTCTCAGAATACAAAGTAATGTTTAAATATGTATATAAAAATATATATATATATATATATATATATATATATATATATATATATATATATATATATATATATATATATATATATATATATATATATATATTTAACATTACGAACATCATTATGATGAACATTGTGTAATGTCAGATCAGAAATTGTTTTAAATACACAAATTAACAGTCAGTAACCAGACCACTTAGTACATACTTAAATAAGTTTTTTTTTTATTCAAAATAATTTTTTAAAATAACAAATAATATTTACTAATGTGAAATTGCTGTGTTTTGCTTAACGACATTTGGCACACGAAATATAAACTAGTGGTACCAATTCATTAATCGATCTTTAGGAAAATCCATCTTTCGAGTCGTTTATTTTCCCTTCGATATTTTAAGAAATCGATTCCTTTTTATCAAAAATCGCTTTGGAAAATCGACATGTTAATTTATTGTCAAAATGTCAAACTATGAAGGAATGACGACTTTTGTTTTGATTTGGTTGATAGCAAATAAGCAAACTCAACCAGATTGGTATTATTTGTTGGTAATTTCATATCGTTTCTTACATTAGTTTGTGTTTGTTCCCCTTTCCTCTCCCCCTCCTTTTCCCATTTTTAAAATGGTTGGCTGTATTTGTATCGTTTTTGGATTTCGTCCTGGTAAAATACATGAAAAGAAAACGGAAGTACCGACATGGTTCGTAGAATTGTATTATAATGATTATGTAATAAAAGAGTACAGGTAAAAATGTTTATTTTATTTTTTGTTGAATTTAAACAGTTTATTATTGGTATTACTAGTCTTACTATAACAATTCAACTGTTCAACTATTAAAGATTGGATTTTCTAGGGATCGATTTTTTCGTTTCGATATTTTATTGAATCGATCTTTTTTAGTCAACGATTCAAAGATCGAATCGTTTTACAAAAAATTGGCATCCCTAATGTAAACTGTTCCATTAAAAAGTATTGTGAATATTTAAAAAACAATGAAATTAAATTTACTTTAATGTAACAGTAAAACACAAAACAAAATTACAAAATGCATGTGACGTCGACATCTAAAAAAGATTGACATTTCTCAAATCATTTTGTCGGTAAAATTGAACTTCTTCATTTACATCGCATATTAATAGCCAACTGTTAAACTAGTCTGAAACAAAAACGTTATTTCAATTTTTGCCATGAAAGATAACACCCCATGATGCAAACCTAGTCGGATGACGCCATAGGACTCAAATTCAAAACTATTATTTTTTACTTTTTATTTTACTCAAAAAAATTGTGAAAAAATTTAGTGAGCGTAGATTTTCAAAGATATTTTTGTACTTTTTCATTGTTTGAGATAAAAATTTATATATATAGCTGATGTACTCACAATATTGTGACAATTTTAATGTTTTACTAATTAAAACAATGTAGATTCAAAATTTGTGGCCTTTTTAACCAACAATGTTGAGATAAATAATAATTATTAATTTAATATTTTTTATTACAGAATTTAAATAATGAAAAATATCTCCTTGATTCATTATAAGGATTTTTAAGTTTTATAAAAACAAATTGCCAAAAGGAAATACGTAATGATTCAAACATGGAAGTAATAGATGATAAAATCGAGATAAAATTAAATGATGTACAAGAATTTACATTCAGACCGACATTAAAATATGAAATGGAGTGCTATGATGTAAATGAGATAGGAAAAAATCCTGAAGGATTCATGATTAAAACTGAACCCGAAATAAAAGAAGAATCTGAAATGGACTATTCAGAATTCATTCATCAAAAGGAAATACGTAATGATTCAAACATGGAAGTAATAGATGATAAAATCGAGATAAAATTAAATGATGTACAAGAATTTACATTCAGACCGACATTAAAATATGAAATGGAGTGCTATGATGTAAATGAGATAGGAAAAAATCCTGAAGGATTCATGATTAAAACTGAACCCGAAATAAAAGAAAAATCTGAAATGGACTATTCAGAATTCATTCATAAAACTGAAAATGCAGTTATTAAAGCAGAATTAACTGATTTTAATAGGTAAGCAAGCATCACTTAGAATTCATACGTATTTGACTTACAATTTAAAATATATAGGTACAGAGTGTTTACGATCTTGGGAATTTATTTTTAATGGGAGGTAGAATTTGGCAAAAGAAGTCGATTGTTAAAGCTTTACCTTCGTAAAAGTTCCTTAGTGGCAGAAAAAATATTTTAAATAATACACAAAATTGTTTGAGTACCGTTGACGTATTGAATACAGTCCAGCCATGTGCGAAACATAGCAGGGTTGTATGATAATCAGGTGCAGGAAATATTTGCCATTTTTCATAGCCGACGTCACAATTGCTGGTCCAGGCGAGCCAGCGTAGTTAGTTGTGAGCATAGTAAAAACAAATAATAATAAACAGCGCTAACACTGACGTACTTTTCCAGAAACACCAAAACAGTATATACTGCACTAGCCGCGCGTTTCGCCAACCGAGTTGGCGTCATCTGGAGGTGATTAAAACTAACCTTATGCTAAAAATGTATCCTATTTATACCTAAACTATTGTCATGGTTCGGTGAACCGTGACACACTAACCAATAAAGTGGGCTATTGGGGATAGGCCTCTGTCACTATTCATACTATTTTTACACTTTATGATTTCCAAACTTTCAAATGCATCCAGCTGCTTAGTATTTTTGTTACATTCCTAATTAATCTTAAATTGCTCATATCTATTTTATGGTTGTTCTCAAATGCATGTTGGGCAACACTAGACATCTGTTCTACCATATTTGATATAAGCAATGCGCTCTTTGAATCTAGTTTGAATTGATCGTCTAGTTTGTCCAACATACATTTGATTACAGTCCTTATAGCTAATTTTGTAAATCCCCGACTTTTAGTTTGTTTCAATTTTGTCTTTTGATGTGCCTAAAAGTTGTTGTAGCTTGAGCTTGTTTCCCGATGAATGAACCACTGTCATGCCTACATCTTTAAAAATCTTACCAATACCACGGATGAATCGCGGATCGAATGGAATCGATACAAATTTCGGAGTTTCTCTTTCATTTTGAAAGGTCGAAGAATTTGGAGCGACTTTAAATTTTGGTTTCCTAATTATTTCATCAATTAAACTTACAGAATATCCATTACTCACAGTTATATCCTTAATCAATGCCTTTTCTTTTTCAAACCTCTTCTTATTGAGGAGGAAGCTTAATAGATGATGGATTAGAAAATTAAAACTTGCCGTTTATGTTAACCACAATAGTGAGAGTCCTTAAGGATATATCTTAGAGTACTGGTATCTTTTCCGTATATGTCAAATTCTAACTTATTTTCACTATTTCTAATTCATACATCTAAAAATGGTAGTTCTCCAGAATTTTCATTTTCATATGTGATTTTAACTGTCGCGAAACGACTGTTTAATTTGGAAACATAGTTGTTAATATTAGCGACTTCTGTATCAAACACTGCTAAAATATCATCCACATACATAAGCCAAACTTTGGGGAAATACTCGAATTCTTCTTCTGCCTCCGTCTCGAAACTGTTCATGAAGAGACTGGCAGTGAATGGTGACAAAGAGTTACCCATTGTTGTTCATTCATGTTGTTTGAAGAAATTATCATTGAATCGAAAACAATTTTGTTTCATACAAAGTTTAGTGAGTTAAAGATATTCTTTTACTACATCTTGGCTAAGTTTATTAAATCGAGTAGATCCTTAAGTCCAAGGTCTGTGGTATCGGAACACTTGGAAACGATGAACAAACGTCAAAGGAGAGATCAAAATTTCATATTGCAACTAAATATTTTTCATCTTATTAATGAAATCATTCGAATTAATCACAGAGAAACTAGGTGGTGCAATAGGTAAATTTTCGAACTCTTCTGTTAACTATTTTGATAGGTGGTAATTCGGCGATTCGATTGTTGAAACAATAGGACGTACCGACTTTCCTGGTTTATGTATCTTAGGTAAGTAATACAATCTAAGGACACTTGGGTTAGATACATTAACCTCTTATTTAAAGCTGGAGTAATAAGGTTATGGATTTTTAGAAAGTTTTTTATAAGGGCTATTACTAATCAGATTACCCTTTCATAATAGTCTTCTTTATCTAATATAACAACTTTATTGCTCTTACCAGCTTTTAAGTAATAACAATCTTTTTCACACAATCAGCGCTAAATTATTTTTAGCATTTAGTAAGGGTTTCCTGTAAAAACGGGGTTGCCAGCCACGAACTGAGACCTTATATCGCACTTCCATTCGTCCTAATTAAGGGAAAACAAATTTTCAAAGCAAAAATCCAGCGGAATTCATGTACTAAACTATTGTAAAAATGAAAGTGAGAATAGACTTTAGATTTAAATTTCAAAGAAATAAATTAAAATCAATACGATGTAATAAATTACATTTTAATGGTAAATTTTTAACACGGTTTATGAAGTAATAAGTCAATAAATAAGAGTTTGTATCATAGGATTAACAAACAAGAATTACAATTTAAAAATATCAAAGACCGAATGAATATTGATATGATTATATGTCTAACTGCCGCGCGGGGGCTATTGATAGATTTAAACATTTCTATGGATTCTAATGAATTTAATTTTGAAGCTTTCTTATACATGTAGTATTTTAAGTTTGCTTAAATTTGGAAAATTGTAACCTAACCCTAAAATATGGTTTGAAAAAGTTAAAGTTGTTTTTAGAGTCAACAAAATAAAATGTGTTTTATTATATCGTAATAATTAATTATCATTTATGAATCACCAAGTAACGGCCTATGCAATTTAATTTTTTAGAAAATGTGCACCTGTGTGCATTTATTTTTATTTATATTTACGTACCAGAATTTTGAAAATGCAAAAACCTACAGTGTATCGGGCAGTTTTGAGTAATTTTTTTTTTGTTACTGTAATCAATATTGAGAAATTCCTTGTAATTTTTATAGCTGATAGAATTTTGGAGACATAAATATTCTTTTTCACTTCTTGAAAGGCTTGAACAAAATCAGCATGCTCAATTACCCGAAGTTTAGCATCCTTACCTTGACCAATAAAAGGTTTTGAAAAATTGCATACATTAATTTTACGGTTATAACCTGACCTGTTCTGGAATCTTGTTCAGAGATTTGTGCAACGAATTGCTGTGTGATGAAATGAAGCTCGCACACTTTACCGCACTTTGTAGGTGTAAATCCTTTTCTTGGAATAACTGAAATCCATTTTTTACACAAGTTTTCATCCTTCGGAGAAGAAAACACACCCACTTTCGACTTATTCACATAATTTCCTTTTCAACCCGGTACACTGCATTTATATGGCAACTTCTACACTGACGATTTTAATTAAAAGACGATAATTATAGCGTGAAAACTCTCGGAAAAGACAAATAATAAGCTAGGATGTACCTAATCTATATATAACACACGTAAGTAACTGAACTCATGTACTAAAAACATACAACTGCATGGAATATTCTAGATTTCATGGACTAACGCCGGTGACGTAAAAAGGTACGGTCAGCTCATCACTGAGGACTTGTTTTTAGATGGTAATGTATGTATGCGTTTATTTACATACCTATAATATATCCAACCAGTCGTGCAACCAAGATCGCTGCGGGAAAACTGGTTTTTACCTATATAATTTATAGCCAACTAAGTATGTGTTCTCCTGTTCCTTGGCAGCTGATCTTGCCTTATACGACCGCGTAGTACTTTCGTAGAACAGGTGTACACAGTAAAAATATTAAATCATTTTAACACTCGCTAGTGTGTGCTGTATATAGTCCACAGTGCTCAGTGTTTGTTTTTGTAATATTACTAAACTAGGAAAGGTAATTTGACACAGAAAATATTACATATTAACATAATCGAATATATGATACATGTAAGAAATGTATGATACAATGTAGAAAAAGAGATCACACATATTTTGTTCTTTTATTAGTGTCCATTTTTAACACCACAGTTTGAAATCGACACTTAAATTAGGTGTATATTTTTGCAAATAATTTAGTTAATATACCACATATTGTGTTAAAAGTAACATTGTTTACATAATATTAAGAATTAATTAAAGTTAAAGGATTCAAAAATCAAGTTTTGTATATACTTTATACAAAGACCAAGTTTTACAAATAAAATGTGCAAATATCTGTAAAACAACTTTAATTAGTTATTTGATTGTTAAAAAATACATAAAGGTGCAACAGTCTGCCGAAAAATGTGTTGTAATATGTTGCAGCACATTTTTGATACTTTGTATAGTAAGGAAAATAGCTGCATTTAATATTAAAAACTATATAATTAGGAAGTTGTAAAATTTTAAGGGTTGTAATAGAAAAAATATTTGCTAGTTATTTAATAGTATATTAAACAACAAGTTTAGAAAAGCACAGTTTTACCAAACGATTATAGCTTTTGAGTACGAGCGAGCACAGCGAGCGAGTAACTTAAAAGCTATACGAGTTTAGTAAAACTGCTTTTATTACGAGGTTTGTTTATACTATTTTTTCGCATTTTGTGTTAGTAATTATAAGCAAATAATCATAGATATAAAAGCATTACAAAGTTAGAAATTTAAAAAATTTCATAGTAGGAGTACCTGGGTAGGATTTCCGTAACCTAGTAACCTGACACGGTTTTGTTTATTTACATAACAGTTAACAAGTTTCATTTGCGTGAGTCGAATTGAGTTTAAGTTACATATTAATTATAAAAATGAGTATTGCTTTAGAAAATTTTTCTGAAGACATTTTAAATGTCGCTCGAGAAGCGTCTTCGAGCTTACTTCCTTTAAAATCCAAGGAAAAATACGAGAAGGTATATTTTGCAATTGGAGGATGACAAAAAACGCACTAAGAACTGATGAAACTGTAATGCTAGCGTATTTTTTGAGAAGGTAAGCTATTTTTTATACATATTTTAGTGTTTTTCATCAATGTCTTTCATTATTTTAGGCAAAAGCTCATGAGGCAACCAGTTTATGGTCTACATATTCCATGTTGAAAAGTACTATACAAATAAAGAAAATGTGGATATATCACAATACAAAAAGCTACTTGCCTGTTTAAAACGTCAAAATGACACATACGAAGCAAAGAAATCAATAGTTTTGACTATGGAAAACGTTACTATGTTTTTAAGAGGCTCCAGACGATAAGTTCTTATTAATGAAAGTGGTACTAATATTTAGTTTAAATGGGGTATATCGGCGTGCAGAATTGTGCAGCTTAACTGTAAAAGATAGAAGACAGGGGGAAAATTTTGGTTATAACTTTACATGATACCAAAATCAGAAAGAAATGTGTATTTACCGTAGGATCAGAGTGCAACGGTCAACGGATATGAAATTTATCATAAATATTCACGATTGAGACCCAAACAAGTAAAAGACAATAGATTTTCCATTTACTATAATCATGGTAAGTGCACAATACAACCAATTGGCATCATCAGTTTTGCAAAAATTCCCCAAAAATTTGCAGAATACTTAAAACTCTCAGATGCATCCAGTTACACTGGCCATTGCTTGAGGAGGACGTCTGCCACCTTCCTCACTGACAGTAGAGCTAACATTCAAACATTTAAAAGACATGGAGGATGGCAGTCGACTAGTGTGGCTGAAGGGTATATCGAGGAAAGCATCACCAATAAGTTGAAAATTTCAAAAAGTATATTTCATCAGCAAGAACTAGTGGCACCTCATCATTCAGGGATGTAGATGGAGAATCATAATAGTTTTCAGGAAGAACAAATAGAATTGAATAAATTTGGTGTTTTCAAATTTGAATAATTGTACTTTTAATATATATAACAATGTTTCCAATATTTAAATATACAATTTTCTGTCAAACTGTGTTTTATTAACTGTGACATTACTATATAGTAAAGTGACATTTCTATGTGGTAAAGTGCCACTTTAATAAACAATTTTGATTTTAGTAAAATAGCACATGTCAAAATGCGAAAAAAAAACATTTATTAAAAACAATCAAATTGATCAAGATCTTGTTGATTCTAAATTCAGTACACACTGACACCAGTTCTGGCAGCAAGCATGTGCTGGCCGACGTGGTACATAAAACTGCAGCATGATTGGTTAATAGTAAATATCCAATTATGCATCTGACCGAAGCAAACAAATTCGTTGCATCTGATATTTTCACACCTACTTTACCATGCAAAATGGTAACTTATACACCTTGCACCTTATTGGCTAAATAGTCTTGTAAACAATGCAGTCTTATATTTGAATAATATAAAACCCGAATTTTTTAATTTTTGCAAAAACCGAGTTTTGCATCTACATACAGGGTGATTTTGTGAACGGTGACGCGCCTTTTGATATATGCATGTACCTGACATTAATTTGGATTTAAAACTTAGTTAGATGATCGCTGCATTAGTAGTAGTAGCTACAGCAATTTTGTGTGAAAATTTAAAGTTAAATTTTCGAAGTAAATTACAATTATATATTGTGTGTGTTTACCCCTTTCCTCATTTTCCATAATTCTTACTGGATTACCGAGGAATTTTAACAAATTTTTTTGGGTGAGTTTTCGACATATTATTGCGGGCCTCATTCACAAAACTATAATAATATACTTTCATAAGCCCATCAGTGTTTGGACCGCAGTAGGCTCGTAATAAGGGTGCCGAAAAGCTAGCTCAGCTCAATCGGCGAGAGGGGTAGGTCACAAGTTAACTCTACCAATAAATAAAATATATAAACAGTTATAAACAATAAGGGCGCCACTAGCAACAAATTTCTGCAACCTAGCTAGAAGATTCCCAGACTATTAAGGGTGCCCAAATACTACACTGCAAAAGGTCTCAAAATATATCAAAACTTACCATTGAAAGTAGTTAAGTTCAAAATGTACCTATTTCATGAAATAAAATATGTTACTTAAAATTAAAGAAGTTGGTTTATTAACTAGTTAAACAGAAAATGTGAAACAATTTTGGTTCAACAGTAGAAATATCTTATATAATATACCTGTTCTGATTATATCAGTAGTTTCAATACTTCATGTACACTGGCCAAAGAAAATACGGTACCGTGCGTGATATCACGAAGGGTTTACAGAAAATTATATATTATATATACATATATAACCTACTAATATATAACTAGTATGCTGTTTAGGCATCTAGTATCTGAGAAAGATGGTTAGATATTGAATCCACACAATATCTATGGTAAAAACCTTAACTTCAATTATATACTAAAATTTAAATGCAACAGCAAAACAATATAAAACGATATTTAATATCTATCAGTTCACCTCAAAATATCTCAAAACTAATGTCCCAAACTTCTTTGCTTAGTTTACAAAAAAAAAGATTACACCCATTCCCATAATAACACTAAATAATAATTTGAATAGTTTTTATAGTAAACTATTTTATTTAGAAAAAAGCCAAAATTGCCATTTTTAAAAATACCTTGTAACTTTTTTATTTAAGGTTCAATTAAAAAATGACGATCTTATCATTTTTTAATATATTTTTTTAAGGACTTTACGGTGGCTTTCTCAATTTATTTTTCAAAAAGACAATCTTTCTGATTGTAAAAATACAATAGTCCATGGCGTCCTTTACAAAAAATGAAGTTGATGTAATTTTTGTGAAAACTGCTGTTTGAAAAAATAAATTGGGAATGCCACAGTAAAGTCCTTCAGAGATTATTGCAAAATGATTTTAAACATTTTTACTTGATCCAGAAATAAAAAAGTTACGAGGCATTTTTAAAAATGGTTATTTAGGCTGTTTCTTCTAAACCAATCGGAATTCAATTATTTTCTAGACATGTTAATGGGCATACAATTCTGCGCTACTTTGCTCATTTAAGGGATTCTCTATCTCCACTAATAACCAAAATACCCATGTAATAAATCCCACATCCCGTGGCACATACTGTATAGTCAGAAATAACAAAGTTAACGTGGGACTTGCATAAAGTATCCCACATATCTCCCTATATCTTTGTGTTTGTGAGAAATCGGTCTATTCAAATATGTAAAAATATACAGGTCGTTCAATTTAAAAAAAATAAAATTAATAACTGTAGTGATCTTGTGTGAGCATCCATACTTTTTCTGATATGATTTTTAAAATCTACATAAAAATATAACGACTTTTCTTCGTTATTTTGAATATGTAATAAAACACAGATATTAAACAATGAAATTTAAACTACACATACATAAACTTATAAGTTTGGTAGGTGCCACCTTTTTTTATTAGTTGTTTTTTAGTAATGTGGCTAATTAAAACACCTTTGTGACCGAAAAATAACAACATAGATTTGCCATCGGCCGTCACTCATCAGTTTCTCCATAAAAATAAGATAACGTACTCACAAGGCAACATACAATTAGACACACGTTCACTCTGGACCGTGGCTCTCGAGCGTCTCTAATTCAAGATACGCAGTCCTGCGGCGGTGACAGCCTCAACTGTCCTTTTTCCCGCGCGAGGCACTGTCTGCACATCTCGTACCGCAAACGCGTGCACCTCGTACGATTATTCACATTCCACGATCCATTAGCGCCGCACAATAAGGGTAGTATTACAATGGTTAACAAAATTATTCTAATCGAATTTGGAACTTAAGGTACATTTACAACCAATTCGCTACAGGCACAATTTACTAACGGATTGTGAATTGTGCCGAGATAAAATTTAGGTCATTTATAATGAGTTATAAACTGCCATCTGTTGAGATTTTTTAATATTACGTGTGTGCAAATTCAGTTTGAATAAGTAATTACAATTATTTAACCTAACTTCTAAAAACATCATATTTTCTAATACTAAGGGAAATTTGTGTCGTAGTACGCATGCGCAATTTGAAATTCGTGCCGCAATTGAATTGAGTATTTGCGATTTGCAAGCATCCAATTCAAACCTGAAAGGCAATTCAAGATCGTACCGACTTAAAATTTTATTGTAAATAAATACATTCAACCAGATATGCTTAAAACACAATTTACAATCCACCAGCAGAATGTGCTCGTACCGAATTGGTTGTAAATGTACCCTTAAGGTATAATGTAAACCATTCTTTTCAATTTACCACGAATGTGATACAAATTTTTAATTCAGAAAAACGGACCGTTACGAAAAGTTCTACAACTTTTGCAGTTACCATTTTTTCGTAACCATAAAAATAACAAAAACAAAACCACCCTGTATAGACCAAATGGATCAAATTTAACAGCTACGAATGCACCTTCAGCAGTTCTCGACATGTCCACTGTTTTTTGTTAAGAAAGGTCAGTTATTATTTTCGGATTTTTAAAGTTTTTTTTGCACTACCTATGTGATTTATAATATCAAGATGTATTTCTACTCAAAAAATAATTCCCAAGTTCGTAAATATCCTAGGGTTATCGTAGGTATTTATAGAATTTTAAAGTTGTTTAGTTAATATACAGGGTAAACCCGCGAGAATTCCCACCCCCCTTTTTCTTATTTTTGGAGTTAGAAAAATGTTTCAAAAAAACAGATTGTAGGAAATTTTATTAATTTTTTTTATGATGATCTCGTGAATATATATGGTGTTGCACAAAAGTGTGATCAAACCAACTTATATATTTTTAAATAGAACACCCTATGTATTTTCAGTTTTTTGAAATCTACGTGTTATTACGATTCCAGTTATATATTTGCGTCATTTGTTTGGAAGGTGCAAACTGTTACAATATCAAATTAAAATGCAGTAGAAACTATAAAATTATTTCTAGACGCCTATGGAAAAATAAATAAGCGTTTTAATAATTAAATATCTGTCAGTCGATTAACGTGTCATTTTCTGTTGTCATAACGTGTGTGAAATATTTCTATTAAATAAAATCATGTATTATTCGGAAAATAGGCGCAGGAATATACTCGAGGCATATATTAACAGCTTGTAGCTTCCAAACGAATAATGCAAATATATAACATGTATACAGGGTGAATCATATGGAATGGGTAGTATTTTATCTGTAATATTGTACCTGTCGATACAATTAACTAGCATTTTAGAAAATCCTGCGCACCCATATTTTTTTTTGCGGTGATCCTTTCTTTTCTCTTCAAAATGCATAATTTGTAATATTCTATTCGTCATTTTAATAAAAATAACTTAATACCAAATATCTGAAGAGGTGAGAAAAAGTGAGTATTTTTAAATTTTAAAAATGGCGGAAATAAATTAAACAATTTAAAAGATAAAACTGTAATTTATTTTCAACTTGAATAAAAAGAACGGAGTAATAATAATAATAATAATATGTATTATTTGTCAATAAATTTACAAGTTCAAAATTGTTAAAAAAAAACTTATATTAATGAATTCTGAGAATATAATAATATAATAATATATAATAACATCACATGGAATTACAACCCCCTTTATCCCTGAAGATCTGGAATGACCTTGTGTGGGAGAGGGCTACACATTTAGAGACAATGGACACACACCCAATATCTGAGTATACTACGATTAATCTCTCTCACAGAAAAATCCCAGTTCCTCGACTGGGAATCGAACCCGGGACCCCGAAGTTTCGAGGCAAGTACGTTACCTCTAGACCACGGAGCCGTATAACAGATTCTGTTCTTCCACGGATGCCAATTAAATTAATTTAGAAATATACTAGTATTGGAGAGATGGCATAAAAATATAAAGAGAAAGAGAAAAGAAAAAGGAAAAGAGAGAGAGAAAGATAAAGAATAGAAGAGAAATTAGATTAAAGAGATTAAAAGTTGAAATCATTGGTTTTACAATAAATTCCTCTTAAGTTTAATTTTGACGGTGTTATATGACATATTGAAATTTATTTCTGTCATTTTATTGACGCAAATTGCAACATTATAGGAAAAAGATCTTTTAAACATTTCTTGGCGGTGTTGGGGAATGGTAAGTATATTTTTTCTACGGATGTTTATACTGTGCACATCCGTCCTAAATCTTAATTTATTATATAAATAATAAATCTTAATTTACTATATAAATAAGTAAAAACAAAATATTTTGAAACTACAAATAAAAGTGTTACATTTCTCAAAGAACATGTTCTACAAAAAGTTCTGGTAACTGATTTCTTAAAAAAAATTAGATAAAGTTCTCCGTTTAAATTGGGAGGCAGCTCAATTGGCCTTAAAAATTTTGTCTCAAATTATGGCACACAATAATCTTAAATTCGTATTGAAAATGTCTTTCCCTGATTAAATGCAGATTTTCTAATTGCTAAAAATAACTATTTCGCCAGTTAAAAACACCGCGTCCCGTAAATGTAGCTTCGTCTGTAAAGAGGATATTTTTGTAAAATGAACGGTCTTCATTTTGTTTTCCTCGCATCCTGCGACAAAAACTAACTCTAGTTGGGTAATCCCGTGGAAGTAAATTTTAAACGGGAGTAAAATGAATCGGGTGAAACTTCTACGTTTTCAACAGTCGTACTACTGAAGACTGACTAATTGCAGTAGCTAATGACAGACGGCGTGTACTGGTTTCGGGGTCGCCAGTTACTTGAACTAAAACTTCATCTTCTTGGTCAGGTCGTATAATTTTGAGACGTTCTGTATGGTTCTTGGGGTGAAATGAACCTGTTTCGCTTAATCGATTGAACAAATTTTTAAAAATCTTGTAATTAGGCTGTCTTCTACCAGGATATGTTTGTCGATATACTTTAGCTGCAGCAAAGCCAGAGAAATTTGCTCTTGCATAAACACAGACCAAATCTCTCATCTCTTCATTAATAAAATGGTTATGTCGTGGCATATTCACACCTTTACTTTAACATAATTTATAATTAACAAACACCAGCAATTCAAATATCACAATAAATATTTGACAGATAATAAATAAATACATCTGTCCGTATGTTTCACTTATTTTCATAGCATACTTTGTTAAACATTTTTAGCACCTACCCTTTAATTAATCAGGATGTTTGTTTTACTTTAACTAAGTACAAATTATGCATTTTGAGAAGGAAAGAGAGGATCACTGCAAAAAAGTAAAAAAAAATATGGGTGCGCAGGATTTTCTAAAATGTAAATATCTCGATAAGGGTGCATTTTATGAAGATAAAACAAGTATCCCTTTTTTGTTTAAAAATAATGGTTAAATAAAAAATTTGTAATGAGATTATAAATGAACGAAGTACAAAAAAGTTATGACGGATTCTCCAAGATAACTTACGTAGCGCCCTCTATGCGATACACCAAAAATGATAGCTTATTCGATTTTCTTACGTCAAAAACCTAAATGTACCGACTTTTATGTTTATGTGTGAAAAAAATAACTGAAATATAACATTACTGAATTATTTTTATAACTTTAACACCCTGTATTTCAGTAAGTATCAATATTTGACTACCAGTTATTAAGCAAAAAATTAATATTTTACGCTATATAATCGGCAGGTAAAATATTACCCATTCCGTATGAATCACTCTGTATATCACTGGAATCGCAATAAAACGTAGATTTCAAAAAACTGAAAATATATAGGATATTCAATTTAAAAAAATATAAGTTGGGTTGGTTACGCTTTTATGAAACACCATGTATATTCAATGAGGTTATCAAAAAAATCATAAAATTACCTACAAACTGTTCTTTGAAACGTCTTTCTAATTCTAAAAATAATGGTGAAAAAGGGGTCGAAATTCTCGTGGGTTCACCCTGTACAAAAGGTAAAATTCTTACCAAATTAAAAACTGTTTCTTTTCATACCAGTCAATCCTTTTCCATTTATTCTATTGACAGTTTATTAATTATAAAAAGAAAATCGTTTTGATGTGAAATTTTTGACAGGCACTGTGACAATTACGTATGTAAGCTTTTATATTTTCCATAGCAAATTAAATGTGATAAAGCTGTTGTTATCTAATATATAAATGAAATACGTTGAGTCCTCACTTAAACTGCAAATATCTTAAAATTGTAAAGCAGAAAAATTTATGTATTCTTTATGTGTCTATTGTGAACCACACAGCAATTTGAATAACGTACAGTTTTGAGGATCCGCAGAGCTATGTTAAAATATGACTAGTTTTTAAGGATGTTTCGACCATACTAGCTGTTAATCCGTTATATCGGAAAATGTGCGTCCAATGTAAATAAAACATAATGTATCGTTAAATTACAGTTTTTTTCATGCACCGTTTTCTTCATCATTTTTCATTTTAAAATTTAAGAGTTATTGTCAAGAACGTGGCTTCATGCTTATTCAGGTATTTTTAAGTTATTTAAAAATCTTCTAAAAAATTTTCAAAACTAATATTTCGAAAATATCAAGTATTAATTGAGTTACCAAATGCGGTAGATAATATAAATAGTTATTTCCTTATTTTGAAATGCGGTAATATATAACCGTTCATACTTTTTTTAATGGTTTTTCGAGTAATTGTGTTTCTGATCGTAAGAATTTTCAGTATATCTTCAAAGTTACTGAACAGACGTGGTGGCATATTTTTAAAATGATGATAGTTTTGGTCAAAAAAATTTTTTAAAAAGTTATCGCATAAAAAGGATAATCATTACAAAATTTTACATAGAACTAATAAGTCTTTATTATTAGAGATAATTTAATTTTTTTTTGTCCTGAAGATCATCAAAATGTGCGTTTTTGGACCATATTGCCATCATTTAAATATACACGCACGGTCTACTGCGATTTTTTAATACCTCCAAAATTCAAGAAACCATGAGACGATTTTGTATCCAAAATCTAACGCCATAGCATATATGATCCCACAAAATGCCTTTGTACCAAATTTCATCAAAAAAGTGTTAAACGGTACTTATTAAAGGGTAAATTTGGCAAAAACAGCATAAAAATATTCAATAAAAGAAGCCAAGTAGGCCTTCAAAAGAAATAATCGACTATCGAATGGAGAAGATGTATCTTATTTAAAAATAAGTCGTGAATTCACTAAATTTTTAAATATTTTTCTATAAATAAGCATGCGTCTTCAACAACAATTCTAATTAGCATTTCCAAATAAATGTGTTCAGAAAATTCATACTTTCTAATTTAACAAACAATTATATTATACAAATTTTCAGTTCCTCAGGAATTACAATGGGCTATGGTGAAATGAGTTTATTCCAATATGAAATGAATTTATTTAGCACAGAAAGCAAAACTAAACTTGAGGATAAGATATTACCTGATGAAATCCCGTCGGTAAAGATTCACAAGTGTGAAATATGTACATACAAGACAAAACGAAAGCATCATCTTACCGATCATATATTGATCCATAAGAATCCCTCAGAGGTAGAAATGCACAGGTGTAAAATATGTGCATATGAGACCAAAGTCAAAAATTATCTTAACAAGCACATGTTGATTCATAAAAATTCCACAGAGATAAAGATAAAGATGTACAAGTGTGAAATATGTACATACAAGGCGAAAAAGAAGAGTTCTGTTACCAGACATATGTTGATCCATAAGAATCCCTCAGAGGTAGAAATGTACAGGTGTCAAATATGTACATATGAGGCCAAATACAAAAATTATCTTAATATGCATATGTTGACTCATAAAAATTCCTCAGAGATAAAGATGTACACGTGTGAAATATGTACATACAAGGCAAAAAAGAAGAGTACTCTTACCACACATATGTTGATCCATAAGAATCCCTCAGAGGTAGAAATGCACAGGTGTGAAATATGTACATATGAGACTAAGCACAAAGGATATCTCAACGTGCATATGTTGACTCATAAAAATTCTTCAGAGATAAAGATGTACAAGTGTGAAATATGTACATATAAGGCAAAAAGTAAGAATTACCTTGCCAGACATATGTTAACCCATAAAAATTCCTCAGAGGTAAAGATGTACAAGTGTGAAATATGTACATATGAGACAAAATATAAGAGACATCTCAACAGGCACATGTTGAATCATAAAGATCCCTCAGAAGTTACAATATACAAGTGTGAAATGTGTACTTATGCGACAAAACATAAGGGTGATCTTACCTCTCACCTGTTGATCCATCAGAATTCCTCAGAAAGGACATTGTATAAGTGTGAATTGTGTACATATAAATCTATACGTAAAAAGTGCCTTAAACGCCACATGCTGTCTCATAAAGATCCTTCAGAGGTCACAATGTACAAATGTGATTTTTGTACATACGAGACAAAATATAAAACATATATTAACTCGCACATTTTACGCCATAAGGATCGGAGGTAACAATATTCGAGTATGGCTGAAAGTGAGTAGCACGTGTGTGAGCTCCTAGTGTAAAATAATTATTATACGCCTAATTCTAAAATAAAATAAACTGTGTTATATACGCATATAGCCAAACACTTGTGCACAATTTTCCTGTGTAACAAATAAACGTATACATAAAAAAATATACAACAAAATGCCACCACTTACAAGAGACCAATCAGATGAGATAAAAAGTATTGTGAACGTAGCTATAAAACAAATGTGGATGGATCAAAGTTTTATAAAAACTATTGCAGAAAAAGTGTCTATTGAAATATCTAAAAGTGTTAATAAAAAACTACAGATATATGAAAAACAAATAGAAGAACTTAAAGGAGAGATAGACCACATAAAAACTGAACACAATGCTAAAACCGACGAGTTGAATTTCAAAATCAATAATTTACAAGGAGAAAATGAAAAACTAAAAAAAAAATGTGAGTATATAGAACAGGATTCGAAAAGAAACAATATACGGATTTTTAATATGAAAGAAAAAAACAATGAAAACACGATGCAAGAAGTTATTAATTTAATTAACTCCAAATTACCTACAAACAACATTACAGCAAGTGACATCGAAATATGTCACAGAATAGGGAAAAGTAAAGACAACAAAAGTAGAGGTATAATTTTAAAATTCAAAAATTATCATACAAGGCAAAATATCTATTTAAATAAGAAATATCTAAAAGGATCTGGAGTTGTAATAAAGGAAGATCTAACAACTTACAGGGTGAATTTGTTAAATGAAGCCATAAAAGTGACTTCTTTAAAACATGCTTGGACAGTTAATGGAACAGTACGTGTCATAATAAACAATAAAATTAAAAATATTTATTCAATAACCGATTTGGAATCGGCAAATTAAAAATTAATCTTAATTCTATAATTTTAGAATCAATATTTGGTTTCTCTTTAATATTGTAATTGAAAAAAATATATATATAAATCATGTATTTTTAAAAAAATCCTGTTTACATCTGTATATAAGATATGCAAATGTTATGTATATAGGTGTTCGTATGTGCATATGTGTGTATACATATGTACATAGATTTATACATGTACATATAACGTACATATTGTGTGTTTATACCCGTTTATTTTAAATTAACTAATATTTTCATTAGGGGCTTATGTTCAATTGATGTTTAACTTATTTTTACTTTCATTCTTGTTATAATTGTTTATTTATTTTTTTTTTTTATATATTACTTTCTATAAATGATAGATTTATTTAAGTTAATGAATGTGGAGGGTGAGGTAGAAACAATAACATATGATAATATATATGATGGTTTTAAAAATGTGGAGTACGGATATAATTTGGGTATATTACATTTAAACATAAGGAGTATAAAAAAGCATTTTGACGAATTTTTAATATATTTAGAACCAGTGAAAGATAAGATAGATATTATTGTTCTCACAGAAACTTGGAATGTAGAAATGGTAAGTGATTTTAATAATCCAAATTTTACTGTATATTATAATGAATCGAAATATAATCAAAATGATGGGATTATTTTATATATCAAAAATAACATTTCTGCCAATGTAACTGTTTGCTCAATAACTGACACTAAATTACTAAGATTTTCATTAAAAATAAATAAAGTTAGCTTAGGTTTCATTGCATCATATAGACCTCCATCTATAAATATGAGCACTTATATAAGTGATATTGAGCAATTTATTACTAATCTACATAAAAATAAAATTGAGGTATTCCTAGGAGACATAAACATTAATTTACTTGACAATGACTCAATTGAGGTAAATAAATATATGGATATGTTAGCAGTGAATGGTTACATTTCACATATAAATGCATGTACGAGGATAACTGAAAATTCACAAAGTATTATAGACCACATATTTATTAGACAAGAAAAACATACAAATTTTTACAAAAAAAATAAAACCTATGATTATTCTTCTATTCTAATAGAATTAAAAGAAAAAAACATATGCCATAACCAACAGAAACAAAAAATTATTAATAAAATAGATTTCAAAAAATTAATTCATTTATTAAGTCAGGAAACTTGGGAAGAAGTAATAAATTGTAAACAAACTCAATTTAGTTATAATATTTTTGTTAATAAATTTGAAACGTTATTAAAAAAAATTCTCAAAATCTATATATATAAAAAATAAATTCTATAAAATAAAACCATGGATAACTGATGGATTAATAAATTCCATTAGGCATCGGGATTACCTAAAAAAAAAAACTATTAAAAAACTAGTCACTTGAACTTAAACAACAATACACAGAATATAGAAATATGCTCAATAAATTAATAAAAGAAGTCAAAAATCAATATTATAAAAACAGACTCTCCGAAGCTCAAGGAAACTGTAAAAAAGTTTGGGAAATAATAAATACTGCTTCAAATTCAACTACGACACATAAACAAATAAAAAATATTAATATAGTAAATAATGAAGGGCTAGAAATTATGGATAATACAGATAAAGCTAACATATTTAATGATTACTTTATAAACATTGGCACAAAAATGTCCCAAAAAATAAATAAAATCGACAACTTACCTAATAACATTCTTGAAAATCACTCAATACAATCAACAATATTTCTTAAACCTGTTACTAAAAATGAAATAATAGAAACTATAAATAGTTTAAAAAATAACTCATCGGCTGGACCAGATGGTATATCGGTAAAATTAATAAAATCAGTACACTTTCACATTATTATACCATTAATGCATTTAATTAATTTATCTTTTAAAACAGGTGTACTACCACATCAATGGAAAGAATCAAGTGTTACCCCAGTATATAAAAATGGAGATGATAAAAATCCGAATAACTACAGACCCATCTCAGTTATAAATAATTTCGCAAAAATTTTTGAAAAATGCTTTAAAAACAGATTAACAAATTTTTTTGATAAACATAATGTGATCACGGACCGACAGTTTGGCTTTAAAAAAAATTTAAGTACAGAACATGCAGTATTAGATTTAATAAAAGAAATTGTAGGAAACTTAGATAGTTCAAAAAAATGCTTGGCAGTATTTCTTGATTTAGCTAAGGCTTTCGACACCGTGTCACATAAAATTT
Organism: Rhamnusium bicolor; assembly: GCA_029963845.1. Lineage (NCBI taxonomy): Eukaryota > Metazoa > Arthropoda > Insecta > Coleoptera > Cerambycidae > Rhamnusium > Rhamnusium bicolor. Next base: position 55,186 of record JANEYF010002082.1, on the reverse strand, counting down.
TGCTAAATAGACTTCAGAATGTTGGTATACGTGGCCCGGCCTTACATGTTATAGAAAATTACCTTTCAAATAGAATACAACGTGTTAAAATTGATGATGCATATAGTAATCCTCTTAATATCACAATAGGGGTGCCACAAGGGACAGTATTGGGTCCAGTACTGTTCCTTGTGTACATTAACAGTATAACAAATTTAGCACAATTTCAAGGCCACTTAGTATCATACGCTGATGATACAGCTATCGTGTTTGTGGAAAATTCTTGGAATGGAGTATACAGAACAGTAGAAAAGAATTTATCATTAATTTCTAAGTGGTTAAATTTTAGCTTATTAAGTTTAAACACACAAAAAAAGTAAATTTCTGACATTTACATTGTATGCTAATGATCAGCCTCCAAAAAGTTCATTATATATTCATAATAATACATGTCTGCAACAGGCAAATTGTAATTGTGCAAAAATAGAAAAAATCAATAAAATAAAATATTTAGGAGTAATGCTTGACCAGCAACTAAGATGGAATGAACATATAACCTACATCACAAAAAAAATTAGACAGTTGACGCATAAATTTTTTATTTTAAGGGACATATTACAAAAAAAAATTTTAATAACTATATATAAGTCCCTTGTAGAATCAGTGATTAGATATTGCATGGTTATATGGGGAGGACTATATAATAATATATTGAAAATTCTACAAACATCTCAAAACAGCATTTTAAAAATAATTTTAAGAAAAAGAAAACTTTTTTCTTCTACACAATTACATAAAGAAGCAAACGTTTTCAACATAAAAAAATCTCTTTGCGTATCATTCTTATTGCATATGTTTGACACAAAATCCCCATCAGTTCAGTTTAGATATGAAACTAGATTCATAGAAAATAAGTCTGTGGAGATACCACTTGTTAAAAAAAGCCATACACAAAGATTTGTTTTCTATCCTGGCCCCAAATTATTTAATTTATTACCAATCCACCTAAAAAACGTAAAAAAATTTAATAAATACAAAAATGAAATAAAAAAATTTGTTTTAGATAATCCTGATCCTATAATGAATATCATAAAGTAAAAAATATCAACTGAAATACAGTTTTATTAGAGAATATATTTGTATTCGATATGTTTAGATCATTACAATTTAGCTTACTTTCTAGACTTATTATCACGGATCTAACTATGAATATTATTAATCCACTTACCTGTGACATAATCTGTATTATTAATCTACTATATACTGTTGTATGTTGTGTGTTATACCTCACCATACTCCACTCTTCATTTTTATCAATTTATATTTTTATAAATTAACATTCATCTCTTCTCATTCTGTAATTTTCACAAAATATTAAATAACTATATTCATATATTCCAATTCGGGTTGATATGAAATTCACAAAACAAGCTTTTTGTGCTTAGGTGTTTTCGTCTCAACTTGATAGTAATGTATAAAATAGGTTGCAGAATATAACAAAATACAATGTCAACGTATATATTATGTACCTACCCACACTTTGAATAAATTGAATTTGAATTTGAATATACAAGTGTGAAACATGTGATTATAAGACAAAACATAGGAGATCACTTAACAATCATGTGTTATGCCATAAGAGTCCTTCTGAGACAACAGTGTACAAGTGCGAGACGTGTACATATGAGACAAAACAAAAGGTCTATCTCAAGCTGCACATGTTGATTCATAAAAGTCCTTCCAAGGTTATAATGCACAAATGTCAAGTATGTACATATGAAACAAAATATAGGAATTCTTTCAACAAGCACTTGTTGAAACACAATAATCCCCCAAAGATAACAATCCGCAAATGTGAAATATGTGAATATGAGACCAAATATAGGATATCGCTTTACAATCACATGTTAACCCATAAAAATCCGTCTGAGACAATGGTGTACAAGTGCGAAATGTGTATATATATGAGTCAAAACAAAAAAGCCTATCTGAAACGGCACATGTTGACCCACAAAATTCCTTCGGAGGTAAGAATGTACAACTGCGAAGCATGTACATATGCAACGAAATATAGGAATTCCTTCAAACGGCACGTGTTGAAACACATGGATCCATTGGCGATGGCAATCCATAAGTGCGAAATGTGTGCATATGAAACTAAGTATAAAGGTTATCTTAATCGGCACAAGTTGGTACATGGGCTTCCTTCAGCGTCAATGAACAGTGGTGAAATAGCAGAGAAGGCAGAGCATATCACTTAACTAGCCTGTGATGGAATACTGACAATGTCCTCATTGAGTCATACTAGTTCATGTATACACCGCGGTGTTGAGCCACAACCACTTCAAAACAATCTTATTTTTATTGTTAAAATTATGCACAAATAATACATAGTACATTATTTGTGGGTGCTATATGTAAACAAAAATCAACGGAATGTTCTACATATTTTTCATAATGAATTCACAAGAATAACTTATTGCAGTAATAAATTAAAGACGTGATTTATAGGCAATCTATTATATCCAGGTGTTTATCTTTTTTTAATATAATTTATTCATGTTATTTTAGAGTAATTAATCTATGAAGTAATGTTTGAAGAAAAAATTCCGTCATGTATATATCGTAATTAATGTGGCGGCAAGTGCATTATTTGTGTATATGTACTACACCAGCGATTCTTAACCGGGAGCCGCAAAAGTTATTAGGGGGTCACAAAATTTTTATAGAACATTTTTAGTTTTTAAAATTTCGAAATCTTGCAACATTGTTTTTTGCCCTTTATTTTAATTTGTTTCAAACTTGTATCGTTTTGTATTAGTAATCTGAATTGTGAAGTATAATGCAATGTAGATTATAGAAACATACTACTTACCAAATGGTGCGCAGGTGGAGTGTTCGATATTCAACAGAAGTTTCATAAAATACATTTAAAGAATGGCTGTTTTTCGGATTTTTTTTTGGAATAATCAGTAAATAAAATCACTATTTTAAAATAAATCTGAATATAAAACTAGTGAACAGCGAAAATATTTTAATATATTTAGGGAGTTGCGACTACTGAAAATTTAATAACCACTGCATTACACTACAAAACTTGTGCAAAAGTGAACTCGAATATAGATAGAAGTTATTGCTGATAATAAAACACTTGTTGAAAATTGGAGGTTAAGGATGAAAAGCATAAGCTCCAGTAAAAAAACATAGAATTGGAACTTGAGTTGCAGACATCAAAAACTAGATTGTTAGAAGCATTTATAAAAAAAAAAAATTATAAAAAATAATAGTCTCAAATTAATTAATGAAAATAAATAGAATCAGAAAACTAAAATTAAGACAAGTAAATTATAATCAGCGAGATTCCTGTACGATTAAGAAACTTAGCTACAGCAGTACTTAGGAAAACTGGTATTACCTTCAACTTCCAATACATATGGCAAAAAAATTAGGAGTAGGTTCTGTAATTCATCACAAGGGGACGCTACGACAGAAAGTAGACAAGTAGTTGTCACAACTTAAACTGAAAGTCTCAGTAACACATTAAAGAGTCGAAATAGACAACGGGGCCGCGACCGATAGAAACTCTATGGAAGCGACAAATAATTTTAATGATGTAATATTAGATGATTTCATTGAAGTGAGTAAGAGAAATAGAGCAGCATGTTTTATGAAAAATCTAGGAATAAATAAATGATGCAGAAACCGGATCAGGAACAAACTTCACTAGTACCGAGAAACAAGTATGGATCTATATACGAGGTAAACAGACATGTAGAAGGAGGAGATATAAAAAATCATATATAATGTAACATGATTTTTTTAAGTATATTTTGAAAATCGTATTACCTAGACAGCTGAAGCTATCTTTAATAAGAAATATATTTTCTATTTTTCATGTATACAGTATGTCCCACGGGGAGGGGGGAATACACGGGTATCTTGGTTGTTAGTGGAGAATCGCTTAAATAAGCAAAGTAGTGCAAAATTTTATACCCATTAACATGGCGTTCAAAAAACAATTGAATTCCGATTGGTTTAGATTTTATTTAGAAAAAAGCCAAAATTGCCATTTTTAAAAATACCTTGTAACTTTTTTATTTAAGGTTCAATTAAAAAATGACGATCTTATCATTTTTTAATATATTTTTTAAGGACTTTATGGTGGCTTTCTCAATTTATTTTTCAAAAAGACAATCTTTCTGATTGTAAAAAATACAATAGTCCATGGCGTCCTTTACAAAAAATGAAGTTGATGTAATTTTTTGTGAAAACTGCTGTTTGAAAAAATAATTGGGAATGCCACAGTAAAGTCCTTCAGAGATTATTGCAAAATGATTTTAAACATTTTTACTTGATCCAGAAATAAAAAAAGTTACGAGGCATTTTTAAAAATGGTTATTTAGGCTGTTTCTTCTAAACCAATCGGAATTCAATTATTTTCTAGACATGTTAATGGGCATACAATTCTGCGCTACTTTGCTCATTTAAGGGATTCTCTATCTCCACTAATAACCAAAATACCCATGTAATAAATCCCACATCCCGTGGCACATACTGTATAGTCAGAAATAACAAAGTTAACGTGGGACTCGCATAAAGTATCCCACATATCTCCCTATATCTTTGTGTTTGTGAGAAATCGGTCTATTCAAATATGTAAAAATATACAGGTCGTTCAATTTAAAAAAATAAAATTAATAACTGTAGTGATCTTGTGTGAGCATCCATACTTTTTCTGATATGATTTTTAAAATCTACATAAAAATATAACGACTTTTCCTCGTTATTTTGAATATGTAATAAAACACAGATATTAAACAATGAAATTTAAACTACACATACATTTATTAGAATAAATAAGTTTACAAATTGAGGCTCTTTCTCGGGTCGAGGGAAGCGAGCGGTTGACTAAAAAATGTGAACATAGACTTAATACTAAACATCTCAAAATAGTAGGCAATAAAAACTTATTAAAAAATGCAGAACTCACTTTATAAGTTTGGTAGGTACCACCTTTTTTTATTAGTTGTTTTTTAGTAATGTGGCTAATTGAAACACCTTTGTCACCGAAAAATAACAACATAGATCTGCCATCGGCCGTCGCTCATCAGTTTCTCCATAAAAATAAGATAACGTACTCACAATAACATACAATTAGACACACGTCCACTCTGGACCGTGGCTCTCGAGCGTCTCTAATTCAAGATACGCAGTTCTGCAGCGGTGACTTAGCCTCAACTGTCCTTTTTCCTGCGCGAAGCACTGTCTGCACATCTTGTATCGCAAACGCGTGCACCTCGTACGATTTTTCACATTCCACGATCCATTAGCGCCGCACAATAAGGGTAGTATTAGAATGGTTAACAAAATTATTCTAATCGAATTTGGAACTTAAGGTACATTTACAACCAATTCGCTACAGGCACAATTTACTAACGGATTGTGAATTGTGCCGAGATAAAATTTAGGTCATTTATAATGAGTTAGAAACTGCCATCTGTTAAGATTTTTTAATATTACGTGTGTGCAAATTCAGTTTGAATAAATAATTACAATTATTTAACCTAACTTCTAAAAACATCATATTTTCTAATACTAAGAGAAATTTGTGTCGTAGTACGCATGCGCAATTTGAAATTCGTGCCGCAATTGAATTGAGTATTTGCGATTTGCAAGCATCCAATTCAAACCTGAAAGGCAATTCAAGGTCGTACCGACTTAAAATTTTATTGTAAATAAATACATTCAACCAGATATGCTTAAAACACAATTTGCAATCCACCAGCAGAATGTGCTCGTACCGAATTGGTTGTAAATGTACCCGTAAGGTATAATGCAAACCATTCTTTTCAATTTACCACGAATGTGATACAAATTTTTAATTCAGAAAAACGGACCGTTACGAAAAGTTCTACAACTTTTGCATTTACCATTTTTTTCGTAACAATAAAAATAACAAAAACAAAACCACCCTGTACAGACCAAATGGATCAAATTTAACAGCTACGAATGCACCTTCAGCAGTTCTCGACATGTCCGCTGTTTTTTGTTAAGAAAGGTCAGTTATTATTTTCGGATTTTTAAAGTTTTTTTTGCACTACCTATGTGATTTATAATATCAAGATGTATTTCTACTCAAAAAATAATTCCCAAGTTCGTAAATATCCTAGGGTTATCGTACGTATTTATAGAATTTTAAAGTTGATAAGGTAATATACAGGATAAACCCGCGAGAATTCCCACCCCCCTTTTCTTATTTTTGGAGTTAGAAAAATGTTTCAAAAAACAGATTATAGGAAATTTTATTAATTTTTTTATGATGATCTCGTGAATATATATGGTGTTGCACAAGTGTGATCAAACCAACTTATATAATTTTAAATATAACACCCTATTTATTTTCAGTTTTTTGAAATCTACGTGTTATTACGATTTCAGTTATATATTTGCGTCATTTGTTTGGTAGGTGCAAACTGTTACAATATCAAATTAAAATGAAGTAGAAACTATAAAATTATTTCTAGAAGCCTATGGAAAAATAAATAAGCGTTTTAATAATTAAATATCTGTCAGTCGATTAACGTGTCATTTTCTGTTGTCATAACGTGTGTGAAATATTTATTAAATAAAATCATGTATTATTCTGAAAATAGGCGCAGGAATATACTCGAGGCATATTTTAATAGCTTGTAGCTTCCAAACGAATAATGCAAAAAATATATAACATGTATACAGGGTGAATCATATGGAATGGGTAATATTTTATCGTAATATTGTACCTGTCGATACAATTAACTAGCATTTTAGAAAATCCTGCGCACCCATATTTTTTTTACTTTTTTTTTGCTGTGATCCTTTCTTTTCTCATCAAAATGCATAATTTGTAATATTCTATTCGTCATTTTAATAAAAATAACTTAATACCAAATATCTGAAGAGGTGAGAAAAAGTGAGTATTTTTAAATTTTGAAAATGGCGGAAATAAATTAAACAATTTAAAAGATAAAACTATAATTTATTTTCAACTTGAATAAAAAGAACGAAGTAATAATAATAATAATAACACATGTATTATTTGTCAATAAATTTACAAGTTCAAAATTGTAAAAAAAACTTATATCAATGAATTCTGAAAATATAATAATATAATAATATATAATAACACCACATGAAATTACAACCCCCTTTGTCCCTGAAGGTCTGGAATGACCTTGTGTGGGAGAGGGCTACACATTTAGAGACAATGAACACACACCCAATATCTGAGTATACTACGATTAATCTCTCTCACAGAAAAATCCCAGTTCCTCGACTGGGAATCGAACCCGGGACCCCGAAGTTTCTAGGCAAGTACGTTACCTCTAGACCACGGAGCCATATAACAGATTCTGTTCTTCCACAGATGCCAATTAAATTAAATTAGAAATATTCTAGTGATGGAGAGATGGCATAAAAATATAAAGAGAAAGAGAAAAGGAAAAGGAAAAGAGAGAGAGAGAAAGATAAAGAATAGAAGAGAAATTAGGTTAAAGAGATTAAAAGTTGATATCATTGGTTTTACAATAAATTCCTCTTAAGTTTAATTTTGACGGTGTTATATGACATTGAAATTTATTTCTGTCATTTTATTGACGCAAATTGCAACATTATAGGAAAAAGATCTTTTAAACATTTCTTGGCGGTGTTGGGGAATGGTAAGTATATTTTTTCTACGGATGTTTATACTGTGCACATCCGTCCTAAATCTTAATTTATTATATAAATAAATCTTAATTTACTATATAAATAAGTAAAAACAAAATATTTTGAAACTACAAATTAAAGTGTTACATTTCTCAAAGAACATGTTCTACAAAAAGTTCTGGTAACTGATTTCTTAAAAAAAATTAGATAAAGTTCTCCGTTTAAATTGGGAGGCAGCTCAATTGGCCTTAAAAATTTTGTCTCAAATTATGGCACACAATAATCTTAAATTCATATGGAAAATGCCTTTCCCTGATTAAATGCAGATTTTCTAATTGCCAAAAATAACTATTTCGCCAGTTAAAAACACCGCGTCCCGTAAATGTAGCTTCATCTGTAAAGAGGATATTTTTGTAAAATGAACGGTCTTCATTTTGTTTTCCTCGCATCCTGCGACAAAAACTAACTCTAGTTGGGTAATTCCGTGGAAGTAAATTTTAAACGGGAGTAAAATGAATCGGGTGAAACTTCTACGTTTTCAACAGTCTTACTATTGAAGACTGACTAATTCCAGTAGCTAATGACAGACAGCGTGTACTGGTTTCGGGGTCGCCAGTTACTTGAACTAAAACTTCATCTTCTTGGTCAGGTCGTATAATTTTGAGACGTCCTGTATGGTTCTTGGGGTGAAATGAACCTGTTTCGCTTAATCGATTGAACAAGTTTTTAAAAATCTTGTAATTAGGCTGTCTTCTACCAGGATATGTTTGTCGATATATTCTAGCTGCAGCAAAGCCAGAGAAATTTGCTCTTGCATAAACACAGACCATATCTCTCATCTCTTCATTAATAAAATCGTTATGTCGTGGCATATTCACACCTTTACTTTAACATAATTTATAATTAACAAACACCAGCAATTCAAATATCACAATAAATATTTGACAGATAATAAATAAATACATCTGTCCGTATGTTTCACTTATTTCCATAGCATACTTTGTTAAACATTTTTAGCACCTACCCTTTAATTAATCAGGATGTTTGTTTTACTTTAACTAAGTACAAATTATGCATTTTGAGAAGGAAAGAGAGGATCACTGCAAAAAAAGTAAAAAAAATATGGGTGCGCAGGATTTTCTAAAATGTAAATATCTTGATAAGGGTGCATTTTATGAAGATAAAACAAGTATCCCTTTTTTGTTTAAAAATAATGGTTAAATAAAAAATTTGTAATGAGATTATAAATGAACGAAGTACAAATACACCAAAAAATGATAGCTTATTCGATTTTCTTACGTCAAAAACCTAAATGTACCGACTTTTATGTTTATGTGTGAAAAAAATAACTGAAATATAACATTACTGAATTATTTTTATAACTTTAACACCCTGTATTTCAGTAAGTATTAATATTTGACTACCAGTTATTAAGCAAAAAATTAATATTTTATGCTATATAATCGGCAGGTAAAATATTACCCATTCCGTATGAATCACTCTGTATATCACTGGAATCGCAATAAAACGTAGATTTCAAAAAACTGAAAATATATAGGATATTCAATTTAAAAAATATAAGTTGGGTTGGTTACGCTTTTATGAAACACCATGTATATTCAATGAGGTTATCAAAAAAATCATAAAATTCCCTACAAACTGTTCTTTGAAACGTCTTTCTAATTCTAAAAAATAATGGTGAAAAAGGGGTCGAAATTCTCGTGGGTTCACCCTGTACAAAAGATAAAATTCTTACCAAATTAAAAACTGTTTCTTTTCATACCAGTCAATCCTTTTCCATTTATTCTATTGACAGTTTATTAATTATAAAAAGAAAATCGTTTTGATGTGAAATTTTTGACAGACGCTGTGACAATTACGTATGTAAGTTTTTATATTTTCCATAGCAAATTAAATGTGATAAAGCTGTTGTTATCTAATATATAAATGAAATACGTTGAATCCTCACTTAAACTGCAAATATCTTAAATTGGTAAAGCAGAAAAATGTATGTATTCTTTATGTGTCTATTGTGAACCACACAGCAATTTGAATAACGTACAGTTTTGAGGATCCGCAGAGCTATGTTAAAATATGACTAGTTTTTAAGGATGTTTCGACCATACTAGCTTTTAATCCGTTATATTGGAAAATGTGCGTCCAATGTAAATAAAACATAATGTATCGTTAAATTACAGTTTTTTTCATGCACCGTTTTCTTCATCATTTTTCATTTTAAAATTTAAGAGTTATTGTCAAGAACGTGGCTTCTTGCTTATTCAGGTATTTTTAACTTATTTAAAAATCTTCTAAAAAATTATCAGAACAAATATTTCGAAAATATCAAGTATTAATTGAGTTACCAAATGCGGTAGATAATATAAATAGTTATTTCCTTATTTTGAAATGCGGTAATATATAACCGTTCATACTTTTTTAATGGTTTTTCGAGTAATTGTGTCTCTGATCGTAAGAATTTTCAGTATATCTTCAAAGTTACTGAACAGACGTGGTGGCATATTTTTAAAATGATGATAGTTTTGGTCAAAAAAATTTTAAAAAGTTATCACATAAAAAGGATAATCATTACAAAATTTTACATAGAACTAATAAGTCTTTATTATTAGAGATAATCTAATTTTTTTTGTCCTGAAGATCATCAAAATGTGCGTTTTTGAACCATATTGCCATCATTTAAATATACACTCACGGTCTACTGCGATTTTTTAATACCTCCAAAATTCAAGAAACCATGAGACGATTTTGTATCCAAAATCTAACGCCATAGCATATATGATGATCCCACAAAATGCCTTTGTACCAAATTTCATCAAAAAAGTGTTAAACGGTACTTATTAAAGGGTAAATTTGGCAAAAACAGCATAAAAATATTTAATAAAAGAAGCCAAGTAGGCCTTTAAAAGAAATAATCGACTATCGAATGGAGAAGATGTATCTTATTTAAAAATAAGTCGTGAATTCACTGAATTTTTAAATATTTTTCTATAAATAAGCATGCGTCTTCAACAACAATTCTAATTAGCATTTCCAAATAAATGTGTTCAAAAAATTCATACTTTCTAATTTAACAAATAATTATATTATACAAATTTTCAGTTTGACAGAATCTTCCCCAGGAATTACAATAGGCCACGGTGAAATGAGTTTATTCCAATATGAAATGAATTTATTTAGCACAGAAAGCAAACCTAAACTTGAGGATAAGATATTACCTGATGAAATCCCGTCGGTAAAAATTCACAAGTGTGAAATATGTACATACAAGACAAAAACGAAAGCATCATCTTACCGATCATATATTGATCCATAAGAATCCCTCAGAGGTAGAAATGCACAGGTGTAAAATATGTGCATATGAGACCAAAGTCAAAAATTATCTTTACAAGCACATGTTGATTCATAAAAATTCCACAGAGATAAAGATGTACAAGTGTGAAATATGTACATACAAGGCAAAAAGAAGAGTTCTCTTACCAGACATATGTTGATCCATAAGAATCCCTCAGAGGTAGAAATGTACAGGTGTGAAATATGTACATATGAGGCCAAATACAAAAATTATCTTAATATGCATATGTTGACTCATAAAAATTCTTCAGAGATAAAGATGTACACGTGTGAAATATGTACATACAAGGCAAAAAGAAGAGTACTCTTACCAGACATATGTTGATCCATAAGAATCCCTCAGAGGTAGAAATGCACAGGTGTGAAATATGTACATATGAGACAAAATACAAAAGAGATCTTAATGTGCACATATTGAATCATAAAAATTCCTCAGAGACAACGATGTACAAGTGTGAAATATGTGTGTATGAGGCAAAACATAAGAAATATCTTCGAGAACATATGTTGATCCATAAAGGTCCCTCAGAGCTAACAATGTTCAAATGTGAAATATGTACATATGAGACAAAATATAAGAGACATCTCAACAGGCACATGTTGAATCATAAAGATCCCTCAGAAGTTACAATATACAAGTGTGAAATGTGTACTTATGCGACAAAACATAAGGGTGATCTTACCTCTCACCTGTTGATCCATAAGAATTCCTCAGAAAGGACATTGTATAAGTGTGAATTGTGTACATATAAGACTATACGTAAAAAGTGCCTTAAACGTCACATGTTGTCTCATAAAGATCCTTCAGAGGTCACAATGTACAAATGTGATTTTTGTACATACGAGACAAAATATAAAACATATATTAACTCGCATATTTTACGCCATAAGGATCGGAGGTAACAATATACAAGTGTGAAACATGTGATTATAAGACAAAACATAGGAGATCACTTAACAATCATGTGTTATGCCATAAAAGTCCTTCTGAGACAACAGTGTACAAGTGCGAGACGTGTACATATGAGACAAAACAAAAGGTCTATCTCAAGCTGCACATGTTGATTCATAAAAGTCCTTCTAAGGTTATAATGCACAAATGTCAAGTATGTACATATGAAACAAAATATAGGAACAAGCACTTGTTGAAACACAATAATCCCCCAAAGATAACAATCCGTAAATGTGAAATATGTGAATATGAGACCAAATATAGGATATCGCTTTACAATCACATGTTAACCCATAAAAATCTGTCTGAGACAATGGTGTACAAATGCGAAATGTGTATATATGAGTTAAAACAAAAAGCCTATCTGAAACGGCACATGTTGACCCACAAAATTCCTTCGGAGGTAAGAATGTACAACTGCGAAGCATGTACATATGCAACGAAATATAGGAATTCCTTCAAACGGCACGTGTTGAAACACATGGATCCATTGGCGATGGCAATCCATAAGTGCGAAATGTGTGCATATGAAACTAAGTATAAAGGTTATCTTAATCGGCACAAGTTGGTACATGGGCTTCCTTCAGCGTCAATGAACAGTGGTGAAATAGCAGAGAAGGCAGAGCATATCACTTAACTAGCCTGTGATGGAATACTGACAATGTCCTCATTGAGTCATACTAGTTCATGTATACACCGCGGTGTTGAGCCACAACCACTTCAAAACAATCTTATTTTTATTGTTAAAATTATGCACAAATAATACATAGTACATTATTTGTGGGTGCTATATGTAAACAAAAATCAACGGAATGTTCTACATATTTTTCATAATGAATTCACAAGAATAACTTATTGCAGTAATAAATTAAAGACGTGATTTATAGGCAATCTATTATATCCAGGTGTTTATCTTTTTTTAATATAATTTATTCATGTTATTTTAGAGTAATTAATCTATGAAGTAATGTTTGAAGAAAAATTCCGTCATGTATATATCGTAATTAATGTGGCGGCAAGTGCATTATTGGTGTATATGTACTACACCAGCGATTCTTAACCGGGAGCCGCAAAAGTTATTAGGGGGTCACAAAATTTTTATAGAACATTTTTAGTTTTTAAAATTTCGAAATCTTGCAACATTGTTTTTTGCCCTTTATTTTAATTTGTTTCAAACTTGTATCGTTTTGTATTAGTAATCTAAATTGTGAAGTATAATGTAATGTAGATTATAGAAACATACTACTTACCAAATGGTGCGCAGGTGGAGTGTTCGACATTCAACAGAAGTTTCGTAAAATACATTTAAAGAATGGCTGTTTTCGGATTTTTTTTTTGGAATAATCAGTAAATAAAATCACTATTTTAAAATAAATCTGAATATAAAACTAGTGAACAGCGAAAATATTTTAATATATTTAGGGAGTCGCGACTACTAAAAATTTAATAACCACTGCATTACACTACAAAACTTGTGCAAAAGTGAACCCGAATATAGAAGTTATTGCTGATATTAAAACACTTGTTGCAAATTGGAGGTTAAGAATGAAAAGCATAAGCTCCAGTAAAAAAACATAGAATTGGAACTTGAGTTGCAGACATCAAAAACTAGATTGTTAGAAGCATTTATAAAAAAAAATTATAAAAATAATAGTCTCAAATTAATTAATGAAAATAAATAGAATCAGAAAACTAAAATTAAGACAAATAAATTATAATCATCCCTGTACGATTCCTGTACGATTAAGAAATTTAGCTACAGCAGTACTTAGGAAAACTGGTATTACCTTCAACTTCCAATACACATATGGCAAAAAGATCAGGAGTAGGTTCTGTAATTCATCACAAGGGGACGCTAGGACAGAAAGTAGACAAGTAGTTGTCACAACTTAAATCTGAAAGTCTCAGTAACACATTAAAGAGTCGAAATAGACAATACGGGGCAGCGACCGATAGAAACTCTATGGAAGCGATAAATAATTTTAATGATGATGTAATATCAGATGATTTTATTGAAGTGAGTAAGAGAAATAGAGCAGCATGTTTTATGAAAAATCTAGGAATAAATAAATGATGCAGAAACCGGATCAGGAACAAACTTCACTAGTACCGAGAAACAAGTATGGATCTATATACGAGGTAAACAGACATGTAGAAGGAGGAGATATAAAAAATCATATATAATGTAACCGAGTCCTCCACTTTTTGAATATTTATTAGGTGAAGGACTAACTGTGAATAACATTGGTTCCGAACCAACCTTTGTCACCAGAAATAGGAAGGAGGTATTAGATATTACAATCAGCTCAAACTACTTGAGCAACAAGATATCCGATTGGAAAGTATCTTCTGAACCTTCGTGTTCAGATCATAAACATATTCTATTCAATATAGAAGCTGGTCCAAGACCTGTGGTGACATATCGGGATCCGAAGTGCACGGACTGGGAAGGGTATAAATATTCTCTCCAGTCTCACCTTCAATCCGCTATCACCACAATCAGGAATCGTGATGTGACTGAAATTGCGGCGGAACAGATCCGCAACGCGATGGTCTCAGCATATAACGAAAACTGTCCACTGAAGACAAAAAGGGATAATAGAGGCACGTCTTGGTGGAACAAAAATTTGGATAAAATGAGAAAAGAAGTTCGACGCCTCTTTAATCGAGCTAAAGCTTCGGGCGACTGGGACCAATATAGATCCGCTCTAACGGACTATAACAAAGAAATAAGGAAAGCAAAAAGGGGATCTTGGAGGAAATTCTGTGAGAGTATAACTGATGTACCTCACAGTACTAGAATCCACAAGATTCTTTCCAGAGAGCCGACAAGGGAATTCGGTTCGTTAAGGCGGCCGGATGGCTCATATATGGACTCTGGAAAGGAAACCTTACAGCTCCTAGCACACACTTCCCAGGGTGCTTGAATGCGGATGACCAACAGCCGTCACCATCAGAAGGCCGACTAAAACGACAAAAATGATTGGTTGACGGCTAAAAAGGTGATCACAATACCGGCAATTGAGTGGGCCATCGGATCATTCCAACCATTCAAATCCCCAGGAGAGGATTGAGTTTTTCCAGCTCTACTACAAAATGGACTGGAAATATTGCTCCCACTCCTCATTAAACTATTCAGAGCTAATCTGGTATGGAACTATATCCCATCCAGTTGGTCGGCGGTTAAGGTAGTATATATACCAAAAATGGGTAGGAAAGAACGAAGCCCTAAATCGCTTAGACCAATTAGCCTGACATCTTTTCTGTTGAAAGGCCTGGAGAAGGTGCTGGACGGATATATCAGGGGGAACATCCTGAATCATCACCCCCCTCAATATCCATCAGTACGCCTATCAGACAGGAAAATCAACAGAACTAGCACTCAATAACCTAGTCGAGAAGATCACCCAATCCCTTCAAATGAAGGAAATTGCGGTGGGAGCCTTTCTCGACATTGAGGGAGCATTTAATAATGCACTGCCCGACTCCTTATATGCAGCAGCGGCTGCCAGAGGAATTGAATCTACTATAGACGACTGGATTTGTGCTATGCTATCAAGCAGAATCATAACAACGTCTCTACAGGGAGAAACAGTGAGGTTTAGAGCCACGAGAGGGTGCCCGCAGGGTGGGGTTCTCTCCCCCCTTTTGTGGTCACTTCTTGTGGACGACCTACTGGCTATTCTCACACTGTGGGAGGTTGAGGTTCTAGCATATGCAGATGATCTAGTCATACTAGTCAGAGGAAACTCTGAAGGAGTAATATCAAATACCTTTCAAGAGACTCTGGATGCAGTGAGTAACTGGTGCGACAGGGAACAGATGTCTGTAAACCCTCAAAAAACAGTAATAGTACCATTCACCCGGAAAAGGAAGCTGGAGGACTTAAGACCTCCCACTTTAATGGGTGAAACTATTCCATTTGCGGAAGAGGTGAAATATCTAGGAATCACTCTGGATAAATCACTTAATTAGAACTCCCATCTGGAAAAGGTAATCCACAAAGCAAAGCTGTCCCTATGGACATGCCGTCGTATTTGTGGCAAATCCTGGGGCATGGGTCCCCAACAAATTTACTGGATCTATATCACGGTCATCAGACCAATGATAACATAAGGATCCATTGTTTGGTGGCCGAAAGGATTACAACGGACGGCCAAATCCAAACTCTCTGGACTGCAGAGATTAGCATGCATGACCGTAACGGGAGCAATTAGCACCACACCGTCAACTGCAATGGAAATCCTCCTGGATTTACCCCCCTCTTCATATATATCTGGAGAGAGGCCAGGTGGGCAACCTACAGACTGCAACAAGCGGCCATTAATATGCCGAAGACTAGTATCATGGAGCGGAACAGGTTGTTGGATGACATAGAGAATCACAGCATCCTGGGAATGCCCTCGGATACTATGCCTACTATGACCAACTACGAGCTGACCTTCAACATCCTTTCTCCAGAAAGAGATGAGTAGGATCGGAATAAAGCCGACCTACTGAAGGCAGACAGTTGTTGGTTTACAGACGGCTCCAAAACTCCCGAGGGAACAGGAGCCGGAGTACACAGCTACAGACCAAGGGTGAGGATAGTCTCAAACCTAGGTACTCATGCAACTGTTTTTCAGGCTGAGGTTCATGCCATGGAACTGTGTGTACGAAGGCTGGAATATATGCATCTTACACGCAGATCAATAAAAATTTTCTCAGATAGCCAAGCAGCTATAAGAGCTCTTGGCTCCTACCGGTGTAACTCCAAAACAGTATGGAACTGTCAGAAAGCTCTAAATCATTTGGGCAAGAACAACAAAGTGACTCTGGTCTGGATACCCGGCCACTCTGGTATGGAAGGTAACGAAATAGCAGACTCCTTAGCCAGAGAAGGGGCGGGATCACGATTCATCGAACTAGAATCAATACTTGGCATATCTTCAAGTACGGCCAAGACGGCTATCTCAACCTGGGCTGAAAGGCAAACTCTCCAGTATTGGCAAGAGTTACCAGGATTAGTTCATTCGAAGGCGTTTATAAAATACTATTTGAAATAGAGAGCTAAGAAACTTTTAGAGTTAAACAGGATAAACCTGAAAACTCTAACAGGCCTATATACCGGGCACTGCCGACTAAACTATCATCTGCATAAACTCGGCCTAGCGGAAAACGCCGAGTGCCGTCTATGCCTGGAGGATGATGAGAAGGCAGACCACATCTTATGCACCTGTCCCACTGTGGAGAGGATCCGATTCTCAATATTTGGCAAAGGGCAACTGCTGCCAGAGGATCTGGACACATTCTCACCCAATAAAGTTATCAGTTTCATTAAGAGATTGAACTTATTGGGTGAAATATAATTAGGCGTGAACCACAATAGGCCTGCTGATGGCCGCAGTGGAGGGTCTACTGAGACCCACTCACAACAAACCTAACCTAACCTAACCTCCACCAAAACAGGAATTCTGTGCATCCAGTCCTATAGGAAGATATAAAATATTTCATTATAGCTCTGCGAATGCCTCAGTTTCATGACCCAGAGTAGTAGTCTTGGTCTTTCACCAGAATGAGAATGAACTTTATAAGATATCTTCAGTATTAGAAGTTGTCTTTGTAATTCACGTAAAAACTGTGTAACTGTGCTTTTGTGAGTCTCCTACTTATTTCACCCAATAATTTCAGTCTCCTAACAGTTGCCCTTTGCCAAATATTAGAATCGGATCCTCCACAGCGGGACATTTGCATAAGACGTGGCCTGCCCTCTCATCATTTTCCAGGCATAGGCGGCACTCGTCGTTTTCCGCCAGAGCGAGTTTATGCAGATAATATAGTTTAATCGGCAGTGCCCACAACACAGGGTGGGCCAGATTTTAATCGGGAAACTTACAGACTTGATAGGAGAATACCAAAATAATATGGATTTGCCCTATAAACTGATAGTTAAAAATGCCTAATTTTCGAGATAGAGGGCATTGAAATTTTAATATACATATTTTCAGTTTTTCCCATATTTTTCCGGAAATAATTGAGATAATGTTATGAAATTTGGAAGGTGAACGTTGCGTACATCAGTACAGTTCTCACCATAGTTTTCATCTCCATTCCAACCAGAGGCGTGACGACGGAGGTGTCGATGATATTTTTCCCCAAAAAAAAAAACGGGACGCCACTGACCTAAGATTGTTTTTCATTTTCGACATTTACCATCATTAATGCACAAAAAGGTCTTCTTTTCATTTTGTTGATAAGATGCAAGTTGAATGAGTTGAACTCATTTCAAAATCATTCATCCCCTACTATCAATTAGCTGTTAATTGAGAATCTTAAAAAAATATATCGTTTTGCATTTCTCCAATAATATAATTTTGAATGGAGCAATGAACACTATGGTTCGAAGTGTACGCAACTTGCATCTTCTAAATTTCATTATAATATCTCAATTACTTCTGGAGAAATGCGCCCTCTATATTGAAAACTAAGCATTTATAGCTATAATTTTATATGACAGATCCCTATTATTTTGGTGTATTCTATTGATTCTCTAAGTTTCCCGATTAGGGCTTATTTTCAGGTTTAACCGGTTTAACTTTAAAAGATTCTTATATCTTGATTTCAAAGGATACTTTATAAACGCCTTCAAATAAAATAATCGTGGTAACTCTTGCCAATACTATAGAGTTTTCCTTTCAGCCCAGGTTAAGACAGCCATATTGGCAGTACTTGAGGATATGCCAAGTATCGGTTCGGGTCCTACGATTCGTGATCCTTCTCTGGCCAAGGAGTGGGCCATTTCGTTACCTTTCAGTCTAAAGTGGCCAGGTATTTAGACCAGAGTCGCCTTATTGTTTGCTCAAATGACCTTTTAACAATTCCATGACATTTTAGAGTTACATTGGTAGGAGCCAGGAGCTTTTAGAGCTGCTTGGTTATCTGAGAAAATTTTTATTGGGATGCACAAAATGAATGAAATTTTTGTTAGTGTTTACACATTTTTACATAAAATAGTAATAATAATAATAATAATAAACGTCTTTATTCAGTAAGCTGCAAATTTCAATTTACAATTTACAATGAATGGACGAAGCCTAGTCAAATGGCCACTCACACTTAACACTAAACTTAACTCAATCCTTATCTATTTATCTTAACTTAAGTGATATAAATTTATTGACAAAATATGTTTTTTAAAAGGCAGTTTAGAGAGTATCTTATGGATAACATGCAAATAATTTATTTTGTTTAGTTTTAGAAATGTTTCGTCAATAATGTATTTTTAAAACTAAGAGAATTTGGATCAGTGACTGCTGGTGAAATTTAGACTGTCATCTCTTAGTATTGGAGCATGTTACCTAAGCAATATTTTAGGACTAAATAAAGAAGTTTTGCGACATTTTGCGAAAATTGCGATTGAAATTTGCGAAAAAGTAAAAAAATGTTGCTTCACCAGATTATTTTTTAAACAATTTGTAAAATCTTTGCAAAACATTATTTTCAGAACTAGGTGGAAAATATAATGACAGATTTCAAATTTCTTCAAAAAATATAGATTTTTTACAGTTACACCTTTTTGAAATTTGCGGTGAAAAATTAATCTAAAACATTTATTTTATAATATACATATTAACCACTCCAATATACAAATTGGCAGCGCTTAATTTGTCTTCAACCAATAGATGGCGATACTAGCAGTTGTCTTCAACTACCAGAGGCGCTAAAAATGACAAATGTGAATTTAGTCTAATTTTAGTTATTGTCTTCGACCAGTAGATGGTGACAGAAATTACCGACAACAGTGTGAAAATTTCATCTCTGTGTTATTTATTAATTACATATGTTGCCATTTTCTTATTCTTCTAAGGATTCAAGAGGGCATGAATTGGTTCTGTTCCAGAACTGGTGTAGTTTTTCATTCTCATAATATGGAAAAAATATTTTAAATCAAGACGTAGCTCTTGGGTTTTATGTAGAAATAAATAATTACTATAAAAAATGCACATCTAGTTTGACTGATCTATCAGTTTTAAGAATGAATTATTGATATTAATTTTAAATAGGTATTTCCCAGCTTCTCATTGGTTCAAGCGCAAGGCAAGGTCACACTAAATCTTGCTCTCTGCGTCCTATAGTTAAATGGTCGGGCCTAGAATCAGTACTAATTTTATTTTTGGGAGCGAAATAAGGTTCTTATCTGTTGAAATAACTATGCTAGATGGGCAGCATGCTTGCGTGAAACATGTTATTGAAGAAAATAAATTATATATGCGACTTAACATCTTTCACAGTAATACGTCGTATCTTAGTATTGGAGTATGGGACGCAAGTGCTACTTTAAGTTAAGGTATAATTCTCAAAACTATACGAAAAAGTTTTGCAGAGAAAAAATTGCACTGAAATTTGCAAAAAAAAGTTGCAAAATTGGTGCGCTTCGCCAGGTTTATCTTTTAGACAATTTGCAAAATATTTTTCTTCAGAATATTGCTTTTTTAATTGCAATTTTTGCAACTTTTTTTGCAAGTTTCAAACATAACTTTTTTTCTGCAAAACTTCTTCCTTTAATCTTAATAGTATAAAGCATTCGCTTGGGTCCTATGCTCCAATACGAAGATATTATATGACAGGCTGTACTCCAGTGGAGTACCGTACACTAAATACATATACTTCATGCCAAATTGAGGTTTCTCGCAAATCTCGACCAAAGTACATACTTTGGTATACGGAATACAGCCATTACTAGATATCGGGAGGCAGCGATAATTCCAGAGACGAATTTTACGAATATTTTTGTAAACACCTAATACATTTCCAAAAAGATAGCCCATTAGCAGGTGTATGCTCTATGTTTTTAACATCAATCTCCTAATGAATTTTTTCAAAACATTCTTTTTTTCGTTTAAAGCACTTGAGACATTTGCACATGGTAGTAGTAAAAGCTGCCAAAGTCGACAGGAGTGAATGTTTTTCATTTATTTTTTCGAAATCTGCATCCTTTTACGAGTTATAAGGACTGGTAAGTTTATGCTTTACATATTTAACATCTATTTGATCTTTAAAGAATTTTTAAAAAAAACTTTTTTTGTTTTTGAATTTCCCAGGGCATTGGTCTGCGGGGTGGCATATGTCACACCTGAGATGACTTTTTAAAAAGCAAAGAAGTAGACTTTTCTACACAAGACATAAATGCGGAATTGAAAAATTTCGGTCCATCTCACAATATAAATGAATTTTTAATAACAGGCGCCGCAGATTAACTCCGGAACATTTACAATAAATATTAGTAATATACTTTTACTCTTGCAATCGCTAGGTATCTATATGTGTGTTAGTGTTACATTCACCAAACTTTCAGTCCTTTTCGTATTAACTTTAGATGTTACCGAATTCGCCAAAATAACCACAAGGTAAGATATTTGTTTCATATATGCATTGACATATTTATGCGGTGTAGTTGCATTACTGCAGCTTCGCATCACGTTCTATTAACCCATTTTGTCCCAATGGTGCGTTAACGCACCACATATTTTATGATTTTTTTTGTTAAATTCAGTAAATATTTTTGCATATCCATTTATAAATTTTATTATTATCAGTATTAGAGAACTTAGTACCGTACGAACTGTTGATTTTTATTTTAAAACAAAATTTTTATGACACCTCAAAAATCAAGAAAAACGCTGCATAATTTTGTGTCAAAGGTTGATGTGAATCTAAAACAGTAAAATATTTTATTTTTGGAAAGTATTGTCATTTTTGGTAGGTATATAATATGTAGATTACATGGTAGAAAAAATACATTTAAAATATAATATAGATTATGGTTTATTTTTATTAAATAATTACTAGTGCGTAAACGGACCACTGGTTTTATCTATGAAATAAAACCAAGCTATTGCCAGCCTCGACAAGTCAGCCTATGTAGCGTAAATAGTCGCCGATTAGTGTGTTGTTTAGTATTTGTTTGTTTCTTGTGCAGTACACGTGATATTTAATTGAAATCAGTAAAATATGCCGTTTTCGAGGTATTTGACTCAAAGGAAATTAGAAGCGGCTCTGGAGGAGATCGTTACGGATTTGGAGAATAATGATGAATTTCGTATTACTCGTATTTACGTATTTTTATATTTTATAGATACAACTCATTCTAGCCTTGGTCTTAGCGGTGACGTTGTCATGAGTCTACTTTCTGTTGTGGATAAGCCAGTGAATCACCAAATTTTTTTCGACAACTTTTTTTCGTCATTCAAACTCTTCGTACATTTAAAAAATAATGGTTATTTTGCCACCGGTACTATCCGCGAAAATAGGACAAATAAGTGTCCATCCGAAAATTGTAAATCATTTGGTAAAAAAGACCGAGTCCCATATTTCAGCATATGATTCTGAATCAAAAGTTTCTATTGTCCGTTGGCACGATAATTCGGTTGTAACGGTGGCAAGTAATGTTTATAGTGTAGCTCCTGTTCAAAATGTTAAACGCTATAATAGAAAAGAACGAAGAGATGTACAGATACCCCAACCTTATGTAATTGCCCAATACAATAAATATATGGGTGGGGTAGATTTACACGACAACGGAATTGCTAATTATAGATGCCAAGTATTTGGGAAAAAATGGTGGTGGCCTTTATTTTGTAATTCATT
Source organism: Rhamnusium bicolor (assembly GCA_029963845.1). Lineage (NCBI taxonomy): Eukaryota > Metazoa > Arthropoda > Insecta > Coleoptera > Cerambycidae > Rhamnusium > Rhamnusium bicolor. Next base: position 32,577 of record JANEYF010002082.1, on the reverse strand, counting down.
GGATAGCTTAGTCGTCAACGCATGGACAATTTATAATGTCAATGAAAAAAAATTTCCCAGGTAGATTTTAAATCTTACGTAGCCTTGCGACTTTTAAAAACTGATAAAACAATAATTGAAAGGAATCTTGCTCCTGCTATAGATGAACTGCGTTATGATAATACAGGTCACCTCATGATTTCTCATGCCAATAAAGCACGAAGGAGGTGTAGAATTTGCCATAGCCACACAATTTACATTTGTAATAAATGTAATGTACATTTACATACTTCATGCTTTGTACAGTATCACCAAAAATGAAACCGGGTGTTACCAGTGGTGTGTTCACGCACCATGAAATATTATAATGTTTTTTTTATTAAGTAAAGTTCTATGTAGAAAATAATTTACGCTTAGTTATTTTATGTAAGATTGAAACTTTCTATGATATATTTTCGTTAAAATTATTAGTTATATCTTATGTACCTCAAAATAATATTTCATGGTTCCTCCCAGTGGTTCGTTTACGCATCACTATTTTTTTTATATACGTTAATTTTTTTAATTTTTTTTGACACGAGGAATGTATTCTTAAGTGTAACAAAATAAATATTTACAAACAAAAATGTTCGTTTTTTGAATTTTTCGATGCTTGGGATTTAATGGGTTAATTACCGCACAGCAGATATTCCTGCTGCCTGCACACAGAAATGCAACCGTTCTGGAACGTACCTACAAAAAGATACAAGCATGCGTGCATGTTGTGTCTTTATTGTTGTTTATATTAAAAATAAAGTAATTATTCTAATTTCTGACCACAGACATACATATTTATAACAGCTGTTTTTTCACAATGAAATATATATATATATATATACCCAGTAAACACTGTTACAGAATGTTTATGTAAGTATTATATTATTATGTTATTTCTTATGTAACATGTTATATCACATGTGACTTACATTCATATATGTTTATGACATCAAATGTCCTCAACACGTACATATGATTTTTATGTAAACAATATATTTATTATTTATGTACGAGTTACGTATTATTTTTATATATAAAATACTTCACTTTTTTATGTAAAATATGTGCACAAATTTTATATAAACAGTACATTATTTTGTTATATAAAAGCTAAATAACATTTTTACAGAATATTTATACAGGGTGCTCCAAAATTATGCAGCCAAACTCATACAATAAGAACAGAGGCCCAAAACAAAACGAAAACTTTAATAATATATTTTAAATGATTTAGGTACAACCCTGATGACAAAAAAATATTTTTGTGCTGTTATTCATCAGAAACCAGTAATAAGTCATTAAAATTCAGATATTAATTTCTCTTTAGAAGGTCAACTGTGTTCTATATTCACTCTTTAAGAAAGTGCTCAGGAAAGATGCACATTGGGTTTAAGTTAGGTGTATTAATAAATTATACCTAACCTAAACCAAATCCGTGCTACTTCCGAGCATTCTCTTTAAAAGTGAATGTGGAATAAAGTGATACTCGTAACAGAAATATTTAAATGTTGGATGTATCTACCATTATTGGTTTCAGAATTACAGAACAAAAATACATTTTTCGTTTTTGAAAGTTTATAATTCAATTAATATGCTTTGACAAAACATTTATATTTAGTTTTCGTTTTATTTTGAGCCCCTTTATTTATTGTAAGAGTTTGCCACCCAGTTTTGAAACACCCTATATTGCATATCATATAGAATTGTCTGCATCTTGTAAACAATACCTATATATTGCACAATGACAAACTTTTTCCTAAACATTTATTTAGTAGGTATAGATAAAACTCTTATGGAGATAAATCTCTCATGTCTCAAATTTAAGGCTCATTATTGTAAAGTTTATTATAATTATAGATACTGTAATAATTAAATGGGAAAAGCTTTTATAAGAAAAGAATTTTCACTTCAGATGAACTTTGAAAAATATTTTATCATGACTGGTTTTCCATAATAATAGAAAAATCGAAATTTTTGCATTCTTTTAATTTTTTATAATGCACGTATTTTTATTTCGATAACAAATGACTTTTCTAAACCTATATGCTAAATAAGGTTTTTTTTTATATCTATTATTCTACTAGATAAAAATTTACAAAGTGATATACATAGATATCGCAGTAGGTATCAGAAGTAGACAATTCTTGCAATATGTAAGCTATTATGTGGGTGTTATGGATATAAAGAAAAATAATACAAATGGACTCAAAACATATATTGCACAATAGTTAACAAAAATAAAACTATGAAAAATTTAATGCATATATATCTACAAAAGGAATGCTACTTTTTTTCTCTATTTAGCCTCTGCCTTGAAAGCCGAAACCACTCCCCACAAAATTTTTCAATATCGCTCAATGTTATACTATTTTTGTATTGACATAGTATTATATCTGAAAAAGAACAATAAAATTCACTACATATTCTCATGTGATAATATAACCTGCAATGTATATTTTTTAAATTACTTAATAATACATATTATACAGGGCATCCGGGCATATCCTTAACTAAAATTAAGTGAGGTTTTTAATATATTTATTTCTCGAGATACAATGCGACGCCTTTGTCTTTCAGAGAGGTTAGAAAAATCTCGAGGCATATTTTTAATATTAATGCTAAAAATAATAACAAATAGAACAAACAATTAAAGCTACTAAATATTCACTTTTAGTTAATCACTTTCACCTTTCACTTTTCACTAAACTAGAAAAAACAACAATTATTTTGTGCTTTCGTCTTACACACATAACACGAGACAAGAACTGAACAATTGAACATGTCAAATGTCGAAACGTAAAACAAAACCGTTAATCGCTGCTAACATGCTATTGGCAAATTCAGATATTGCAGCCAACTCGCAATAGGCGGCAAATACAAAACTTATAAGCAATAATATAAATATTTACGTAAATATTAGGTTAAAAATGAACTTTATTTTTGCCTTGTGTTTATGTAAGAGCTATATAAATTATTTATATAAATATCTGCTATATCATACTTACTACAGTGATATGTAAATATGTTACTTTTAAATAAAGTGTTTTGATTTATTTATTTATTACATCAAATTGGTATAACTATTTTATATTAATATGTGCTTCTTATATTATATCATTTTTACGTAAATATCACAAGAATGTTTACTGGGTATATATATATATATATATATATATATATATATATATATATATATATATATATATATATATATATATATATATATATATATATATATATATATATATATATATATATATATATATATATATATATATATTATGAATAGTGGTGAGAGGTATGAAACTTCTCATATGGTCTGAATGCTACTATCCGACCGACATCCTAGATGTCTCTGTGGCGGATAGCGATTTGCATCACAGCAAGTACCGAGAGCGGCGACCCCTAGCCCAGGTGGACTAAACTAATGTTATTAAATATGATTTGAAGGAAACAACTACTCAGCGGGCAAATACCCCGACCTGCATTGGATTACACCTTCAAATCATGATAGATCGATAGCCAATATTATTTGTCAATTCCTAACCAGACATAGATCGATTTCGAACTTATTTGTTCTCTTCAGTATGCCATAGGTTATGGAACAGACAAATGATAGTGGCCAACCTGCTAGTTATATACTAACTAAGGTGAAGTGTATAGTGGTGAAAGGTATGAAACTTCTCATATGGTCTGAATGCTACTATCCGACCGACATCATAGATGTCTCTGTGGCGGATAGCGACTTGCGACATAGCAAGTACCGAGAGCGGCGACCCCTAGCTCAGGTGGACTAAACTAATGTTATTAAATATGATTTGAAGGAAACAACTACTCAGCGGGCAAATACCCCGACCTGCATTGGATTACACTTTCAAATCATGATAGATCGATAGCCAATATATATATATATATATATATATATATATATATATATATATATATATATATATATATATATATATATATATATATATATATATTTTGAAATATTCTATTATATATTTATTTTAAAATATTTTAAAAATATTTCGCAATATACATGTTTTATTAAATATTTCTTAAATGTTTTTAAAATATTTTGTATTATATATATTTTATTAAATATTTCTTAAATGTCTTATAAATATTTCATACCATATATTTATATTGAAATATTTTAAAAAATATTTTGTATTATATATTTGTTCTGAAATATTTATAAAATATTTTGTAAATCTTTTAAATATTGTGAAAACATTCTATGTTATAACAATATATATACATGTTTCAGAAATATTTGGTGCTACTAGGGATATAAGTTTATTCTATCAGCGGTATGATAGAACCTGGTCAGCTGCAGTAAAGAAAATGGACTTGGATGTCTGAAATTATACTAAAAATAAAACATAAATGTTCTTTATTTTCTTACAATTATATAGTCAATAGAAAGTGTTATCCCAAAAAACTGTTAATATAAAAAAAATACCTATTCCGACTATTGTTTACAGTAATATAAATCAAATATTAATGCTAAATCAAAGCATCATGATTGTAATTGTAAAACAGCCAAATCTGCTTTTGTTATGAAAATGTTATGAAACGGTTTAACGCATGAAGGCGATAATCAATCAAACAATTAAGCGGTTTCAGCAGTCGTTTAAGCGCCAACTTCAATTTTCGCCTCACCTGTAGCAATATGGAGAATAGTAACTTGTTTCCGTTAAAAAATTTCCAGCAATTGTAGTTTCTATTTTGCTCGGTGACTGATGACTGATGAGTGATAACTCATCAGTGATGAGATGACTGATGACTATAGTTGGCAAAAATGCGGCGCAGGACATAGGCGTACGCACCATAATAAGTGTAAGAAAAGAAATTAACTACTAATAAAAGCAATAAATAAACTTGTTACAATTTATAACAATGTATGCACAACTTGCTCTCTTAATTAGCTTGGTTATCACAAACTGGAAAAGATGTGTAAAAACTTTGCAGCATCATGTATATTTCTATGGTTGTCTCCAAGAGTAATGTTCGACGGGGTGAAAAAATATGCTTATATTTTGAGAACGACCGTTCGACATCTATTGATGTAATACAAGCATACTTAAAATAGCCATTGACCTCACGTAACGGATCTACAGCTGCACCTTCAGTACCATCAACAAATTTGTCTTAATCTGGTAAAACCGGTGTCTTGCTTTAACACACGTGCGAACTTTTCTGCAATGGGTTCATTTTTTGCGTTACCTCTAGAGTGTGGCAGTCGATTTACTTCGTCCATTATTTGTAGTGACTCCGCTAACGAAAACGCACTGTTTTGTAAGTTTTGTATGGCGTCATGTAATCCTTTATAGTTCTTGTGAATAGTTTTTAAAGCTGTTTCAATAGAGATATCTTCGAATTTGGCTTTCCTTAATAGCTGCAGCCTCGTCTGGATTGAATTGTAGTATCACAGCTTTTATTTATTGTAAATATTCAGCATAATAAAATGCTGCCTCCAACCATGTTCCCCAACGTGTAAGAATCGGCTGTGGTTGTTTGGGAATACCGGGACACATGCTATGAAACGTGCGAAGACCTTTAGGAGATTTAAGAAACACTTTTTTAGTACTTGCTATTAATGCATGTTTTTTACCCTTGGGCGGGCCGGTTTGACATACTTTATTATTAAATTAATATCAAGAATAAAATACAAAAAATTAAATTATCAACAATACAATGGAGAGAGAAATAAATTACGTTATTGACACCTCGACGCATAACAGTAGACTAAAATAGTAAACAAGTTTCGCTTACGTACTTGGGTATTTCTCAACCTGTCACCGCCCATGATTTGCGGATCGAAATGCCAACTCTACTGATGACTGATGACGATTTTTTACCTTGGTTGGAAACACTTGTGGATTTAACTGCGGACGGCCAATGAAATTGTAGAATTTAATGCCGATAAAGTAGATTCCATGTCGATGGTGTAGTGCACACATGTGGTAACTGCATTTTTGAGCAAAGATGAGTTAAACATACTAAACAATTTCAAATGTTTGCACATTTTTAGTGTATTTAACTATTTTTTCATAAAAATGCATTTACCACGTGTGCGCTATATCATCCAAGTGCAACATAGCAACATCCAACAAATGCGAATGATACCGCAATGGCACTTGCATATTGCAAGTCGTTCCAATTTTATATTATTCTGATTAGGTGCTCATTGTATTTTTAATAAATTTTAATTTTTTATTTTGTTTAGCAATTTTGAATTCATTTATTTTCAATTCAATTTATTAAAAAGGGTCTGAAAAAAATTATGTACATATAATTACAATATAAAATGTATGTAATATGAAACAAATCTAACTTCATTAATGCGACATCATTTTATACTTTTTAGTACAAAATTTTTTCAAAGACATTGAAATTGATATACAGTAAATTGTATGTATTTAATAATATCTACAACGTTTTACTTTTTATAAGGAACTGGTAGGTTTTTTTTTAAGTTTTATTTTATGTGGTCAAGACAGGTTTAAAAAAAAATAAATAATCCTAGGTTTCCATGATTTCTGAGTGCGATGTAGATAGTCTTTTCTGCTACCTATGTTCTTTTATGGATTATGATCTTTAGGGACAAGAAATCCATCATATAAATCACAGACCTCGGATATAATTTTAATAAGTCTATGATATAAATACTATTATACTCATAGATTTAAAAGATAACTATGATTGTACCACAGAATCTCTTTGAGAAGAAGAATACATTAATATAAGAAAGGTTATGTACTATTTTGTTCTAGAAACATCATGAAGGAAAAAATCTGCAGACTTTGTCTTAAAACATTATGTAGTGATTTCCAAACAATAGGAGAATCTTTGAGAGACGCTTTGAATAAGCAAATGATATTGAAATTGGTAAGTTGTGAAGAAAAGACAGTTCATTTCATATTTTTGAGACAAAATTAGTTTGTTCATTTATACTTTAGTAAAAGAGCAAGTGTACAAGTACTTTTGTTCTACAGTAATGTATATTTATGCATACTATTTTAGTCTGTAGAGATACAGCTTCAGCATAGTTAATAAGATGATCCTTCAAATTTTTTTTTATGTTCCAAACAATTTCATTTTTAACAGAAACAGTTTTAAAACCAAGTGTGTGCGCGCTCTTTTCCAATAAGTATCAAATGTCCCTGACCGATCACAGGAGAACTTTGGCAGCAAAATGACTGCTGAAATAGAGAAATTGAGCATTGGTTTTGTGTAAAATTTTATACTGTACAATTAATTTTGTGCCTCAGCCTATTATATTTCATATGAAATCCAAAAAAAATCTATTTTTAAAATAGAAGAGAAACATTTTTTTAATATGGTGAAAAATCAAGTCAAGTCTATTAAGGGTTCATATGATTTCAGAATCTGAGTATATCTAAGGAAACTGTAATGTGTAATGATTGTGAGAGCAACCTACAAGTATTCTTAAACATTAAATCGGCCTATGTTTATTTGAAGAATAGCGCCTTGCCTTTAACTAACTTCAAGGATGATAATAGTTTGAATCAAGAAGAAATTGAGAGAACAAATAATGGAAAGGCAGCTGTCGAATCTAAAGATGAGATAACATGTTGGTTTTGTACAAGAGCCACTCGGAGAGAGGGCTTAATACCATTAAATGAATCAAAGGAAAATGCATTTATAGTGGATATATTGAAAGAACATATTCCAGAAGTGGTAAAGATTTATATTTTGCATACTTGTTTTTAAAATGTTTGTTATGGAGTTATAAAGTTATATATAAATTTGATAAAATCGTTACTAGGTATGCGAGCAATGAAAAATAGTTCAGACAGATCGATTTTTAAATACATTTCACTATTTTTTCTTGTAAAAAACATTTTTCAAACATTCTGTAGAAGTTATGAAGTCATTGACAATTTTTTAAAAGCCATTTGAAAGAATGCATTTTTTATATATTTAGCACAGAAATTATAGTAACATTTATATAAAATTTAGTTTGAAAAAATAATTATTGTACAAAAGCCAATCTAAAATGTCAAATTCTAATTTCCGTGCTGTTCTATGGATGATTAGTTTTCGGAAAAAAAAAAATTATATATAAAAAAGTTTAAAAAGCTTTGTTAAAAAAATTTACCATTTTATTTTTTTTTCCGAATAAATAAAATGTTTTTATATTGCAAATGTATAATAAATTTTCAGTTTTGCGCCGGATCTAATTCTGTTGGACTATTTCCTAATGGGATATTTTAAAAACAAGGTTTACATAAATGTAGAAGATTGAAGTATTTGGCACGATGTTACGTGTCACTTTTTGCTCCACGTAACTGGTTTTAAATTTGAATAAAATGTTTAGAATTACTATAACTAAATCATACACTTTATAAATTTTTCTGGTGAATTTTATTTATTTTACTAAATTAAATTAGTTATTGAAGATAGCCTAGTAAATTCATAATAGTCAGTTGTAAATCTTGTCCTTGTGCTGGTAGATAAACCGCTACCTCTGCTGCGAGAAATCGTACACTCCTTGTAGGCTCGAACACTTGGGGAGCTCTGGAAAACAATATTCGTAGGTTAGATTCGTTTGACCAGCTTATGGATAGTTTAATATGTCCAATTAAATGGTGAGGCCTAGTTGAGGCAATTTTATTAGTGACTATTTTTGGGAACGGTTATGAATAGTTGTAGCTAACCTTATTAGGAGTCCTGCATGGTCTGGGAGGATGATCTTCTACTGGGTAGTGGTCTCGAGGTACGTCCAAGTATGTAGGTTCGCGGGGTCTCGTGGGAGCACTCACAGTGGTATATTTCACTCTGCAATGGAATCTGTGTTGGGGTCATTCGGGTTTAAAAACCTATGCCTAGTGAAAATCATCAGATAAGGTATAAATTAGTCACTAATAAAGGTGGTACTCACTTTATTGAACTGTTTTCCAGTAGTTTTCCAATCACAACACTGGTAAGGCTATTCATCTGTCGATTATTTAGGGTTAGGTTCCAGTCGACAGCTGATTACAATTGACGTAGTCGGCCTGTGGTATGAGCAGTGGCGCCGCCGAAGTGGGTTTATATTTTCCGTTAAGAGAACAATGGTTTTGGAATTTTGCTTGTTGTTGCCGATTAGTTCTGGGGTCACGTGCATAACGTGATGGTTATAATCAGTGTAGGTTGTTAACATCACAGTTAGTAGCAGTTTCGGATTAAGCACAACGTTGAGAAATCGTGAGGGTGCCGCTACTGATTATATGTCGTGAGAGCAGGATTTGTTGGAGTTTCGGGAAAATGGGAACGTGAACCGAAATTCTGTCAGTTTGGGATTGGTCACGTGGTTTTTTGGTGTCGAAAGGTGAAAGAAGATGGTTGGATGTTGGTAGCCGGTCGTAAAACACGTTTATATTTTTGGTAATCATCTTGATGGATTTTTGTGTTTTCGACTTTTGAAACGGATTTCCTATTTGGATGGACTCTGGTTCCAAGTTGTTGGTTGGTATTTTTCTGGAAACCCGTACCGAAAGGGAGTTAGTGGCTACAGCGTTCTTCATCTTTTTTTGTAAGTAGCACGTTTTCTTTACAACAATCCTGCTGTGATGACATCGTTTTCTCTGTTATATAGACAATTGTACGATAGAAAAGTAGATGGTCAACCACTGATTGCGGCCCCAAATCTCGACTTCATAAGGGAAAACCCTCTGACGAGAGGTGAGGTTACGTTTTCTATTTTTTTTGCGAGAGCTTGCCATGAATTAGGGGTGAGTAGTTGGTACTAATGTGAGTATTATTGTTTTAGGGTTTTTTTTTGGGGTAAGATCTTTTACGACACGATTCCATTTTATTCTCCACGCACATCTGACATAGACAGATTCCATCACTTTTCACTACGTATTCTCAGCTCGCCTGGGAGTAAGGGAGACTCCCACTGAGTATCCTGTTGCAAAGAAGCTGTGTCTTGGTGCCCTCGTTGTCAGGTATCGTGAAAGGATACGCTGGAGTTGGTGGCCAGAAGGTCGGGCACGATCTTTTCCTTTTTTTGTTGACACCTACAGAGTGATATTTTAGGGCAGGTAACATTCGCCCGACAAGGTAGGGCATTCTCAATACCTACACCTACGCTAAGGTCCACATGTATGAGCTTTAGGCTATACACATGTGCATACACAATTAATTGATAAATGTTTGTTTATACTTTTATGTTATGATTTACAGATATAAGGTTCACATATCCCTCTCAGTATAATTCTAGTTAGTATCGTCGTTCATACACCCATTTTATATTTTTGTAGTTTAATGTCATAATTTACATGGTACTTTTACATATACGTATTGTTGTTATACAAGTTCACCCCCAAGGTACACTGTCACAATTTAACATATTACGACCTCGTAATTTACTGTAATTTCACAAACCTACTGGGTCATTTTTTAAAAGAGGGGGGAAACCTTGTATACTAGAGTTTACATTTTTATCTTGTATACCTTGAATTTACATTTTTGTACTTTACTTTTAATTCTTATACTATTAAAATTTGTACCGATTTACTGATCTAATTGTTCGTAGTTATTCTTAAGTAACCCACACCTACCCACTAGCTAGCCGAGTGTAATCTCCCACGCATCGTCCGGAGTGCACTATAAAAATAATTTTTCTGTAACGTAGAAGGGGTGTGAACACCCAATACACTTCTTCGCTGGGGGCTCTTTGCATCAGCACCAAATTTTATCCGTTTTCCTCTGTCGTAAGCCCCAGCGTTACAACGAAGTTCATCAGATAAGCCCATGTCATTGCTAAAATTCAACAGAAGTTTACAGAGGAGATTACAACATTCTCGGGATGTAAACAGAGGGCATTTTGAGCATTTAACTTGGTTTAAATTACTTTTCTTTAAAACTTTAATGTGACACAGAAATTGGGGCAAAATTATAATATACAACTTATCAGAGATTTTACTAGAGTCGACAGCAGGTCAATGAATTTATTAGATCCTATCTTTGTCAGAAAACAAAATCTCATAAAGTGTGGTGGAGTTTTAGATGGTAGTTTAGTTGCACATCATTGTCGTATATTATGAATTGGCCATTAAAATTAATAAACCTATAAAGTATTACACTTTCAGAGATTTTAAGAATTTTGACTATGAAGCATTTCAGAGAGACCTTCTAAGTACATCATTTTATGAAATATTAAGAATCGATGATATTGACTTAAAGGTTAAAATGTTTTCAGATTTAATAGTATCCTTATTTGACACTCATGCACCAATTAGAACAGTTAGGATTACAAAACGTAGAGCACCATGGTTGACTTATTCTATTAAAATTATGATGAAAGAAAGGGATGCCGCGTTAAGTTTCAAAATTTGCAGCAAATTGGGATCACTATAAAAATCTTAGAAATTATACATTGGCTTCAGAGAAAAAATAATTTTTCAGTAATTTATTTAATACTAATAAGTCTAAAGATCTATGGAACGGATTAAAATCTCAAAGTATTACCGAAAAGTCATTTGTTATACCTGCCAATCTGGAAAATGTTGAAAAAATTAATGACTTTGCTTTTCGTGGTGGAATAGTTTTCACCTCTTCCTATTTTAATTCAGAGGAAGTTAAGTGAAAATTAATATAGTAAAGCAAAAATTGTCACTAAAAACGCAATATCTTGAACTGTCTGTCTCACTCGCACGCTAGTCCTCGGTTTTTACTCATCTCATCCACGCGCTATTTTTTTAGCGTCTGTCGGGCTTATGCTGCCGAATTTTTCATCTGTCATGGAAAATTTAAAAAATGTATGAATAAGCAAATCGATTGGTATACTGACTTTTGTTGTATTTTGTAGTTCGGGTAAAGGCAATTTTTTTGACATTCAATCTCGTTTGCCGAAGTCAAAGCCGCCGATGAAACTGTCTATATTTATAAAAAAATGTTGTGTAGTATTTTCTTTATCAAATGATGTAGTTTGTTTTCTTGTATCTTATAGTTTGGATTATGTCCATTTTATGCCGTTTATCCGCGACGCTCCCGCGTTAACGCTGCCAATTAGACCGACGGTTAAAGTGTCGTTATATAGATACTTTTTCGTGCGCTAAGTCAAACCTTTTGTACCTTATGGATCGAATGTTCGCTAACTCCCTGTCTATTACTGATTAAACATACATTTAACAGGGTACTTCCTAAATACATATATCCATAGTAACATAATACATATAAGAGCAACGTTTAAAATTTGCAATACTATTAAATTAAATTAAAATATCAATCATAAACTTTTCATGGAATTGTTCTTAGTAATTACATTCCAGATAGTTTTCACTGTTGATTATAGTTGCTGTCATAGCATTTTTCCTATTTATCGTTCAGCCCTTTAAAACTGATGCCTGTGCTCAATTGAACTATTTCCATCTATCATATTTACAAAAATCCATGAATAACTCCGAGATTAATTTTTACTACATTTACTATTAATCAGAATACCATTTTTTATTATTTGGTTTATAGAATTACTACTTTCATATAGAAAACGTGAAAAATATTTATTTACAAATGTCAACATGAAAAGCGCTCTTGATAAGCGCCCCTGATAAGTAACCCTGCAGGTTATTATTACTTTAATGTCATATTATTTATTTTGACATACATGGTCAAAAATTTATTAATTTGATTGGCTTGTGTTTGAAAAAAAAATTATCAGCCGTTATGAACCAAGGGCAGTGATAATCACGCGATAATTTTTTCTAATAATAAGTCGATAGCTTCTTGCTTGTGGTTCATTCGGTGAGACCATTTTTTTTGCATTTCTAATAATTAATATGTTTAATCTATAATGTTAATTAAAAGTACATTATTAAAAAAAAAACATAATTATATTAAAATCGAAAAAAAAGGGTTGCTTTTAGTTAAATGTTACTGTGATTGGTTATTTTCGCACATGTGACTTGAAATGGACGGATTTTATTGGATTTCTATTCAGCCAAAAAATGTTCTTAATAATAATCCTGTTGGATAACTGTTGTTCATTTAGTAATTATGTTTCAGAATTTGAATGATTCAGAACTTTTAACTTGCAAAACCTGTCATGATTCATTTCATTTTGTAATAAAATGTATGGATGTGGAAGAGAAAATAAGTAAATATACTGAAATAGAAGGAACAGATGATGAAGGACAGATAGAATTAAAGAATGTACAACAGTTATTTACTTTCAAGCCGACACTAAAACATGAAATTGATTTCCTTGGTGTAAACGAAATGGTGGAAAGCTGTGATGAAAATAAAGAAGTTGGTGAAGTTGAGTCCGAAATAAAATATGAAAAGGAAGCATACAATGTGAAATCGTTTATTAAAACTGAATATATTGACATTAAATCCGAAGAGGCTGATTATGATAGGTAGGTGTCATTAGTTTTAGTGATTTGGAATGATTTAAAATGTTCAGACAAATTGAAAAATTTTTCAAGAACATTAAACTCTATTACTACATCAAATTTATACATTTGTTTTAAATTACGTAATTAAAAATTTAAATGTCCTGATATCTCTAAATGTTGTAGAAGCTACTCACAAGTATGATCATTAGTAAAAATATACTGTGCAGTTTTTTTAGTGTATCCCTTCTCACCCATGCTTAATGGTCTATCTAATGTTCTAAAGGTGTTAAAGATTGCTTTTCTTATGCATATCCTGGAAAATTTATATGTTTCCTTTAGCAAATTCACTCTACTTGATTTAGACTTACTTTCAGTATTGTTTGGTCTTCAAATCTTAATCTGGAAATGTGCTTTTTCAATTTTCTCAATTTATTTCTTTTAATTCGGTACTCTCGAATATATTTTTTTAAGAAACAGAAATTTCTAATTTGTTAAAGAGTTGGGAAGAAAGTAGGCAATATTTTCACATTCACAAACATGAAATTATAAAAGGTTTTTTGTAAGGTATGACGGTAGCTCATTAGTTAGCGTATTGAGCTAGCAAATTGGATTTATCTAGTGGACGTTGCGCTCTGTTTTTTCCAAAATAAAAAATTATTTCCAAGAAATAATTTGAACTCCATTATAATCATACATGGGATATACCGATTGGTTCCCAGAGATGGTCTTTACAGATATAATATAATATATTGCAAATACCTACTGAAACATTCCCAAACTACAAAAACATATTAAGTGCATTTTATTTAATTTTACAATGTTAATGGTAACTTAGTTTTGTCAGGGAATGCATTATATTAAATTAAAAAATATATAACACGATCAAACAGTATCTTGCATAACGTGGATTCGTACGGACGTAGGTACTAAAAATGCGTAGTTAAAATGTCACAACGGACGTCACCGACGGAAGCTACAGTAAATTCTTGGATTCGCGATATTGCCGATTTATAATTTGATGGTTAGACAATTATATTGCACTAAATGTAACAATGTTAACGTGCCTTCGGAGTTTACATTAAGAAAAAAATATTTATTAACGGAGTGTGAAAATATTACAGAAAATTTCTTCTGAGCTTAATTAAAGTACATCTGGCTTAGCGTGGACGAAACCACTAATGCTTGCGTGTTTAAGGTAGCAAATGTTTTAGTGGGTGCATTGGAAGAAAATTGTTCAATAAGCGGGCATTTGATTGCCTCTAAAATTTTAGAAGCTGCAAATTCTCGCACTATAGCGGAGGTGGTGAATTCAAGTTTACAAGAGGTTTGGGGTGACAAATATGCAGAAAATAAGGACAAGTTCTTATTATTTCTTACCGATGGAGTGAATTATATGAAAGCTGCTGGAAGAATTTTGAAGGAAACATATCAGAATATACTTCACGTAACATGTTTAGCACATGGGCTTCATAGGATTGCTGAAGCTATTAGGGGTGCTACCCTAATGTTGATAATTTGATATCTAGTGTAAAGAAAGTTTTTCTTAAAGCACCAAGTTGTGTACGGTCATTTCATAAAATTCTACCAAATACTCCACAGCCCATTATAACACGATGGGGAACTTGGCTAGAGGTAGCATCGTACTATTACTATCATTTTGGAAATGTGAAATCCCTAATACAGCAGTAAATCCAAGTAAGGCAATTGCCATTTCAGATGCGCAACAGGTATTTATGGATCCAACTGTTCAAGAAAATCTGGAGACCATAAACGGAAGTTTTTCACGAATTCCTCTAGCCATACGGGACCTTCAATATCAGCTAACATCAGAATTTATACAGTTCATTCAATAACCTTTGTGTTTGATCTTCGACAATATATTTTTCAATTACAGGGAGAAATTGCTGCGAGGGTACAAACAAAATTCCAAACTGTTTAAAAAAAATCCCGGATTTGTTACGATGACGGGTGTAGAGGACCTTTTAAACGACAAAGAAGTAGATTTTGCTACACCGGGCATGAATGTGGTGACTTTGCAAAAGTTTACATATTTTAATATGCTCAAGTTACATCTGTCGATGTCGAGCGGTCTTTACCGCAATATAAATGAATTTTCAACGAAATTCGCCGAAGTTTAACTACAAAACATTTAGAACAGGTATTAATAATATACTTTTATTCTTGTAACCGGCAGTGAAAAATACTTGTGTGTGTAGTTTACTGTTAAGTACATCCCCCTATACCTCCAGTTCTCTTTAAGTGAGTGTTTATAATAAAGTGACTTTATCAACTTTGGATAATACGGAATTTTAAAAAAAAAAAATCAAGGTAAGTTCGTTTCATATATGCATGCAAATCTGACACATAACCACCTAAAGCCAACCCTCGTTTTACGTCATATCCGATTGGTAAATCCTACCTCTGATTATGTCTCACCATACCTTCATCAATTTTTAATATTCTACTGGACAGCATAACAAATATTACAATTTTATTCTGAAAATAATTATCTTAATTTGTAATTTTTAGTAAGATGAATATTCTCTAGTGTTGATGATTTTTGATTTAAGAAAATTGTTTTGAGATCAATAGAAAACTGCAAAATTATTTGCTGAAAATAGAACTTTTTACCTTTTTAGACATATCTTGACATTCGAGTCAATTTAAACAATACCCTGTTTACAATTTGACATGGAGATAATCTTTAAATAAACTCACCTTTGTCTTATCACCAGACACCGGACAATTCGCGTGATTCCAGGACCGGTTTCCCAACTGTCCTGTTTGAGCTCTCATATCAAAGCGCAGTAAGTGCACGCACAGCGAGATCTAGACCGTGTTTATTCACTATTCAGATTACCTGCAACCATTGTCGTATATATATATATATATATATATATATATATATATATATATATATATATATATATATATATATATATATATATATATATATATATAAATATTACTAGGTTTAGACAGCAAAATAAAATGTTGGACATGCATACTTGTTTAATAAGTCAGTATATACTGGATTTATCCAATGTAAAAATATACTTTTAATAAAAAAATGTCTCTAGTTGTCATGTAATTTCCAAAAAAAAAAAAAATCATTACATGTGAATTTGTGTTGAGGATGCCATGGACTTTAGGAGACAATAATGATTTATTAAAAAAATAATTTGTTACACTACATCACAGTTGTTAAAATATACATAATTGAATAATTACAGAAAAATTCGTCAATCACAGTTACAGTTAATACCTATATGTATATACAACTAAGTATATTTATTTACACTAGAGTACATATGAATAAAAGTAAGGTCCAAATCAGTTAGGTAACTGGTCTTAGAGCTGTCAATATCATATTTGGCATCTACCTAAAATCTACTTAAGAAAACTACAAAAAACAGAAAAAGGAACCTATTTGGTTTGTTGTACAAATAACATTAATTTAATATTTAACTTTTATGTGAGCAACAATTATTTTTTTTTATTTCCAATACTTTTTGAACATTTTGCATTCTCAGGTAATTTGTAAGGATAATTTGTAACTGATGTTATATAGGTGAACTTGAACACCATTAATAAAGTTAATATTGGTATTATGTAGCTTGTTTTGCACTTTGTACATTAACAGATACTGATTTTTATTTTAAGGTCACATTTAAAATTCCTGTTGATTTATACCTTGTTGCAGTCGGTGTTAGTCCATCTCAAATAATACTTGTTTTGCACCCTTTGCCCCCAATTCGACTCTGTGTAGCATTTACTCATATCAACAAATATGTTGTAGAAGGACTGGTTTAATATACGGGTTTTTCACTTAAAACTCCGCACGCCAATATCTCGAAAACGAATAGAAATATTTAATTTCTGTAAAAAAGTAGTCAATGTATGGGGTCAAGTAGATATTTTTCAAAGTTTAAAAAAATTCAACGCCTACTAAGAGCTAAGCGTCGCGACGCGTCGAAAATATAAATCGATTGCATTGACTTTGAAATTACGCGCATGCGAAAGTACATGTTATTTATAAACTTTTTTGTTATTTACTCGAATTTATTTATTTTACTCATTTCTGAGTTATACCGGTTTCTAGTAAACATTTCTTGATTGACAAAAAATGCGATTACGGATGATTTTTACAAGAATGCCATGAAAATTAGTTACTATGGCAACCATTGTTATCGCAATTGTTTTAAGTGCAATTACAAGCGACAGATATTGCCATTGCTGTGTCAAAGATATTGTCACATTTTGTCACAATAAATATTCAAATTTATTCGGTTTAAGCAAAATTAACAATAATAATATGAAAATGGTTCACTTTAGCAATGAGGAAAAATTAGGC
Source organism: Rhamnusium bicolor (assembly GCA_029963845.1). NCBI lineage: Eukaryota > Metazoa > Arthropoda > Insecta > Coleoptera > Cerambycidae > Rhamnusium > Rhamnusium bicolor. The sequence goes on along the minus strand of JANEYF010002082.1, from coordinate 14,853 downwards.
ATGTTACTGGTGTTGGGAGAATGCAGGTCCAATTGTAGACAAGCAAAAAGAGTTTACGCACAGCGTTATCCGCATAGAAAAGTCCCCGATGCAAAAACCTTTCAAAGTTTATGTACAAGAGATTATGGCAGCTTCGTAAAACCTAAGAGAAATAGAGAAAAGACGACTACAAATGATGAAAATACTGCTTCTGTAATTCAGCAGGTTGTTAATAACCCCAAGATATCCCTATCAAAAATAATGTTTCCATAAATTCATCGTGGAGAATTCTAAATAGAAACTCGCCCTTACAAAACTAAACTAGTGCATAAATTAGAACCAGGTGATCCCGCTAGAAGAATGGATTTCTTAGCAAGATTTGCCGATTTGTATAGCCAAGATGCAAATTTTCTCTTGAAAATTCTATGGAGCGACGAAAGTCGATTCCATAATAATGGAATCGTGAACAGACACAACTGTCGTTTTTGGTCCGAAAACTATCCTCGTTGGATTACAGAAAGAGGTAATCAGCAAATTTTTGGCATCAATGTTTGGTGCGGCATATTAAACGGATTCCTTATTGGACCTCACTTTTACGAAGGCACTTTAAATTTAGATCGCTATTTAAGATTTCTTCAAACTACACTTCCGGAACTGTTAGAAGAAGTGCCCTTTGAGACCAGAATGAATATGTGGCTACAGCAGGATGGACATTACACCACCCGATTATTTTCTTTGGGGTCACCTAAAGGACGTTGTCTATGAAGAACCTATCGAAGATATGGCTGATCTTATTAACAAAATTAGTGCAGCGTGTGCCGCTATTACAAGAAGGACGCTCCTACAAGTGACCCAAGCTCATCTGTTGAAAGTTGTTGATAGTTGTATTCGAGCAGATGGACATAATTTTGAACAAAATTTTTAATTTGTTTTATCATGTAGTTAATTGCAATAATAATTTTGTTTATTAGTTTGACTCAGAAATGAGTAAAATAAATAAGTTCGAGTAAATAACAAAAAAGTTTATAAATAACATGTACTTTCGCATGCGCGTAATTTCAAAGTCAATGCAATCGATTTATATTTTCGACGCGTCGCGACGCTTAGCTCTTAGTAGGCGTCGAATTTTTTAAACTTTGAAAAATATCTACTTGACCCCATACATTGACTACTTTTTACAGAAATTAAATATTTCTATTCGTTTTCGAGATATTGGAGTGCGGAGTTTTAAGTGAAAAACCCTGTATGCATAGTATACCATTTTTTTTACTTGGAGAGTTAGATTGCTTGAGCGTCGATATAATGCGCCTACCATGGAAATGATTTTTTTTTTCAAAATTAGAGATGTGTGCATTCCATTCAAGCAATCGTCTGTATGAAGTCCTAAGTATTTAATAGTGTCTGTTTTTCAATTGCTTTGCCTTATGTTGATCTTAATATATTTTATAATTTGCTTCCTACCGATTTTCATGTATTCAGTTTATTGTTATGTATAGCTAAATCATTAGTAGATGTCCAGTCTGAATGTTTTTATCTCTTGATTAATATTTTCCTGTAGGACTTCGGTGTTATCAAATCAAAAACAAGCACTGTGTTATAGGCATTGAAAAAATGGCCCGCAGTTATGGGTAAATTTTGCAGATCATGTACGTAGAGGTTATATAATGTGGCATGCCTATTAAAATAGGTCTTATTTGACTAGATACCTCGTTGACAATGGTATATTGACCTCTGTTGGTAAAATAGCTATTAAGTAACTGGTTTGCAATTGCTCTAATCCCAATATGCTCTAACTTAACAAAATCTCATGGTCCACCATATCATTTTTTTTGCTACAGTTTCGATGAAATTCACAACAGCCGATTGTCTACCTGGTTTTTCACAAATCTATATTGGAATTTATCGAATTTTAAAATGCTGTTGATAAAATGATCCAATCTCTTCCTAAAAGTATTTTTCTATAATTTTGCTGAAGACGCTCAATAAGGATATGTCTGGATAATTTGTTGTTTCACGTTTATTTCCAGTTTTATATACTGGAATCAATGCTGTTTTTAAGTTCTCTTGAAATACTCCTGTTGTAAGAACATTTTTATAACTTTCACGAGTATAGGGCAGAGAAATTTCCTAGCAAGTTTTATATCATTATTTGATCGTGTCTTGGCTGCCAAAATCCGTTAGGCTATTAATAATATCAGTTACTTCGATAGAGGTGCAGGCTTCTAAAAATATCGAATTCAGATTGTTAATATGAATGTTGATTTGGTTTGTTAATGTCGTTTAGGTTTAATATACTGGTTGGATCTTGTATAAACTGATTAAACAACTTTTCTGCTATTTGTTCATTATTTAACGGTAGATACTGTGCAGTATTAAATACAATAGTATTGGTTTTCGTCTTATTTAAAATTTCATTTATACCACATTTTTCTTGAATCCTTTCCTGCCTCTTCAAATTTGCTTTCAAAATACTGTTGCCTAGACTGCTTAATTAAATTCGTTACCTTATTTTTGTCACTTAAAGTCTCTTTGGATTTTTCACCACTTGTTCATAAATTAGATCTATTCCTTTCATTGCTTCTTGGATATTTTCTGTTACCCAGTGTTCTGAGAACTTTTTATGCTTCACCATGATCATCATAAAATCATTAATGTTATCCGTATTTTAAGTGCTATTCAGACTACACCTCTACTATTACTATCTAGTAAATGAGCGTTGCAAACTAATGCACTAACAATTGAGTAAATAGTGGTAAATGCTTTGTGTACTATTGGTGTTACAAGTGAATACTGTTTACGCAGACCAAATTCTGATAATCTATACTGATGCCTTGAATACAGTGCAGGAGGTTTCATGAAATACTAAGTCACTCTGAGTATTTTAATCGTTCCACATACAAATGTCTGTTTTTGACTCTTAGCCCATGTGCCGGCCCTGCACACACGGTTTCTACTTTTCACACTTCACTCGCTGATGAACAACTTTAAAAAATACGATTATTAACTATATTTTAACAAATTAAAATTTGTTTTAGTTTTCAAGAATCTTCCCCAGAATTGTTCACTGACAATAGTGAAATATGTCCTGCCCATGAAATCTCTTTGGTAAGAACAATGTACAAATGTGAAATATGTATATATGAAACAAAATATAAGAGATATCTTAAATGGCATATGTTAACCCATAGAGATCCGTTAGAGATAATGTACAAGTGTGAAATGTGTACATATGAGACTAAAAATAAGAGACTTCTAAATGGGCACATGTTGAATCATCAAGTTCCTTCAGAATTAAAAATGGTCAAATGTAAAATGTGTACATATGAGACAAAACAAAATATACATCTTAAGAAACACATGTTAGTTCATAAAAATCCTTTAGAAGTAACAATGTATAAGTGTGATATATGTACTTACGAGACAAAATGTAAAAGTTCTCTAATTCCTCACATGTTGAAGCATAAAAATCCTGCAGAGTTAAAAATGTACAAGTGTGAAATATGTATATATGAGACAAAACATAAACATCACCTTAACCAGCACATGCGGATCCATGGAGATTCCTCAAAGTTGCAAATGTACAAATGTGAACTATGTAAATATGAAACAAAATATAAGAGTGATCTTAATCGACATATGTTGTTTCATAAAAATCCCTCAGAAATAACAATGTACAAGTGCGAGAAGTGTACATATGAAACGAAATATAAGAGTGATCTTAACCGACATATGTTGTTTCATAAAAATCCTTCAGAAATAACAATGTACAAGTGTGAAATGTGCACATATGAAACAAAGCAAAAGAGATGCTTAAATCAGCATGTGTTGATCCATAAAGATCCTTCAGAGATAACAATGCACAGATGTAAAATGTGTGCATATGAGACAAGACGAAAGAAAGATCTTAACAATCACATACTGACACATAAAAAACCTTCGGTGTACAAATGTAAACTGTGTGGATATGTGACAAAGAAAAAGGGATATCTTAATCGACATCTGTTGACACGTGAAAACCAGATTATGTCTAAGTGTGAAATGCGTATGTTAAGAACGACACAAAACATGTCTTACCAAGCACATTCCGACTCATAAAAAAATTGTCAGAAATAACAATGCACCACTTTCAGAAATCTACCTAGAGATAAAACACGAGATATCTTACCAACCATATGTTGACTCATGAGGATTCTTCAGAGATAACGATGTATAGGTGCAAAATTTGTGCATATGAAACAAAACAAAAGCGATATCCTAACCAGCACATGTTAGTGCATAAGAATTCTTCAGAGATAAAGTTATACAAATGTGAAATGTGTCCATGTGTGACAAAATGTAAAAGTTATGTTAACAGACACATGCTGGCCGACAACAACGTACAAGTGTGAAGTGTGTTAAATCATACAGAACAAAAGAGTCGTCCTATCAGGACACAAAAATCCTTCATAGATAAAATTATACAAGTGTGAAATGTGTCCATATGTGACAAAATATAAAAGTTCTCTATAACGGTTATTTGTACGCATGTAATAAGCATAGGATTAGCGATTTCGTCGTATTCCCGAATTACAATGACCGTTTGTCTTTTCCTATTTCTTTTTTGTTAAAAATCAAAATTTGTATAATTTCCACCAATGGATTAAAAGTCAACATCTATAGATTTGCATTTAATAAAGATAGTAAGCCAAATTGTTGAGTTATTTGAGCCCGTATTGTCACCCGGAAATATCCGATTTTCGACACTTGCCGTGGAATTAGAAACACAGTTCTTGAGAAAGGAGCGAGAACCGGCTTTGTTCTTTTTTCGTTTCTACCTACTTGATAGAATGTCGCATGCGCATTAACGTATTTAATTAAGTCATAAATGATATTAATGATTGCGTTAAGTGTTTATCTTATAGATGGATTGATGGTTGATTTTTTGAAATTTAAGAGTTTGTAGAGGCGATTAGAAACACAGGTCCCGAGAAAGGAGCGAAAACGGGCTTTGTTCTCTTTTCGTTTCTACCTGCTTGATAGAATGTTGCATGCACATTAACATGTTTAATTAAGTCATAAATAATATTTAACGATTGCGTTGTGTTTATCTGATAGATAGATTGAAGGTTGGTTTTTAGAAATTTAGGAATTTGTAGAGGCGATTAGGACAATTTTTAACCTTGTGTACGCAATAAGTGAAGGAAGTTGACATCTATGGTAGTTGAGTTATACGTGCCTAGGTTTATAAGAAAATGATGGTGCCAACCTGAGAACCGTATTGTTCACCCCCTACTCCTACCCATCAATTAAAGCTGAAAACTTTTTAAGCTCTGTATCTTTGTAACGGGATGAAATAACAGCATATATATTTTTTAAATTGCTTCTCTTGTAATTACCATTAAAAAAGACCAGCTGTATTTTTTTTTTTGATAATGTTAATAATTACTGATGAAATTTTATTTTTTAGGATAGGTAAGGTAAAACTTAAATCAAAACAGATTTTAGATATTTATTTTTTAGATAAAATGTATACAGAATTTGTTTCTGAATAATCTCGAACCTATAAAAGTTCTCTACCCACTATAATAACTTGTTAATATTTGATTATATAAACCCATATACCAAACGTGGACTCATATATAATATATAATATAATTACATGGCATGTAATTTTGTTTTGATGTTTTTTTATATATTAAAAAGAATAATGAGACCATATAGATATTTTTCTTGAAAATGCATTGTTAATTTGTAGAGCTCTACCAAAACTTACTGCTTTGCAAAATGGAAACGGACCTACCTCTGCGTCCCCTACCTCAATCTTACTTGGTAGTTTGTCATGTTGTTTTGAAACTATCAAGATGTAGAGTTAATTTGCATTGTAAGATAATCAAAATGATATGCTTAATAAATACATATTAAATAATACAATCGCATTTATGGATGCGAATAAAGTTATTACAGTTTACTTGTAGTCTGAAAAATCCACACAAATAATAGAATCTCGATTCCAACTCAGTTTTCACTGAACGTGTGGATTGGAATTATTGGTGATTTCTTAATTGGACTTACTAGCTTTCATTAAAGCTTAATGGTGCAACCTATAGCCTTTTCCGTGAAAACGAGCCATCTGGATTCTTAGAATTAGAAGATGTGCTAATAAGAAATCAGTAATGGTGTGACGATTTTTAATTTAGTTGCAAGTTTCAGAGTAAGATCAAGAGCACCAGTTCCTATTTTAACTGTAGTAAGTTTATTTTACCAGCGGTATGGTAGAAGCTGGGCAGCTGCAGTGAGAAGAGTGTTTATGTACAGGTCTTTGAAATTACCCTATAGAAATAAAATATTTTATGAGTATATTAAAAAGGAAAAATTTTATTTGTTTTATCTATACAGCCAATAGAAAGTGTTATCCTAACTACTAAAATGCAAAAGTTACCTATACTACTATGTACATTGAAATATCAAGTCAAAGTAAAACACGTATTAACGGTCTATGATATACAGGGTGGGGCAATAGTGCGTCGGACCTCGATATCTCGAGTTCTACGATAGCTAGAAATTTTTTTAAAAAATTGCAAGTAAACTAGATAAAAAAGTCTATAACAGGAAATTATTTTCGTACAGGGCGAGTTAAGACGAAATTACAGGTCCAAGTGCCTTTTTTTTAAATGGAATACTATGTATATCAGTACATATTTTGAAGCCTCTTTCTAGGCTCTATTCATTCCTATATTATTATTGGCTATCTCCCAACCACTTTGATGTAATGAATTTTTTTATTGAAATAATGCCATCTGCAGATGGATATTAAAAAAAATCACCAGTCACAATTATGGGTTTTAAGAAAAACTTATGTGAATACCAGTTACGAGACATCTAATTAATGTTTTTGAATAATTTTCATTTCCTAAAAATGTACAGGGTGGCCAAAAATTAGTATTCAATTAAGAACTTTTTCAATTGAATTTTCTCAATTTTTTTTAGATGAAACACCCTGTATATTTTTCTACGATGTGATGTAGAAATGAAAAACGAATATTTTTTGTAAGTACTTCCTATGGCTAATTGCAACCATTTTCGTTTTATAAATAAATGTCAAATTCAAGAATAAACTTAAAAAAAGAGGTTCCCTGAAATAATTCATTAGAAAAATTTATAATAGGTGTTCGACGTGTTGCCCATTTTGATTGACACACGTCTTTATGCAATTTTGAAATGAGGCCATTTAGTGGGACCATTTCCATTGAAATGAGTAAATAGTATTTAACCAGTCCTTTACTGTAATATCTTTTTGTAAATTTTTATGCTGTTTTCGTTATTCGACAAGCAATAAAACCTCAGTTTGGTATAAATTGTCGTGTATAAAGGAGCATTTATCACACTTATCGGTCCTTAGTTACAATGTGTATTGAATTTAAAATGTTTGGAATTTTACAATATGAATTTTAATAAAGCGGAACTTGTAGATTACTTTTGTTTTGGCGAGTCAGACAAATTGTTTACTTGCCAATAGAATTTATCACCAACGTTATCCTGAAAGAAGGCTTCCTGATGTTAGCAGCTTCCAAAACCTTTTTCGATAGATTTCTGGAAACTGGAAATGTCGAATATAAAAAAAGTACAAGAATAAAACGTGTTTTGAACGAAGAAAATGAGTTTTCTGTGGTGCAACGGTTGAGAATTCCCATGTTAGTCAAAGAGAAGTGACCTCATTAGTAGGAATAAGTAGACGGTATGTGGGTCTAATCTTAAAAACAAATAAGTTGCATGCATATCATATTTAAATGCACCAGGAATTATCTGATGACGATTTTCAAAAGCGCCTACAATTTTGTAATTGGGCCAGAGGTAAAATGCAAGTTGATGTCAACTTCTTCAATAATGTTTTATTCACTGATGAGGCAACTTTTCATAAAAATGGATTTGTTAATAGGCACAATTTCCATTATTATGCTTCGGAAAATCCTCACTTTTTTATGCAAGTTGATAACCAACACAGATGGTCTATAAACGTTTGGGGAGGAATTATTGGAGAACATGTAATAGGGCCACATTTCTTTGATGGTACATTGACTGGAGCTATTTATCTTCATTTTTTGGAAAACTATCTGCCACAATTATTGGTAAATCTCCCTGGAAGAATACGAAATAAGATGTGGTTTCAGCAAGATGGTGCTCCACCACATTATTTAAATGCAGTTAGAGACCACTTAAATAATACCTCTCCTCATCAATGGATTGGAAGAAATGGACCCACTAAATGGTCTGTTAGATCCCCAGATCTTACAAAAATGGATTTCTTTTTATGGGGATACGTGAAGGAAATTGTTTATAGAGACACACCAATAACTGCCTTTAGATCTATCACACCGGCAGTTTTAGGAACAGTGGGAACCTCATTTCAAAAGCGCATAGAGATGTGTGTCAATCGAAATGGCCAACATGTGGAACATTTATTATAATTTTTTCTACTGAGCTATTTGAAGAAACCACTTTTTTTAAGTTTATGTTTGAATGTTGTAATTATTGCTCAATAAAACGAAAATGGTTGCAATTAGCCATAGGGAAGTACTTACAAAAAATGTTCGTTTTCCATTTTTACATCACATCGTTGAAAAATGTTCCATTTGAAAAAAATGAGAAAATTCAATTTAAAAAGTTCTTAATTGAATACTAATTTTTGGCCACCCTGTACATTTTTAGGAAATGAAAATGTTTCACAAATATTAATTAGATGTCTCGTAACTGGTATTCACATAAGTTTTTCTTAAAACCCATAATTGTGACTGTGGTGATTTTTTTAATATCCATCTGCAGATGGCATTATTTCAACAAAAAAATTCATTACATCAAAGTGGTTGGAAGATAGCCAATAATAATATAGGAATGAATAGAGCCTAGAAAGAGGCTTCAAAAAATGTACTGATATACATAGCATTCCATTTAAAAAAAAAGGCACTTAGTCCTGTAATTTCGTCTTGGCTCACGCTAAATGTTCGAAAATAATTTCCAGTTATAGACTTTTTTTATCTAGTTTACTTGCAATTTTTTAAAAAATTTCTAGCTATCGTAGAACTCGAGATATCGAGGTCCGACGCACTATTGCCCACCCTGTATATGTGAGCTTAAAACAACCAAAGCTTTCCATTTAAAAAAAATCGCTGCAACTGTAGTTTCTATTCTGCTGAGAGATGAAAATTTTTTTATGTTGACCAGCGACTGATCCGTGATCCGAATTTCGCTGCGGACAGCCAATGAAATTGTAGATTTTAATTTCAACACAGTTTAGAGGAATCAGTTGTCCTACTCCTGTCCAGAAATTAGTAATGCTCGTGATCAAATTTGTGGGCTTAAATATTATTCATCAGCGTAAATTGTTTATTTTTTATTTCCTGTTTGTCAAGCGTACGTGTTAGAAGTGAGGTTATTTACTAACTTTTACAACAGCGTTCTTTTGAAAACGGTGGTTAAATATTGTCTTAAAATGTTTGGTAGAGGAGTTCATTATTGTTATTTGTGTCCCAACAATTCTAGAGACAATATAGATTTAAGTTTTTTAGATTTCCAAAGGATAAAAAACGGTAAGATAATTACAGAAATTAAAAATGGTTACATAACTTTATTTTCATTTATAGTTCTTCTGTTTGGAGACGCAATTTGAATTATGATGAACTGAACGTTTACAGTACAAAGGAGTGTTACAGAAATTTAGATTATGCAGCATTAATATTGAGAAGACCATGTTTTCCAATGTACGAAAGAACCGTCTTTGTAAAACTGCATACCCCACAATAGGTGAAGAAGGTATATTATTATTTTTTTAATGTATGCATGGTAGTTTAAAGTTTAACTAGATTAACCACTGTTCTATAATCTGCTAATTTGAAATGAGGGGGGCTGTATAAACCGGTTTAACGGTTTCAGATTTAAAGTAAATCTCGAAGAACCATTAGGTATCGAGACTAGGAAGAATGAAGATAGGAATTGACCAGATTTCGGGCAAGTTTTTGACACTGCTCCAATGTGACTTAATTCTGCTACCTTATTATCTAATTTAGATAATTCACTTAAGTCAAAAGACGGTTTTGGTTTACACGGGTTTCGTACTGAAGGGTATTTGATATCCAGAAATCCATGACAGAATAATACGATCATTTGTAATACAAGATCATTTATTCAAATAATTAGATAGGCGGCCAGCATAAACTGGGTTTACCTGTCCAGTATTCTTCAAAGAACATACTATATGTACCTGGTCTATCGACGGTGATATGCAGCTTCCCTTGGACGAGGTCTCTGCTCTTCCTTTTTCATGCGTGTCCGGCGCTGGAGGCGCCTGGAGTTTAAAGACGCCGATATTCCTGAAGGACCAGGTTTAGGTTTAGTAGACTTCCTGTTGAGCAGAGTTTTGAGGATGAATATTGTGAAGGTTTATCCTTTTCTTTAATAGTGACCCCAATCGCTGCGCCACATTGGCACTTTTCAAATGTCCTGGGAAGGACTTTCTAAATAACAATTCATTTATTGGACAGGCTTCCAGAATTTTTTAGACTCCTCTGTCCAGAAAAGGGAGAATTAAATATCGGCGATGAACTGAAAGTGCGTGAAAAACGTCTGAAAAAATTGTTTGCTTCCTTTTTCTAATTCTGTCGAATTTAGTCTCGTAATTTCATATTTTTTCTCAAGTGATATGGCCAGCGCACTTATACCCGCCGCCAATTGTAACTGTAGTTTACTAAGGATTTTGCCCTGTTTTAGTGCATTTGTATCCAAGCAGGGCTTAATTTCAGGGTTAATTATTGGTGGCTGGGCCCGGACAATTTGCTAAACACTGATAAGATTCAAGTGTAATGTTACAGGCTTCTTTTTCCAATCCGTTAAGAAATAAGCTGGATAAAAGAGCTACTACGTCAGTCTGAACTTCAGTGCCCTTGATTCCAGAAGTTTGATTACCCAACAGGGACAAAATATTTTGAGCTCCTTGATCGGCTGAATAAGCAGGATGCGTAGACGGTGTCTGAGCTATATTTATTAGTGGGTTATCCGAATCTGAGTCCACCCCTGGCTCCTCATTTGAAGACGCCTCAGAAGCACATGTATTAAATAAAACAAATAAGCCGCGCTTTAATTCGACATGTAGGCTTAGCTTTTAGTTGCCCTGCTGCAGTCTATCGGTATAGTGATAACTTGATTAGTGCCAACCATAATTCATGTGAACGGTGGTCAGAGAAACAAGAAAACCTTTGTTTCATTACAGTATTCATTGGAATATTTTATACAAACCAACCAGCCGAAGGTTTAGTCTAATTCATGTGAATAATGATAAACCTCAGTTTTGGATTACAGTAATTCATATGAATACTGTGTGATATCCATAGAGTGAATTACATATGTAAACACTGAGTGAAACAAGACATGTGTCTGTTATGTCACCATTTTCTTAGAGAAAATTTTAAAATAGTACCTACTTACTTGAACTATCTAATAATTTAAGTCACTTCATTAGTGTTTTCTTGCGTTTATGACAGTCTTTCTTTGTCACGTTTCCCATTTTTCTCACTTAAACAAACACTCACGTCTAGCACAGAGCGCACGAATTGCAGTGAGAAGTAGTGGTTAGGAGTCGATGAATGGACGAGATTGGAGACGGGGACAGTGAGGAGAAATTTGCTTTGAAGTACGTGCGGCCCGAGCTTAGAAAAATTGCGACTATAAGTAGTTATTGTAATTCGAGAACGGCAATACGAAATATAAGTAAATGGTCAATTAACTTACCTTAAGGAAGTTTGACCTATATTATATGAGTATTACCATTCGAAGAATTACAAACCCACTCATTAACCTGACCCGTTATAGCGATCTAGATTCTTCTGTCAAAATTGCAGTGAGAAGTACCTACTTTAAAATACGAGCGACCCGAGCTTAGAACTCTATGAACTATGTGTTAACAAATTAAAATTTGTTTTAGTTTTTAAGAACCTTCCACAGAATTGTCAACTGTCAATGGTGAAATATGTCTAACTTATGAAATCCTATTTGTAAGAACAATATAAAAATGTGAAATATGTAGATATGAAACAAAATTTGAGAGTGGTCTTAAGCGGCACATGCTAACCCATAGAGATGCTTTAGATAAAAATATACAAGTGTGAAATGTGTACCTATGAAACAAAACGTAATATGTCTCTTATTTCTCACTTATTGAAGCATGCAAATCTTTTAGATTCAACAACTTATAAGTGTGAAATGTGTATACATGAGACAAAACATAAGCGTTATCTTAACCAGCACCTGGACCCATGGAGATTCCTCAAAGTTGCAAATCTACAAATGTGACATATGTATATATGAAACAAAATATAAGAGTGATCTTACGCGGCACATACTAAGCCATAGAGATCCATCAGAGATAAAAATGTACAAGTGCGGAATGTGTACATATGAGACTAAATATAAGAGACTTTTAAAAGGGCACATGTTGAATCGTCAGTTTAACATGGTAAAGTGTGAAATTTGTATTTATGAGACAAAACGTAAAAGTTATCTTACTTTTCACATGCTGAAGCATAAAATCCTTCAATAATAACAATGTACAATTGAATGGTCGGCCGTAACAACGTTGTAAGTCGCAAAATCCGAAATACGTATTTTACATGGTACAACCTTCTACTAGTGTATTATCCTACAACTGCCGCTATTGGCATAATTATCAAATATTACAATAGGTACGTATTTATTAGAGCAGTTGAAATAAGATATTCATGAAAAAAAAAAAAACGCTATATAAACGTATTTCCTTAATTCCAGAGATTATGCTTTTTGTTACTTACAACGTTGTTACGGCCGACCATTCAATTGTGAAATGTGCATATATTAGACAAAACAAAGGAGATACTTAAAAGAGCATATGTTAATCCATAAAGACCTTTCAGAGATAACAATGCACAAGTGAAAAATGTGTGCATATGAGACAATATGATAGAATGATCTTACCAAGCACAAACTGAACCACAAAAAAACCTGTGGTGTAGATGTAAACTGTGTAGATATGTGACAAAAAAAGGGATATATGAATCGACACGTGTTGAAACATACGAACATTTCACATTCTGACATTTCTGACCCATAAAAAAATTAAAGATGATGCACCATTGTTAGAAATGTACATATGAGACAAAACACAAGCATAAGTGATATCTTACCAGCCATGTGTTGCCTCATAAAACGATCCTTAAGAGATAATGATGTGTAAGGGTAAAATTTATGAATATGAGACACCGGTTGTAAGGCATTTTTTTTATTAAACTATAAGACAATTAATTTATGAAAGAATATCAAATGTATATTTGAAAATGAAAAATGATATCTATATTCATTCACAGACAATTTATTATTATAAAAGTTTGATAGTTTACAATTTTGACTATAATTAAATATTTGTTGAAATTTAGGAGTTGGTATAGGCAAATTGGACAAATTTTAGTCTTGTGTGTGCAATGAGTGAAGGAAGTTATGTAGTTGCCTGAGTTTATAAGAAAAGTGTTGGTGCCAAACCGAGAACCGCATTATTTACCCCCCCCACCCCTGCCCACTGATTAAAGCTGAAAACTTTAAAGTGCCATCTTTGGAACTAGATGAACTAACAACATATATATTTTTTAAATTGCTTCTCTTGTAATATTCTTTAAAATAGACCAGCTGTATTGTTTTGATAATATTAGTAGTTATTGGATAATTTTTTTTAGGACATGTAAAGTAAAACCTAAATAAAATCAAAACAAATTTAACATTTTTTTTTATGTGAAATGTATGCAGAATTTATTTCTGAATAAGCTCGAGCGTATAAAAGCTCCACCCACTATAATAACTCGAGAGTATTTGATAAGAGTGCATACCAAACATGGATTTATTAAACACGGCATGCAAAAAAAATTCAACTAAAGTATAACAATTTTTATCTACAAGATATTTTTTTAATCTTTAAAAATGTATATATTAGGTGAGGATGTTATTTCATCATTTAATGTGATATAAAATTTACAACCGTTATCGAAAAAATTTTTATAGTATATAGTTGTTCAATGAGAATTGGTTGGCAATTGTGCCTTGCACTATATTCATGATTTAATTTGTGTACAGAAAATAGTGACTTGTTTTTATAAATGAGAGAACATACCTCAAATATATACGTATGAACAACTTTAAGAATGCATTGTTTAAAAGAATTTCTGCAAGAATCACGATAATTTAGTTTTGCAATAATTCGAACTGCGTATTTTTGTAATACGAAGATACGATGAACTTGAGTACTATTATCCCAATTTATTATGCCGTATCTCAGATGGGAGTGAAAATTTGTATAGTATAATGTTAACAGAATATCATGACTACAGTGCTGTGTTAGAAATCGTAAACCATAACAACAACTTGTTAATTTATTAGATAGGGCATCGATATGACAGTTCCACTGTAAATTTTTATCAAAATAGAGTCCAAGAATTTTTGTTTAATTGGATAAAGTGATATATTTATAAGCAGAAAATTCAGAGAATGGTAAATAGGTAGTCTTACTTTTATTTAAATAGAGACGGTTTTTTCTGCCTAGGTAATAATCATAGTATAAGTTTTCTCTGTGATAACTCGCAAAAATTTTGCAGATTTTTCAGTGAATTAAATGTTTGTATCATCCGCATAGCACACAGGATATAAGCCTGGAATATTTTTGAAGTAAAAAATTAAATCGATGGCAAAAACTATAAATAGTAATGGGACCAATATGGTAACTCGAACTGAAAAATTTTTCAGTTCGAGTTACCAGAAGCCGCAGTAAGCAGTTATCTGTTAGAACCTGAAGATGGCAGATGAGATTCTGCCGAAACGTCGTTCATACAA